>CM021100.1:358336172-358773094 GCA_007115665.2 Sequoiadendron giganteum
AAGGAATGATGGAAAATCCCAATCCCAAGATATGAGCAAATCATCATCATGCATTTCTCATCACCATCTCTAATAAAGTTTCAGTGGATCATAGACTTGTTGGACTCCTGAATCAATCTCAAAATTAATGATCAATACATTCTTCTTATTCTTCTATCTTTACTAACAATTCTATCCAAGCATCAAATCTATGTGATCCTCATCAAAATATACATGAGGCTACCCATAGTCGATGACTATCTATACATCTTAAAATATGTCTACATCAACATCTGATCTTTTTTTGAATCATTTCTCATCCTCTTTACCGACATTCCTTCATCCATTGGGGCACAACGGGGAATCTATATCACCTTTAGCTCAAAAATATACAAAATTTGTAGCTCTTTGATTCAAAATCAACCCAAAATCTCAAGCATCTCAAGCATAAGTCTAATTTTCACCTATCGTGAGTTTGATCAAAACACTTTATTCACTGATAGATCTCTCGAGGGGGCAACCAACCATCTTTCAATCATATCAATATCAACCCATCCAACGAATTTTGTTCCTAGCCTTGCTAGAAAATCTTGATCAATCTATCAAATCAACCATCACTGGGATATATTGTTCCCTATCAATCCTCATGTTATTCAACACAATCCTTGCATTGTTGTGAATCCTCAACAATGTCATCAATCAATCAATCAAATCAATCAACTTTAGCTTGGCTATCAACATCTCAAAGAGATCATCGATATTTGTTTTTGCATCATCATCAACATCAGTCTTTGAACCAATGCACTGAGTACATTGCTTCAAAGAAGAGAAAAATGTAGACAACTAAAAATGTCTCGATGGATCACATTGGCTAACTATCATCATTTCATCTTAAAACCTACCCTCTTTTCATTTAATTGATTAAATTAGCCTAGCTATTTAATTAATTTTATCATTTTCATCTATTAATCCAATTAATTTAATTAGGTTAATTCACCCCCTTTCATACTAAATTTTCGTCCTATTAAATTAAATACATCAAATTGTTTAATTTAAATCCCTAAGTCTTCTTATTTAATTAAATAACTCTAAGTTATTTAATTAAATATCATTTCACTTTCCCCCTTTTCATTAAGTCACTTTATTTAATGAATATCATGAAATTCCCCTAATTGACATAATTAAAACTTTATTTTAATTATCAATTACTAATAAATCTAATTTCCCCCCACTTGCAACTCCAAATGGAATATTCCTTCCCCTTTTGCACATTAAAACTTTGTTTTAATTTGCTAAATATCTAATTTTCCTCACCTATGAGGATATTCTAAGGAGTATTCTTCTTTTTTAACAAACTTACTTGACTTCATGTGCAAGTTAACTCAAAACTTCTTGTGCAAGTTAACTTGTGACCTCTTGTATAGGTCAAAAAGTGTGTTTGTTTGAAGGAATATTAACCCTTGATTAAAATCTCATCTTTCATTCTCATCCATTGATGAGAATCCATGATCCATGCCTCCAACTTCCTTCATCCTTGACCATTGATTAGCTTTTTCAATCTCAACCCTCCATTTCTCATTTGCTTCTATATAAATAGATCACTATTTGGAAGCAAATGGATCTATCTTTTAATGACAAACTTATGTTGTTAAAATCAGTTGCACTTGCACTCATATTTACCACTCACTTATCATTATTTTACTTGCATATTAGCTTAGCTTCCATTAATGGCTTCTATAGTAACTTAGATGTATACATTTAGCTTATTTGTTGATTAGGGTTTGAATCTTTAGTTTAAAATCCATCTATATTAGCTTTGAATTTTCATATCTTAATCATTTTAGCATAAAATCATATTAAATTAGCTTGCATCATGCTCATTTAGATTAAAATCATGTTTTCATACACAATTCACAATCGTTCCTTCAGGTTTTTTCAATAAAAATGACTAGAACAAGCTCATTTATCCATGAGATAGGGAAAGGTCCACCATTCCACATCAACATGACACCACTCCCACAATGGGATAGGTTTCAATGGATCAGAGTAGGCATTTTAAAGCTTTCGTAGTTTGGTATACTTGGTTTTAATGGATGCTTGGTTTAATTTGCATTTGATTGATCTTGTTGAGATTAACATTAGTGGCTTCATTATGCTTTGATTCTTCATGGATCAAGCATAATCGACCCATCTTGATTCATCGGTCACACCTCCATTTAACTAAATAATATCCAATTATTTAGTTAAATTCACCTTTCTCTCCTATTAATCGAATAATTAAGGTTATTTGATTAATTCATCATTTTCTCCCCTTTTGATTAAATAGTATCAAATTATTTTAAAATTAAATGCTAATAAATCCCACTTGATTAAATAATTCATAATTATTTAATTAAAGTTCCTAATTCTTCCAACTTGTAGAATTAAATGATTTTCATGAATTGTTTAATTGGCTAATTTTCCTCCAATCCTCCAACTTGCACAAAATATTTTCCCAAGGAATATTCCCTTTTAAAATTTGAATTCTTCCCTCCAACTTAAAATATCTCCAACATAATTCCTAAAATTAAGGGATATTGTTAAGTGTCTCATGGATTATTGACCATTGGTCTAATCCTTTATCCATGCCTCATGGATTATCAACCACTTGATCAATCCTTGATCCATACCCACCTCCTTAATCTTCTCTCAATTCATTCCTCAAGGAATATCTCCTTTTCAAATTTGAATTCTTCCCTCCAACTTAAAATATCTCCAACATAATTCCTAAAATTAAGGGATATTGTCGAGTGTCTCATGGATTATTGACCATTGATCTAATCCTTGATCCATGCCTCATGGATTATCAGCCACTTGATCAATCATTGATCCACACTCACCTCCTTAATCTTCTCTCAATTCAATCCCCACCATTGATCAGAACTCCTAAAATCTATAAATACCAAGCCTTTTCCATATCAATTCATTCACAATCTTCATAGCAATATTACTCTCTAGGATTTCATACTCATATCTTGAGAATTCTAGAGCATATCTTATGAATCAACCCTCATAAAGAATCTTCAATCAAGATTTTGCACAATGGCTAAAGCATAAAACTAAGCAATCCACATCCATCTCACACTTATTCATCAATCCATATTGGGATTGAGAGGTTTGCATCATTAATTAGGTTTAATTGCTTTGAATTTCATGATTAATGCTTTGAATTGAGTCCTTTGGTGTTGTTAATTGACTTTCATTGGAGTATGCCTTTGATTGATCATTATCTTGTAGGTTCTTTGCTTTTATGTTTTAAGATCCTAATTTTATTTGTTTCATTTCCATTTGATCAATTGAGCTAACACACTTACACTAACCTCTTCGATTTCAACTTGTCAACCATTTATTTCAGGCACTAAATCATTAGTACCATCAATATTAATAACTTTACAATATTTACCTCTTTGTTTGCATATAGTCCTGAACAATTTCTTCCTCTATATTGGTTCTTCACCATCAAACTTCAATAAAGATCTCATCATGAAAAGTGATTCACCATTCTCTAGCTCATCGTGTAAGTTAGGTGATCTCTTAATTTCTTCATCTACATATCCGATTCTTGTCCTACCTTTTGATCTCTTTTTTCTTTTCCCTTATCTTTGATAACACTCAAATTATTGTTGTCCTTATCATCAAAACTTGAAATAAGTACCTCTAAAAAAAATTATAAATCATTTATACCATATTTTCCTTTGCCTATTTAATATCCATTTATTTAACCACATTGATATATTTCTCTTTGGAATTTTCCTCCTCTTCATCTCTATTGATTTTATCCACTTTCAAATAATTTTCTTCAACTTTTCTTCTACCTTGATTGTAAATTAAAATTCTTCATTTATGGTTGTCAATATTACCAAGTTTGGTTCCTCTTGAATACTTCTTTTGAATTCTTTGATATATTTGGAAGCCTTTTCTTTTCTCACTTCCTTATGTACAATTGTAATGATCATCTTGTAGAATTATATGGTATACTCTTTCATAGTCCTATCTTTCTACATAAAAATTTGTAATTTCTTCAATAATTCTAACTTATACTCAACAAGGATAAATTATTTCTTCACTTCTAAAACCATCCTATCCCATTTTGTTATCCTTTCCTTTCCTCTGCTATTTTTCTACCAAAAATTATGTTATTTCAATTTAGTCTTAACAAATCTAACCTTTTAGGGTCTATCATATCTTCATATCTTCATATTCAAAATATTTTTATATTGTCATAAATTATCACCCTTGACAATTTCACACTAGGTTTAGCTTCCCTCATGTGCCTGGACCCAATTATGCTCTTAAATTTCTTGTTTTATGATAATATTTAGAAAATCATAATTAAATCGGGAATTATGATTTAATAATTATTTAATGACACTTCCTCTCCTACAAAAATAAATTCTATTCCCACCTTTACCCCTCTAGTCATAACATCAACCGCATAATATAGTAATGTCCTAAACACAAGTTTAGGGTTTTCTTGTGGGAATCCTTATAGCTTTGTCCCCTCACCTACAATACCTGCATATTCATCACATGTTATAAACATGGAAAACAATAACATTCCAATCATCCATAATATTCCACCATATTCAATATATTCTTAAAATATGTCACCAAATGATCCTATGATTTAAATTTTACAAAACATATCATCATTACAACAAAAAATTTCAAACATGAACCAAAGTCAATCTAATGCTAACCCTCCAACATACCTCACATGTAGTCCATTGTCCTTTGCTATCTTAAATACACCCATACCACAAAACATTAAAATACCTCGCTTTGAGAAGTTTGCTAGAAAAGGAGATCCCACTAACCATGTATAAACCTCCATTGCTTTATGTAGTGATTTCCTTTTTGAGGATGCTCTCTTAGTTAATTTTTTTCCATGATCGTTAAAAGATGTCACATTGGATTAGTTTTTCTCATTACCAAATAACTTGATAGTATCCTTTATGCAACTTGTTAATGAATTCATTCAACACTTTTAAGCAAAAATGGGACCTCAAGTTACACTAACAAATTTTATCCATTGTAAACAAGGACCTAAAGAGAAGGTTATTGACTTTATAGGAAGATACCAAGCTATTTATTCACAAATATCCTATAACCTTTTAGATGTCGATATACAAAGAGTGTTTATTGGAAATTTTAAACTTAACATTAGAAACAAGATCGTGTTGATGAAGTATCCCTCATTCACACACTTATGTACGAACCTTCATGATTATTAGATATCAATTAGTCAATATGAAGTTACACCTTCATTAGTTCCTAGTGGTCAATTTGAAGCCATGTATCATAACAATTATCAACCATTCAAGAAACAAAACGAGAACTTTATAAATATAAACAACCTTCAATCATCTAATAACATCCAAATGGAAGTTTCTGCAACATCTACAATGCCATATCAATTTAGGCCAAGAGATAGACAATTTTCATAATTACCTAATTTTTTGGACATGCTATTATGTTGCAATTGTTAAAAAAAATATTATTCATCTTCCTTCTACTAGGCCTATTGACACAACTAAACCATTACCACCAACCTTTAATGCAAAAGCCTTTTTTCAATATCATCGTACACCTAGGCATGATATAGAAATATGTATGCGTCTTAAGCACCAAGTTTAAGAATTCATTGGTTCTAATATCATCCGACTGGTTGATGTAAATGACAAAGGAAATAAATCAATTTTTCCACCTAATCAAAACATAAATATTTATAAACTCATTACCAAGGCATTCAACTAATTTTGTCCAACAAAGTGATAATAAAGGAGATGATCTATCCAATATTGTAAACACGATTGAAATACAACCTTGTAAGGGTCAAACCAATATTTTTCTTGATATTGCTTTCATGCATATTAGCACTTCTATAACTACACCTAATGGTCCTTTTTATATCACCGGTAGAATTAATGATGAAATCACAAGGAGAATAATCATTGATCTCATTTATTTAGTGAATGTGATCACTAAAGAATTCTTATATGTGAATAAACTTTATAAAGATGATTATGAATGATCAAAAGCATTATTAAAGGCTCATGATAGCTCTATTTACCCTATGATTGGTTTTATAACTCTCCTTGTAAAAATTAGAACTAAAGAATTGGGTGTCTCATTTATCATAATCTCGTTGTCGAACTAGTTTCATGTGAAGCTGGTTCATCCATGTCTAACCTTCATGAATGTGATCCCATTAGTTATTCACAAATGTCTTAAATTCAATTTAAAGAACAAATAAATACTATTTACCATGTAGTGGATTTAATCCTTTGACCTATCATGGAAAATTTTCATTAGACTATTTTTGGCCTCAACCAGTCCAACCTACTAAACATTGTGAGGATTATTTATTTGTCATATAAATTTTTTAAAGCTATGTGTATAGTGAAATTATCCCCTAGTAACATTCCGCCCAAGGCTCCTTGGTCTCTAGTACCTACAATGATTGTTCCTCCTACTTCACAAGTAGTGAACTAACCTTGGTGTAAATTAGGTATTCTTCCTTGACCTTATGGCATGCATGTTGCAGTTCCCCCTCTGCCATCCTATAAAGGACCATGAGACAACCATTCGATAAATCCTTTGAGGATCAAATTTGTGCCTCCTAAGGAATAGCAAGTTTTTATGTAAAAACCTAAGAATCCTATGATTTCCCAACCTTCAATTGTCCCCTTTATTTCTTATACAAAGGAAGAAAAGGGACCAATGTTGAGAATTCTTCAAACCTTCCTTCACAAGTTGACTTGCTTGTGCAAAAAGAAACATAATCAAAATATAATGTAAACAAAGATGTCAAGATATGGCTTGTAAACTTGTTGAAGAGCATAAAACCTTACCTACTGATCATCCATCCATCCAACCAAATTTTGATGAAATACCTCCCACCCATCCATCATCGTCATCTCCTGAATCTACTTTGCCACCCTCATCAAACCATAAAATAGAACCTTATTTATCTCAGCCAAAACAAAGAATAAGAAGGTCACTAGATCAAAATATGGATGTTAGTGCTCACAATAATGTTGATAGTACTAATATGAAACATATTGTGATACATTTCAATGGTGATTCTAAAGATAAAACAAAATACCATAACAAATTATCTCATATATTTTCCAAATCAATGAATTCAAACGAGGATAGCCATGATGATCCTCCTAATGAGAGTGACCCACCATGTGTTGAACTTGTTACTTCTCCTTGTACCACACTTTCTATTGTTCCTTTAGCGTATTTTTTTCTTTCCATTTATGATGAGCAATATTATGATGCAAATTATTTGCTATAGATCTACTCACATGTGTAGTACTTCTCATATGTCTTGGTGTGTTTGCTTGCACATAATGTGATCTCCTGTAATGTGTTTCTTGGCGTGTATTTTTATTTTTTAGTTTTCTTTGGATGAACCTTGTTCTTTCTGACACATGATATAAAGAAAAAAAATATTTTGTGGCATTCATCTATTTGTATCTCCCTTCATATTTATGTTGTGAATGTATTGATTTGTTCCTTTTGGGAATAATGAAAAGTGTTGAGACATTTAGGTCTCTTCCATGTTGATCCAAAAGATTTGTTATCTTCATGTGTTGTTCCTCTATTGTGTTCATAGTTACACAAGTATTTGGAGAATGATGTCAGTTATGAGCATGACCATATTATACATTATCTCTCATCTATATTGACCCTAGATCTATGAATCCCTTATGTGCTATTGTTGGTCTTATTAATCATGCGACTTTGTCTTGGGGGTAACCCCTTGTCATGATTTATCTTGGTTGGGAACATATAATTTGACATATAGGGTTTCCCAACAAGCTCTCATGTCTTATCAAATATTATTTTATTATACAGGTCAAAGGAATTTTCTCCTAGTTGGCATTAGTAAATACTTTAAGGTGGGGGCATACATTAGTGCTTCACTTTTTTCACATGTGTTGAACTTTATGATGCTTCTAAGGAATATTGATCATATTTTTTAACACCTTATTAGAATTATTGGTACTAAAATTCTTGATATGGTTGACAAGGGAACTCGCCTAATGAATATCAGACTTCACTAGTGCCTTGTATGTTTTCATTTTCTACTGTGGAAGAAACTCACCTAGTGAATTTCAAACTTCACTAGCATGTGATTCTTTTGGTTCATGAGTCACCTAATAAATATTGGATTTTTTTGGCTTGTGATTCATGAACGTCTTGTGTATGGATCCTAGTAAGATTTTTGTGAAGCTTACTAGTATGTGATTGTCATACCCCCTTACATATTTGCATCATCTTTTCATTATGTTAGCTTTTGTGTCTTCATTGTGTATGCTTATTATTTTCCATGTTGCATTACACTTCATGTGTGTGTGTTACTTTGGAATTACATTGTTGTGTCATAGGATCTTGAGCCTTGGGACTAGCACATCCCCTAGATTCGATGTGATCTTATCTCTTCAATGTTCAGATAAAGAAACCCTTCTTGGCATATCCTTACTTTATAGTGACCATGATCATAAGATAATAATCTCACTAAAGTGGGGTCTAAATGTAGTATCCATTGTCACCCATGACAATTTCACATGCTAGGTTTAGCTCCCCCTATGTGTCTGGACCCAATTGTGTTCTTAAATTACCTGTTTTATGATAATCTTTAGAAAATTAGAATTAAATTAGGAATATGATTTAATATTTATTTAATGACACTTAAAGACCCATAATAGGTCCAGACTAGGGTGTTGGCACTCCTATCCAACTTATTTTAGCCTTAATATATTATTATCAATATTTTAACATTTATAAATTTAAAATAATTTGTCAACTTTTAATAATTAATATATCGATAATTAAAGAAATGCATATAGATACAAGTCTTTTTCACCATTTAAAATAACTAGAAATTAAACATCCTAAAAAATAGTCAAGACGAGAATAAGAAGAGTTTACAACAATTATTCTCAGTCAAGATTCATGTTTGTAATACATCAAGTTTTCATGTGATTTTATTCATGTTTTATGCTCATTTATTTTGTGAGCATTGACACTTGCAAGAATTCTAATCAAGCATCCAGTTATCCTTGAAGATAATGATTACAATGACTTTACTCCATCGAGAAAAGCATAAATGAGTGGTAAGTTGTAACACTTGTCAATTTATCATTCTTTTATCAATTTGTCTATGCCCAACCTAGGGTAAGAACTCTTTTACATCATCATAGCCATTGTGGAGGTAGAAATACCCAAATGGGTTTTAACTTAGGCGATCCCCTATACGACACCACCCTTTCTCTCCTCTCTTGTGTATAGGTGATAGATTTGAATTGGGATAGGATTGAATACCTAATTGAAAGATCAAGCATTCAAGCCTCACATGTCAACAAATTAGGGAAAAGCAAAATTAATCATTGAAAGATGAAGTTTCAAAGTTGAGTCCAAGAGACAAGAACCTACAGATACTGACCATATGAGATCTGGTTTTTTATTTTGAAGGTCTAAATTTCCAAGTCTAGGGTGCCAACACCCCTGTCCAATCAGTTTGAACTTAGGTTTATATGCTAGGTTCCTCTATCTTTGCACTTTTTTGTTTTGTGGTCCTTTTTTATGTTTTTGTTCTATGATTCTTTGAAATCATAATGTAGTTTGTTATAATTGCATAGTTAACCTAGGTACACATTTTCATCATCAACTTAAGTCAATCACTAATCAATCAACCAATGCCCCCAAGAAAGAATGAAAACCCTGATCCGCCATTCTGGCTCTTCCATAGTGGTTAGTAACCAAGTGGGTGTTTCTAATTATTTTTGGTTCCTTCCATTGTGATGTAGGAGAAGGTGTGATTTTGACCCTAAATCCCTTTATACCATATCACAATTCTTCTAGATCATTTATCTAGTCAATTAACTCCTTAACATTCAAATCACAAGAATAATTATAATTCTAAATTATAGGTCTCTTACTAATTTTTGAAATAGCTTTTAACATCTTAATCAATTTCTTGTTCTTCTAATTTTTCTAGATCTTTCTCAATAACTTGAACATTTTATTTTCTCTCTCATAATAATTTCTAAGGTTTAAACCTCTTTTTATGTCCTCTTCCATAACATCTAATTAGACCTTCATCACTGTCATCATTTGAAACATATCTTCCATTCTTCCATCCATATTACCAACACCTTGAAACCTTTTCAAAGACATATCTCCTTGGGATCTAATGTAAATTCCTCAAGTTAGTGATTACTCTATAGACACTTCTTACAATTGCCTCTCAATTGGTCCTCTATTATCTAGCTTCTTGTAGAATGTTTTAGTTAAACGATCCATTCACAAGTAGAAATGGATGGAGTAATGGTCAAAGGATGGTGTAATGAAGGATTGTCTACCATGTAACTAAACATAAAATAAAATCAAGAAAACATATTCAATGACATGATCTTTTGTTCATTCATAATCTTATCACAATTATAACTACTACAATGGGCTTCCAAGATGCTAGGCCTTGAGCTATTGTTTTATTACAATATATTAGATATTACAATATGATGCTATGCCAAAATCTAAACCTCCTTAATTGAATTGACCACCTTTAAGTGATCTTGAGAAGTGTTTATATAGTATATTCTAATCTTAAGAATGACAACAATTGATTATAAGGTTGTGCAAAGATTTATGCTAGGGGTAATATGCAGTCAACTAATAATGTAGATGTTTCATAATAATTATGGAAATAATGGGTTGATAAATATTGATGCAATTCATACCATAAGAACTCATGGGCCCATTGCACCTTGAAATATGTTCCTTTGTTGTCACAAGCTTCAAGAAGTTGTTGTAAGCCATGAATAGTGAAATTTGATGTAATCTTGTTGATCCCAATAGTAGTTTGTTAGAGTAATCGGTTATTTACTTTATTAATTAAACAATATTTGTTTAATTACATAAAGTTCCCTTTTACCTCTTTTCACTTAAGCTAACATTAGGTGCATAATAATTAATTAATTTATTAATTATTATTGTGCAAGCCTAGGGTTTTCCTTTTTAGGGTTTTCATCTATATATGGTTGAAAACTATCTTTTGTATTATTAATTCATTTTACATTTTTGGGTGAATACATTGCTCCACATTCTTGAGCATTTTCTTTGTTGCTTCTCTTTGCTTCTCCTTGTAACAGGTTATTTGCTTGCAGAGGTCACTGGGCTCCTGTGGTGTTGTATTTTCTCAACTCCAACATGGTATCAGAGCTCCAGATCTGCAGCCGCTTGTTCTTGTTTTGAGTTTTTTGCATTGGAAGCAGATCTAGGGTTCTAAGGTTTCTTCTTGTGGATTCAGCATACTTTGAATTTTAGGTTCACTTTGGGCCCAAACGGACAGTGCCATTGGATTCGTAGCACCCAAAAACCCCTAAATCAACTGTCAAATTGTTGATTTTGGTTACAGTCAACCAGGGATGCAAAAAAAAATTTAGGGTTTGGTCGTATGGCCAAAGCAAAAATCGCAAAAAAAAAAAAAAAAACATAACGTTTTTTTTTTTCAACCCACCTGCGCGGCGGCCACCACCCTTCGCCTGCGCTCGCCCGCCCTTAGCCGCCCCGTCCTTGTCGGCCCCGCTCCCCGCCTTTGGCTTCGCTCCGCCCACGCCCCCCGCGCTCCGCTTGGCTGCGTCCACCCAGCTCCCCGCCCATCCATCCACCAAGCTCTGTGCCCCACCACCAAGCTCATCGACGGTGGGCTCCGCCGACTCCTGTCGGCCCCTCCAGCCCCCGCGGGCTTCAAACCCCCGCCGCTAGGTCCTATGGGTGACCAACACCCCGCCGATAGCCCCTGAGGGCTTACCCTGCTACACCAGGGTCATATGAAGAACCAGGGGCCACGCACCCAGCCCCCTAGTCGTCCATGTGGCCAGGGGGCGATGAATTTTTAGCCCCTGAGGGCTGTGAAATTATTTTTTTCCCCTTTTGAGCAGCTTGCGCTAAATCGGGCATAAAATGGGCATTTTTTTCGGATTTTCAAAAACGAGATATCGTCGGAAAGCTGGTTTTGGTGCCATTCCAGTGGTACTGGTAATTTTTCTTGATTTTAAAGTTTTGCAGTCTTTTTTTTCCAATCAAAGTCAGAACTTGGTTTTTTCACTCCAAGGGGCGTATCTTTTGCGTCCAAACTTCGTTTTGCACAAATGAATAGGCATTGGAAAGGTATTATAGTGATCTTTCCAGATATACAACCTATTTTATCAGAATATTTACCAAGTAGTTTTTATTTAGCTTTGTGTGTTTTTACACTTTGCTCAATTACTTGGTCATCTTGGCTCCTACATGGGCTTTGTTTGCGTTGGATGGGTTATGTTGATATGCTTTATCATTGCTGAGATCATTAGTCTCTGAATTTTTCATTTGAAGAGTTATCATGGGTTTTTCTACTCACCCTTCAGTTGTTCTTCTGGAACGGGGTAATTATGAGTCATGGGCAAAGGGTATACTTACACATTGTAGGTGGCTTAATATTTTGCCTTATTTGTATGATCTCATACCTGAACCAACAACTTTAGAGGGAAAATTAGCATGGGATATGATTAGAAATCACATAGTAGGACTTATATTGTCTAGTGTTGATCATGACACTGTGTTGGCTATATCGGACATTGATTGTCCTCACCCACTTTGGACACGTCTTTGGGAGATCTATGGAGACCCAATTCTCTCTCCATTCCTAGAGGATCCTGCTTCAGATTGTCTCTTACCCATTGCTTGGAGAGAGAATACACCCTTTGATCATGATACTTTAGAGGAGCTTGAGTATTTAGACACCCTTACATGTTCCGATGGATCAGAGGTTTGTCTCACAGTTCCTAATCTTCATACTGAGACTTCATCAGCATCTCTTGTTGTTCTTGATTCAGTGCAGGGAATCATACATCTTCCAGACATAGCTACTTTGGACTCTTATGTTGCAGACATATCTTTCTTGTTTGTGGAGTCGCATATTGTAGATTTGGAGGATTATTTTGAGGACATTCATCTCCTCTACCTTGACAGTTAGGTTATCACTGTTCACCCACTGTTATCCATGCATTCAGAGGTTGCATTTCAATATTCTCCACTTCAGTTTGGATTTGACATTATTTGTTTCAGTTCAGACAGTGAGACTCTTCAGCATCCTATCATGGCACACATCTTGAGATAGATTGGTTCATCATTCTTCACAAGGTTTCTTCGACATTGTCCTTTGGATCCGTTTCTTCCCATGGGGAGAAATATCATTTGCCGCTTCAGGATCTCCTTTTGGATTCTACATCAGGCATCTACCATTGTGACAGGAGTTTCTTCATTGTGGGGGGGCCTTCTTCTCTCTTTCTATCTCTCCTATGGAGACCATTGTACATGTCCTTATATGATAGAAGTTGTCTATGGGGGGTATAATATTATCCACCTCCTATCCTTCTTTCATTAGTGCATTTCTTTCCTTCCTTGCATTCTATTTTTGGGGAGGAGTTTTGTTCCCATTGGGTTTTCTCCTTTACCCCATTTCATTTAGTTTGCATTGATTTTGTACATGGGTACTTGATCAGGCCTTGTTGTCGGGACCCATTGCTTTTGCTTTCAGTAGCTTCTTCTAGGTTTTAGCTTCTCCCTAAGTCTAGCTTAAGGGGGGGTGTTAGAGTAATCGGTTATTTACTTTATTAATTAAACAATATTTGTTTAATTACGTAAAGTTCCCTTTTACCTCTTTTCACTTAAGCTAACATTAGGTGCATAATAATTAATTACTTTATTAATTATTATTATGCAAGCCTAGGGTTTTCCTTTTTAGGGTTTTCATCTATATATGGTTGAAAACTATCTTTTGTATTATGAATTCATTTTACATTTTTAGGTGAATACATTGCTCCACATTCTTGAGCATTTTCTTTGTTGCTTCTCTTTGCTTCTCCTTGTAACAGGTTATTTGCTTGCAGAGGTCACTAGGCTCCTGTGATGTTGTATTTTCTCAACTCCAACATAGTTTAGAGACCAAATAATTCCTTTTTGGTGATCAAAATCTTGATAAAATAAAATATATCATTGATGGATTGTTATAGAATGTGGAAGTGCAATTAAATGTGGTATGATATGTGGTGATTGGTTATAATTGGAATGCAAATTAAAGCTTAAAAATAAAACAAACACATGAAAATAATAATTCTTGGATGATACAAGATTGATCTTACACTTTGGGATGCTCCTACATCACTAACACAAAGGAAAACCAAGAAGAGACACACACAATTGAAATACCAAGCAGATAAACACAAGAAATAAAAGTACATGAAGAAAAATTGATGATTTCTATTTTGATGGTGATGACCTACTTAATAATCATGAGTATTTGGTGAAAGTTGAGTAATAAAATTTGGTTCAACGATATACAAGCATCATGATAGTCTATATACTTATATGTACCTATAGCTTAGATTTCATTTTACCTTTTTACTTTCTTATTGTTTTGTACCTTTGCCTTTTTTGAGTATGCCTTTTTTTTTCTTTTCTTACTCATTTCACCTTCTATATTCCGCTTTATACTTATTTTCCCCCTGAGAGAATTTTGGCTTCTCATTTTTCCTTGTTTGTCATATTTCCTTCTATGCTTGTTTACATACTCTTTTCTTCCATTCATGACTTTAGCTTTATCTTTTCCTTTATTCCCTCATTTGATTTTTTCTTTCACCTATTCTTTTCCTACTCTCCATATGCATCTTAATTTTCCTTTTGCCTTTCATATTTTTTCTATGATTCATTATTTATGTTACTCATATTTGTTGACACATTTATTTATGCCTATGACACTTTTCATGATCTTGTATCACCATAATATGCTTTTAGAGTTACCTATTGAGACTATTTTTCTATATCATACATTTAGAGTTACTTATACATTAAGGGCATTATCTCTCCTCCCACACCATTTGCAATATTCCTATCATATTTATAACATTTTTACTCATATTGGAGGCATCATGCCCCCTCGGCCCCTTACATATTGTGCCTTCATTGACACATCCTTTATATGGAGGGTATCATGCCTTCCCCTAATTCTATTTGTACCTTTCTTGCCTCACATTACTTCTAGAGCCATCCTAGTTACATTAGCAACTACATCCTTATATTTAGGGCACCATGCTTTCACATTGCTTCTAGGGCTCTCCTTATTACACCAGAGGCTACACATATATATTCAAGGCATCATGCTTCCTTACCATCCTCTCATATTTGGGCACCCTCTCTCATCCTAGAAGCATTTAGTAAGTAATCAATAGTAAAACATTCTAGTTTGGTGCATTCAAAGGAATAAAAAATTGTATCGTCATTCTAGGACATTGTTTGCTACCTACAAATCTTTACACAAGTTTTATAAGGGTTGACCTAAGAGAGCATGCACCCTAGTGACATATTGATAACCCTCTAAGGGCAATTCTAAATATGACTACTCTCTAGAGCATATAAAACAAAGGTGAATTTAGCGAATTAGAGAGTAGGAGCACATAATTTGGGAAATCAAATCCATGTGACACAATGACAGATCTATAGACACAACAAATACTTAGAGACATAGTTCAACCCAATCCACACAAAATGAGGTATCATTTTTAAAACAAAGACAACTTAGATTCCAACAATCTTCATCAATCATTCATCTTCTATAATTAAACTAAATATCCCTATCTATTAAATTAAATTTCTTAAGATAACACTTAATTGAGATTTAAATATATACCCATCATAACCATCCAAATTAATTGTTACTTATTAGTACTTGCGGTCAAGCAACATTATTGCAATGAGTTTTGTTTTTCTTAGTTAATTAGTTATTAATAAATTAGCTTTCAACCAATCAATAATAATTTTTTTTTTTGAAAAAAATAAAAATTAATTTTGTAAAGTGAACTTGCAAAATATTTAATTTTATAAATTATAAAAATTATTTCTTATCAATATGATTGGTTAAGAAGTTTTGTGTGTTATCTATTATTTTGCATTCTTTTCATAAAACTAAACTATTATTTTACCCATGTTTCAAAAAACCAAACTATTATTTTACCTATATTTAAGAAACCAAATTTACTTGCCTAATGCAATCTAAATGATTGGCAGTAATTTCATGTTTGCTTCCATATGGTAAAACAAAACAAACACAGTATATGCAACCTTTAGCATGAATTTATGTTCACCTCACAAGTATGACACGTTTTACAACTTATGTTTAAAATGTAAGCGATGCCATTCATGCTATTTAACTTCACCTACCCTTCCACTTCCTCACAATTATTTCTCAAGAGTGTTTCAATTTTTCTTTTGATGAATAAGGAACTATTTATATTAAAATAAAGATAAAGTTACATATTCACTCAAAATTTGAAATTGTTGGGCCATGAATATTGGAAAAGTAACTATATAGAACATGAATGGATTGAATAAGTAGCAACAGTTATGGAGATTTGTGGGAAAATATAGTAATAACAAATTATTATTATTGTTTACGATAATAGATTTAATTTTTTACATTTCACATAAATTATATTATATATATTGTTATTTAACAAAACTATTCTATAAATTTTATGTTTAAATAATAATTATTTAATTCTTTCTTATATTTATACTATATAATCATTTTATTTTATTTAATATAAAATTAATTTTTAAATTTTAAATTTATATAATTATAATTTTTTTTCTTTTAATTATATTATACTATCATTTGATTTTTTTTATATTTATACTATCTTTATAATATTTAAAATTTTAATATATAATTGATTTTTATATAATATAATTAAGATAAAATTATAATTATTAATTTATTAATATAAATGCATGTAACTATTTTTTATTCTATCAAATTAAAATATAAACATACATTATATACAATTTACAATATAATGATTAATTATTTCTATAATTTTAATAAAAATTAACATTATATGATATTTTAAAATATTATATTAATATTATAATTAACAAAACTTACATTTATTTTTTATATTTAAAAGAAGGGGTAAAATTTTTATTTAATCAAAACCAAAGTACAAAGCAAAGGCCAGATGCCCACCAGACCAAGACCACCACCAGAACAACCAACAACATTACATATTCCTGTCTTCCACTAATAACCTCTCCAAGTCCCAAGATACTCATAAGGTAACTCCTCCCTTCCACTAATATCCCAACCATCGACATTCTCAGAGGCCCATTTCCCCAAACAATCAACCACTCTGTTCCATTCTCTAGGGATATGACAAAAGGAGACAAAATCCAAGGAACTGCTTAGACTCAGAATCTATCTAACCACAGAGGCTAATTGCCAACTAACATCATCCAAACTCTAGTTGTTTAGCATATCCACAACAATTTGAGAATTAGACTCACAAATGATCCTCCTCCAGCCTAAAGAGCAACTACGCTCAACTGCAATCTTAATAGCCAGGGCCTCCATCAAATTATTAGTGTTGTCCTTTGTAGAGAAGAGAAAAACCACACCACCATCATTACCTTTACCAATAGCCCCAACACCAGCATGACCAGGGTTCCCACGGGAAGAACCATCAGTATTAATCTTTAGGACCCCCACCGGGGGAGGTGTCCACCTCCCATCCCGACAGACCCGTTGCCTGACATGACGGGGTCTTCTTCTGGCAATGCTGCCCCTTCTACTGTCCCCCAGGTTCAAATTTCGCAAAATAGCAAGATCACCAGGATCAGTATTTTCATACATATCACACTTAGCAGAAATAGTCTCCTGAGCCTGCTAATTATCTTCTTCCATAATTGAAAACTTCCCGATTTGGAGCCACATAAGACTCTACGGTTCCTCTCTAGCCAAAGGTTCCAGAGAATGAAAAGAGGCCCAACAGACCAGGCCACTTGCAGAAAAAAAGTCTTCGCTGGAGGCCTGCCCAAACTCTCCCAAAATTCAATTAGGGAGGTAGCATGAATACAACCATGATGCCAAGCCTCCCACCATCTATGCCATATCTCTCTAGAAAAAGGGCAAAGAAAGAACAAGTGGGAGGTACATTCCTCACTGTGCGAACAAAGGAAGCAAATAGAAGGTCCCTGAAAACCTCGCTTGCGAAGATTTTCCCAAGTGAGGCACTTCTTCTGAGCAACCAACCATAAGAAAAAATTGCATTTGGGCCAAGAAAAGTTGTCCCAAACCTTCTTCCACCAATGCACCTCAACCGGACCATGTAAGTTCCTATCAAGCATAGCATAGCCTTGAGCCACAATAAATTTACCTTTTGGACTATGACTCCAAGCCAAAGCGTCCCTCTCACTAAGGGAGCTCCAAAGCCTGCCCTCCAAAACTCTAGTAAGAACAACACGATCCTCATCAGAGTCACCCATGGGCCACTCCTGTGGGTCCTTCCAGCAAGCCACCACCGCCTGACCAATACGCTTGATTGTTTGAAAATGCTCCACCTTAATCCAACCAGCATCATAAAAAATATGACAAAGAGGCTGAAGTCGAGGGAAGCTAGAAAGAATGGGAGGGTGGCCATCCCAAGAGTCCTGCCAAAACAGAGCTTCAAAGCCTCTTTTACAGATCCAAAAGAGACCCTCCTTAATCAACTGAGCACCCTTCTTAAGGGTATCCCAAATGCAAGAACCTTTACCCAACAAAGCAAGCCGCGACACGTCAAGGCAATCAGCCCCAGGAAGATACTTGTGGGCAAGAATCTTGGCCCAATCCTGATCCTGATTGTTGCACCACCTCCAGTACAGCTTGGCAGCCAACAAGAACCATAGACCTAAGACCAAGGCCCCCAATACTTACATTTATTTTTATTAAATAATTAGTACTATAATTATAATTGAAATATTATAAAGACAAGTACTACATGAAAACTAAATTTTCACGCCAAACTCTTTTCTAACTTTTATTAACGATAGTGAGTAAAAACGATCAAAGATGCTAGACAGGACAATCAGGAAGGGCAGGCCTAGTACAAGCAAAATGAGACTAATTCTCATAGAGGAACTAAATGATAAATCACTCAATCACATTAGCTAATATTTTGTTGCATAAAATTTTACATATAATGCATTACAAACAATAGTCCAAGCGAATCGCAATAACTAATCGACACTGATGATATGGAGCAATCCCTGTTTCAGCATCTACCAAAGCTGGTGAGAGCAAAAACCCAGGACTCAATTGAACTCATTCTGACGTCTCTATGGAGGACCCGCAAATCTGGTCTCGATGCAGCCGAGAAAGCCCATTTGCAAGACCTCCTCCAACTCCCTTCACACGAAGAATTAGACCCTGTAAGTTGACATTATAGTAGTTGAAGCCATTTTTGTACATCATTTAAATTTAGGTTTAACCTCTGGACTGGGCTTGTCTATGGGTTTTGTAATACAGTAAAATCACTTGTTAGTTGCTATTGAGAGCCTTTTCCTTTGCTTTGTCAGATTTTGGGCGAGGTTATTGTTTATGTTTAGCATAGTCTCGTATACGTGGTTCGCATGCTTTAAAATCTGTCAATATAAGTCATGCTTAGATATACCCCATAATCGTTGTACCTCAATCTCATTATATGTCTGCTGGAGTCACAGGGAGCCTTGTTGCAGTGGGTATGTTTTTCTCCTGCGAGTATTCCTCATTGCCATTCACGACAACCTTTAGGAGTACTCGTGCTACATCATTACTTCTAAACTTGGATATATTCTAATTGAGATCACCGAGTTCTCATTGATTCTCATAATTCAGTAGACTGTGCAAAGTAAATTTTTATGATGTCAATGATAATGACGATGGAAGATACTGTGGCCACCTTTGAGCTGGTGCTCAACCGGGTAGGAAACCCCTCTTGAGAGAGAAGTGAGAACTTTGGGATTTTACTGTTTGTAGGGTTAGGGTTTTTCATGTTGTGACTAGGTAGAATCCCAGGTCGCCCAGATTGCGGGACTCCACTGGCCAATGCATTATCCCATATTGTATAATTTCCTCGCAGCTGAGCCTGAAATTCAGTCCTTATAAACATGGGCTAGCAACTGAGAAAATCTATCACTGCTATGAATCACTAAATTAGTTATAGGTTAAAGCATTACTTCGATGCATGTACCTATAGAAAATAAATTAACCAAAGCTATTTTTGATTCCCATAATTCCATGGTAAATTCTGCAAAGTAGGAATGCCATGGAAACTTGTTCCTAACATTAGAAAGAGGAAGACGGATTAAGAAAAATGATGTTTGTTTTCAAAATTTTGTATTTCAGTGTTGAAAGATAGCTGGCGAGTGGAAGCCAAGGCAATTTCCATGATCAGCAGCCTTTTCTGTATTTAATGCTAAAATTGGTTTTTGACGAGAAAAAGCAAACAAAGCTTGTTGACAAATATTTCCTTTGAACTGTTTGTAATATCATGTATAAAATATCAGGTTTATTAATTGCTAGCATATAACGAGGAAAACAAGGCAAAAATGATAAATGCATAGGGGAGAAAGGGAAAATCTCAGTCTGAAAAATGTCTGTAATGACTTGAAAATCTAGAGCCAAAGCTATTTACATCATGAGTTACTACATTTTGTTAAGGATGTACTCTTCACAGCCCTTCATGGTCAAGTCCTCTTTTAAACATTTTTTCTATTTGCTAAAATGAGGGTTAAATGGGTTGGCCTCTTTTGACTTTTATTACAAAAAGAGGATGACTTTGAACCTCTTGAAATTAGGGGATCTGTGGTTGCATCAAACAATCAAAAGATATTATCCAGATGTTGAAAAAGCTTTGCCCATGCTACAAAATCAGATGAGATGGTAAGAAAACTAAACGGAACATTTGGTTAACATTCAATCTCACATACAACTTCAGAAAATGATTTCACAAGAAAGAAGTTACATATATGAGTCCAAAATTAAGGTTAATTTATTTGCCATCATTAGACTTTGTTTGATGATCTGAAAATTTATCTTAACATAGACCACCCACGTAATTCTTGGGCTTGGTGAAACTTGCCATGTGGCCTATGTAAAGTCTATACTATAACTTTGTAGGTTGATAGACACGTTAATGCTGAGTTAATTGAGGAGGTTAGTGATTTTTACTTGCTACTGATTGGTGCTCATCATCAATTAGAAGAACGCTAAAAATTTGATAGAAGATCTAAAATATTTTGGATGCTACTTTTAGCTTTGATAGAATAAAGGCTAAAGCAGACTTCCTCTTTTGCATCATTAAGTTCATTAAGTTCATTAAGTTCCGTTGAGATTATAAATTCTCTCTTTTGAACCTGCATAGATACATCTAATTTCAAACCTTGATGCTTCTCCATCATACAAAGGGAAATTAGACAAAGAATTGCAAAACCAAATTGTTTCCATTATGTGATGATTGATGGCTAATATGGATTAAATAATTGTTCTAAAGGTCAGTTTACTGTGGAGTTGGTTAATGTAAATGAACACAAGTTGTTGTCAGCATATCTGTTTCTGCACTCAAATTATTTTGGTTGGATGGTGATATCGACTTCATACAGATTGTAGTATGCCTGCGAACGTTGATTCGGAGGTGTGTTCATGAGAACCTTGGTGAAGAGGAACTCCAAAAGCTGTTCCCCTCTGAGTTTCCCCTTGATTTGCAGAGTTTGCTTGTGCTATTATTAAAGAAGCTTCAGATTGAGTGGAGAGAAGATATGGCTAAAGATCAAGTAAGTCACTTTTTCCCCCTGATTTGTTCTGGTTTTAAACATTCTTGTGAGAATTGACTGGAGATTTTCTATTCTGCTCACGGATAGCTTGTTTTATAAGAAAACCATCTTTGGGTTTTGTTTCTCTACTAGTCACTATGCAGATAAATGAAAGGGAACTTTGATGACAGTCGCTAGGAAGCTACATTTTTCCATGCATATATTCATTTCTATAGTAGTTGTTATTTGTGTCATGCATGATTATGGGACATTGATCTAGAATTCTCCCTTTTTGTTTTTCCTATATGATATAATCACTGACAAAAAATTTATTTGCATTGATTGATTGATATTCAGCTTGAATGGCCACGGACAAGGGTAGTCTATCAGGTTAAAGTTGGTCCAACAGTGCCTCAAACCTCACCTGCGAACATGGTACCTCCAATATGGCCCTCCCTGGAAGACAACAGACGTCCCTTCAACCGCTGTGAACTTGGGGTTCCTTTGGGAATGCCTTCTGGAAATCTGAATTCTTCAAGATTGGTCCCCCAACAGCCACCGCAAGATGACATCAATGGAGATGGTTCTCTGGTATTAATTCAGTAATCTCTCATATTCTTACCCTGCCTCCATATTGATGCTATTTGCTAAGTAATCACAGTAAACATGTACCATATGCCAAATAAGGATGGTGGAAAACATGGGTTTATGTGATGGTTTCTTATGCTAGACTGTGATGTTTAACCAAACTTCGAATTAAAGTTTCAAAATGAGACTATGTAAATGTGTACATTTTAAGCATAAATGCATTTGGAACCAGAGCATTGATGATATTCAAATCAGTTTAACTGGAACTGAATCTACACTATGCAAATTTTAACATGAATTTACTTTTCCTGGAATCACATCAAATTTCCATGCAATGAAAATGATTGATATCGTGGAATGGACAGAGAGCTTGGTCACAAGTTTCTATCTCACTGGATGAGAGGCTTCCATATTAGTATCATTGAGAACTTCTTGCCATTTTGGATTCATACTACTGAGTGTATGATAATTGCATTTTTAGATTTCTTGTGGAGTTTAGATTTAGGTGAAGCTGCAGAAAATATGGACATCTTTTACAATGTAATTTATATTTTAGCTCAAGAATAAAAGATAATTTATATTGATTTAGCATCTGGGTGCCATTGATAAAGTGATTTATTTTCGCCTTATCACTGTCTTTGTTAAGAGGCTGGAGTGGATACACCTCCTAACTTGTAACAAGTATTTTCTAGACATCATTGATTATGCAGTTTAGTTATGGAAGATCACTTTTATTTTTAAATGTCATATAGGTCTCTCTACCTCGTCTCAAGGCGATGACATGGAGTATGGAGAATCAAAATTCTACACCTGCAAATCGAGTGGCCGTGATTAATCTTAAGGTATTTATCTTACATAGAGCCCTTTTGATATATGTGATGTCTTTTTTGTATTCATATTCAATTATGCACCTCGAATGTCTTACATGATATAAGCATTTTAATAATTTAATTTGCACCTTTTAGCGTGACAAAATTAAACAGACATACAGTAGATTAGAAGGGGAAGCTTCTTGTAAACAAAACAAAACTAACTTGAACAATATGTATTGCTATTTGCAATCTGTACAATGTTTTCTTGAGTGGTTCATGCTCACGCTAAACAAACTAAAGGTTAGATTTGTGTGTGGCACCTATCAATATACTCTTTATTAGGTCTAAAATGCATCTCCACTCCTTATTAGCCAAATAATTTATTTCAGCCTTTGTTTCCCCTTGTCCCAAATTTTATGAAGCCTAACTAGACAAATTATCCCTGCAAAGTATTTGAACAGAAAAGTCTTTCCATGCTTGGATGATATTATTAGTGGATTTTTGAACATAAGGCCTCATGCATGGTACCCCAAATGCTCTAGAAAAATCAGCAGTGGTTTATGTAATTGTGACCACATGGTCCATGTACTGCACTAAGGATTCTTTTTTCACTCTATCATAATTGGAGACCTTTCAAACCAAATAAGGTTCAAGGTCTGTAAAATTAAAATAAACAATCTGGAGCATTTTATCTACTTGTGGCGAAGATAATGTAGCCTTTCCTGGATGATCATTTGGTTTACTTATTCACCATAGCCAATGTTCATTCACAAGGAGGCTTTCCCAAGTGATGATCTTTGCAATATTTGTGCCTTTTCCTTGTACAACCCTCAGGTTGCTTTTTCCTTTGGTTCCAATTGTGTTTGATAACATGCTTTGCACCATCTTCTATTCTGCAATACTTGTGGAAGTTGGAACTTGCCTTTCTTCCTTAGTGATACCATATTTTTCAAAAGCTTTATCTGATGCTGTCTTCCATACTTTTGGTCTATGTGAAGGAGGTAGATCAATTTGTGCATTTTTTCCTTTATTTAACATTATATTCTTTCATTTTTCAGCCACGGCCAATGTTGCTTTTTTAAAATCTGAGTTTTCTACTACAAAATACTTGGAAAAACTTTATACTTGATGCAAAAATACTTGTGCCCTCTTCTTGTCCTTGAATTCTTTGTTGCACTGCCAACCAGTTTTTTTTATAGGAAGTACAAATGTGAAATTTGAGGTTGGTGCTTGTTCAACAATGCAACTCATGTAAGATGAGTGAATTAGCCAATTCTCATAACACTTGATGAACTCCTGTGGGACATATAGGTAGTTATTTAAACTGTCAACACAAATTTCAGTAGATTGTACTGTAGCGATTTCTTGTATAGGCCATACAGTGGAATCTATTTCAACAGTGTGTACAGCAGTGAAGTCCTAGTCTGGATGGTTTGTGAGGGGACCATTTAGTGTAAATTATTTGTATGTACTGTACAATGGGTTGAATTAGCTGTGGCCATATGATGATTAGTTACAAATTTAGAGGTGGCAAGTAAATCAGTAGCAGCTGTACAGTTAGAGTGAAATTTGTCAAGAGCCCCCATATGATGGGAAATAGATATGCTAGGAGAGCCACCGTAGAGTAAGAAGTATTTGCAAATCAATAGGCCATATGATGGAAACTTAATGAGATAGTTGTATGGTGGGAAATATATGTAGAAGACTAGATTGTATGGTCAATACGTGGGTACATGACTTTCTTGGCTTGGGCTTGAGTGACCGCTAATACTTAACTTTTTTTTTCCACATCAATCATATTGATGCTAGCTTTTTGCTTCAAACTCCTTGCATCATCATGATTTGCAGGTCCACAACATTTTCACACCAATGCTGTTTTGTTCTGGTTTATGTGACAATCTTTTGTAAAATGTCCCCATTTATTACATTGTTGACATTGTATAATGGGATGTCCTTTGGAGTCATATTATATCTGACTCCTACCTTCTTTGCTATTATTGAATCTGTTATTATTGTTTCACCTCTTTGATTCCAATAGCTGCCTGAAGATTTGTCCCTTTTATTATGTGGCTTTAGTGGGGTGTTGGGTAGAGTGGACTACTCTCCTTGTGTAAAGAGCATTTATATACTCTTACTTTTTTAGATTGTATGGGGCACTTTAATTGAATGGCCCATTATTTGACAAATATTGCATAACATTTTCTTGAGACAATTAGCTTTGGTGTGACCCTCACTTTTACAATTTGTACATCACACTCCTTTAGGTTCTTTGCTAGGTTCTTTGCCTACCTTCAATTCCTTCGTCATTTGAAGCATGTCTCTCCCTAATGCTTGTATTGTTCCACATTCACTGTCATTGCTTCCATTCAAGTCATTATTTTCATCCATTTTTTTTGGATTGTAAAGACATCTTATCTTCACTTCCTATGTCCATTGCTCTATTATATGTTTTTACATATGATGGTGGTACAACTTTCATCTTTTTCCTTAATGAAGGAATATGGCCTTCAATGTTATCTTTTTTAAAACTATTTGTTGATTCTTTTTCTAATTTTGAGTAATTCCTCGAGCCTACAATTATAAGCCCTTAAACTTTCATGGCTCCCTTGCATGGTATTTTAGATTTCTACCACAATTTGTCATCTCAAAGTTGTTTTGAATTCATCTTTGTAAGCCTTTTGTGATTTCTCCGAGGTATTTTAGGAGGTTGATTCAATCTTTGTGTACCAATTGATGGCCACACGTCTCAAGGTGGTTGGAAAGAACTATAGCCAATATGCTTTGTCATTCTGGCCATTTGTTGCCAAAAGAGTTTCATAGGTTTAATAGCATTTTATTGTATTATCTTGTCCATCTCCTATAAACTTATGTTGTTTCCACCTCTCTACACTAGGGTGTGATGGTGGTGGAATCATTATGGTTTTACCTTGATGCAAATTTAGTGTTTGGAACTTGCTCCTCAAGAGGTGCTAATTCAGATATTTTGGTGCTCCTTTGACACTCTTGGACATGTGGGAATCCTCTACTTTTCTTTCAACTTCAACATTTCATTTTTCTTTGAGGTTCTCTTTTCTTTGCTCCAACCCCTTGCCTTAAAGTTTTTGTCCTAGTTTTGTCTTCTATTAACAACTCTTCAATGCCTTCAAGGTTTCTCTCATATGCTTCCTCTTTGTCTAAGGAGTCCTCGAACTCTGTCTCCCAACAAAGAATTTTCTTGTATAGGGGAGGTTGTTTTGATTTTTTGTACTGAACTTAGATTGCAAGGTCAATGCATGATCCTTTTAGTAGTGAAAAATGTCTAGCTATTTCCACCCACTTTTCCTTCATATGATTATGTTTAGTGGGTTGAATGTTTTGATGTCTTTGCTCTTGATGATGGCTTCGGTTTGCATTTGGACTCTGGCTTCTGAAGTTAGGCCTTAGCTTTGAATTTACACTAATGGAGTTACTTTGGCTACCTCTTGTAGTTGTCTTTTCCACTCCCTTTGCTCCACCAATCATAAAAGATTGTTTGATGTCTTGCTCCACTCCCTAACCACTTTGTGATCTCATTCTACCTTTATTTGGGTCTAAGGGCATTAATTGTTGCTAGTGTGGGGCTGGTCTTTGTTTCAGTCTTGTTCCTCGTAATGGGTTATTTCTTTGTACCTTGAATGTATTTGTTGCTTGTGTGCCTCATGATCTTGTTTGGCAGACATATCTTGCAAAATTATAGAATGATTGGCAAGGATTTGGAGAAAATGATCAAGGAGTGTGTTCACTTATTTAGTCATTGCTAGGCTGTCCCAAATTGTTTCTTGGGTCCCGTTGTCACGAAAGTGTGCACCCTATGCTAAGTTGATAAAATCACTCAGCCACCTTGTGAAACATGGGATGATCTCCTTGAGTATGGGTTCAGATTGCGGAGATCAACCTCCAGAGAGGGTTGGTCCCCTTGGAACTTCACCTAATCTAACCTATGGTATTGCTGCTTGTTGAGAAAAGAGAGAAGTATATCATTTAATGAAACCTAAACTCTAATACGGTGATGCACCAAAATGATTTCACACCTACACTGCTGTTTTAACACACAATTCCCTCAATAGTTCAGCTGGTTCAAACTTCACACAACTCAAAATGTTCACATATTAATGCATCAGTGTTATAGGAAGGTTTAAGTTTCACAGTTTAAGAGGAAAATAAATGTTTCACACTTAATGGCTGTTTAAACCAGCGACACAACCTATAACCTGCACTAAATATAATTTTTGTTTATGTTTGAAGGTGCTGAGATATGAGACATAAAATAGAGGATTTGCATATAAATCACAAGATAATATATCAATCAGTCGTTTGCACACAACAAAACAAAATATTGAGAAGACAATACTTGATTTTATTGATATAAAAGGTGCTTACACAGCTGTACATAAGTCTGAAAAATGAGCTGTATCTGCTGCTCCAGCATGAAGAACTCAAGAAAGTTACAATACAATGCTCTAAGAGAGAAGAGAACTAAATAAAAACTGCCTCTAGGCTTGCCTTTATAACTGCTTAACAATTGCAAGATAATAGGAACATGTGTGGAGAAAGGAGGACAAGTGTTCACTTGAGTTGGCTGAGTCAAACTCCTTTGGGCGTCCAAAACTGAAATCCCTACTTTGCAGTCCTTAAAAATGCTCCAAAAAGGTGTTTGGATGCTGAAAAATTCATACCTTGACCTTGTCTACCATCAAAGCACCTTAAACAGCTCCTAGATGCTCTCAAAAAGGTTCAAACTGGTCAAAACTGCCCTATATTCCCTCCACTTGTTGGAGAGCTCACTCAACCCCCTCCTAGATACTTGCAACTGTTCATAATTGTTCTTCAACTGCTTAAAGAGCATGTGGAAAATGCTTGGAAATGATAAAATACCCTAAGAGGGTGTGGGAGATCACCTTCAACAGTTTTCCTAATCTTCATCTTTTCACTATATTCATGTTTCACCTGCTGCCTCTACCACATTTTTCATATCATGACTGAATTGAGCATCAATACACATGGTGATTCTATCCTTGAGTATGTAGGCTTTCATAGATGTCTTTATGGATTTTCTGTGCTTGACAATTTTTAACTTGTAAAATAAGGCTTGATAGCACTAACATACCACATATGCCTCATATAGATGGCCTTTCAACACTGACAATACCTGAAACAATTTATTATGACAATTTTCAGTCATATCCTTCTTGATGATGCTTTGTCATATATACCTCTTAATTCTTGATCATCAGCAATATCTTCATGTAGCCCTAAAACAACACACTATTTTTTTAATGACTGGTGTTTACCTCTGCTACAGTCCATTTGACTGTCTCTAACCATTGCTTATTCATTCTTTACTCATTTTTCTGACCAAGGTTTTGTAAGTTTGTATTGTACAAACTAATGTTCTTGTGAACTGTCATGTCTACCTGAAAATTATTCTTAACTGTGACAGTCATGCACAGGTCTTATACACTCTATCATTTGGCTTGTGACTGTATAGCATCATTGTAACCATAATCATGCAACATTTTCATTTCAACTGTCTTAACAAACTCAGTTTCCATCCTTCTAACAGCTGCATTGGCTTGAGACCTCTTATCACTATATTCTTACCATATCTCTGTCCCTAATATGCAGACTTGCTTCTCTAGACATAGGATATGCAAACTTGCTTCTCTAGACATAGGTGTCATGAATATATGCAAGATAGTTTTACTATACCATTAAAAATGGACTGTCTTTGTGAGACTATCCTTCTCACTGGCAAACTTGTGCTCTCTGTCCTTTTGGCAGTGGCATCTACTTTTAACAGTATTTTATATCTCTGCTCCCTCTATGACTGTCATTACATATCCTTTAACTCTGTCATACCTCTGATTTTGCAATGCTGTCTGCAGTCTGGTATGTAGTCCAGGGTTACTGAGGAAATCTTCTTGCAAAAAGAAAGCTACACCCTTCAAGGAACCACTACTGTGCTCCTCAGCAGCCTCAATGATTTCTACACTCAATATTGACAGGAAATTCTGAGGCACATTTGGCAATAGATAAGTGGCTGTTTCCACTTTTCTACCTATGCTGGTGCCAGCATTGTTTCTATCAACTGTCCTATGACTCAAATGATCGCCTTTCTTTTATTAGCTTTAGATTCAAGTCATCAACAACTCTCATGTCCTTGATTGTTCCAGCCATCATTTGTTTCCATAGCTTCTTGTATTAGTCATGATTTAAACTTCATCTTGAAATCACCGTGCTCTGTCCATTTTGTACTGTAACTATCCTTTTAGCAGTCAACTTCTTCAAGAATCAATCCTCACTGTCATTGTCACTTGAAACTTATATTCTGAGCCCCTAATTTTCACCTCCGTATGTTCAATCAAAAATGAAATTTGAACAAAAACCCACAGCAATACCTGCTAAAAGTTCATATATACCCATTTCTACTAAAAGTACATCAAGTGCATGATGATCTCTTCCCAAAAGAACCCTATCTCTGTGTAAACACCTTTGCCACCAACTTTCCTTATACAGAACTAGTGATCCTGGAGGTGACATATAAACCCTTCCTCATTCTAAATAAAGAAGACAGAAATCTCCAGCAACTGTAGTGTCCTTTGGTTTCTCACTGATGTTGTGAGAGGAAGGAACAAAAATGTAGCCATTGTCATCTCTACTAGTACTTTGCCTACAATAATCATCTGCAGATTACTTATTTCCTGAACATGACCTTAGATGTTGCATCACTCTCAAAATGGTGTGAATTGGATATCCTGGAAAGTTTATCACTTCCATTGCTTATAAAAGAACCTAAGGGGCTCCATTCATTTTTACTGATTGATGCCACTGAAAGATTATATTATTATGCATAGGGCTTAGTTTATGCTGGAATGAATTATCTTCCTGTTAAAAGTGTCTCCCTTTTCACAAGCAGCAGCCTTCAAGGAGATGGAATTTAATGAAACACCATATTGTGAAGGGCTTCTATTAGCTTGTCTATGTAACTCTAAGGGCTCCCACACTTTTTATGTGAAACCATGTCTCCTCTGCTCTTGGAACTATCTGTTTGAACTGTATCACTCATCATAAGGAGTTGCTTCACTTCTGCCTTTATGATAAAAATCTTCCTGTTTGCTCTTAAAACCTCGAAGACTGTCCTCCACTTTAGACTGTCAATGATCAATAAGACTATCTCCTTACTCACAAGACTGTCCTCATAAAAACTGTCCTCACAATGCATTCTACAGAGCCTTGACCTTTGTGACTGTCCTTTGTCATTTGATGCTTGATCTTGCTTTATGACCACTTGGTCCCTCATGACTGCCACACCTTCAAACCCTGCCTTGGTTATGACTGTTCATTAGCAATGTCTTTTAATTGATCTTCAAGATGACAGTGACTGCATCCATTTCCAGGTGACAGTGCTGTCCATTTCATTATCAAAGACTCCCCTCTATGAAAAATGCATACTCTTATGGCTCATTTCTGTGTGAAGGACAACAGGCGATGGTTTAGCACAGCTCCCCTACATACTTGTTTCTTGTTTGCAAAACTTGACAACTTGCACTGCCTTCATGGATAAGACTGTCAAACTCGAAAACACTTGGACTAGTTCTGTCCTCCATTACAACCACTGCCTTATTTACTTGTCCATTGCATTTCACAGACCAATTTTGACTATCTAATGCACTTCCTATCACTTTTGGGAGATCACTGCCCCTTCAATCTCTTCCCATCTGTCACTGAATTCCGCTCTAACTTGAAGTTATATGCACTTCTGAATATGTTTCCAAACCTGGATAGCAATGACACCAAACTTCTTTAGACAGAAATCACCAGTTGTAAAAGACATGTCTCTCTTTTCCTCCAAAGGGGTATCAAAAGCATAAAACACTTCCCAGTCAATTTGATTCCTTAACCTCCCTGAAGATAGACTCCAATTGGGTTAGTGCTAGACAATGTTTTAACGCAAGTTTCTAAAGGAAGCATTGCTACTGTGGTTAAGACAAGACTATCATTGACAAGAGGCACACTGACAGAAATTTGCAAATTGCTGATTGGAAACTACTGTACTACAACTATTGAGGTGATTTGGCATTGAAGATGTAGCTGGTAATGAAATTGGAAAGGGGGCTGATTTAGTTGGGGCAGAGATTATGCCCTTAGCCATAAGCGAATTTAGTAAATTGGAACTTGTAGAATTGACGACTGTGGAGGAGTAACTGAACTGGAAGAGGACCACAGGATAGAGGTGGCTGTATATTCAATGGAGGCTGAGTTTTTCCAAGTTCCGAAAACCCAGAGAATCCACTCAATGAACTAGTTTTAGTAGTAGAACCAGCCTGGATTGTGCTAGGAGGCAAAAGATCACTATTAAGAATGACGTCAAGCAGATTTTGTGTCTGTCCTTGCAAAGATGAACTTGCATTTGTTGGGAATCCATTTGCAGTATATCCTGGAGTTGGAGGTGGTCCATAGCTTGGAGGCGGTGGCTGTGGGATACTTTTCAAGTTTGGTCGTTGCAGTGAATGGGATGGAACCAATGATTGTGGCAAGGAAAATGATTGGATATGTGGCAATGGTGGCTCTGCTAGAGCCTGCTATAGAAATTACAATGACTGGCCTTGCTGATGTGGTCTTCCAGAAGGTCGGTTCCATTACACAACCTTAGGCCCCATCAATCTACTTCAGGACCTGCAAACCTTATTTGTTCTCCTTTAGGATATTAGCTCATACAAAAGGCCTTTTGATGGTTTCCTTTCAACTTTGTTATCATAGGAAGTCTAAAACTTCATATTAACAGCCCTTAAATGATTCTTAAATGACTTCTACAGATAAATGATAAATGCAGTTTTGAAGGTAATGCAGTTTTGAAGGCACACATACCACATAACCAGCATCCAGTTGTTTTTTCAGCCACGTGGGGAAATATCTGAAGCTCCTTTAACCTCTCCTTCTCATGCAATAGACCTCTACAATATGCCCAAAATGTGCCATAGACAGAGCACCCAGGTGCATCTTTTTATGCCAGAAATGATGGAAGCTGTTTTCAAATGCCATCCCCTTTTGTATGCCACTTGACATGCAGAATAACATGGCAGAAAAACAAACTGAAAACCCTAAACTCCTGCACTTCTACGTGCTATATTTTCTTCTCTTGTTTTCCTCAATGTGCTCTTCCAAGGCAAAAGATAACCTAACCTGGAGTTTCTATCTTTAAAATCTCTGACTTTTTCAAAACAACTTCCCTCCTTAAGCTCATGTAACGTGGGGTTTGACAAATTCAAGGAACTTTAAGACCTTAACACATAAGACTCCTCTTAGAAGTGGACGAATAAGCTCTTTAACTAACTCCATAAAATGGGCATAGACAACTTATAAAATTTTCTTTTTATTTTGGAAACAATTTACCTTGGCTGCTTGTTGTAACTTATTTAGACCAAAGGGGCGAAATAGGATAACGGGTCCATTGAGCTTCTTTGTGAATGTGCTATTTTATCTTTATTTCCCACAAATACACAAGATTGTTTGTGAGATCATCCCCTCTTTGCTGGTTGGAATCTACTGGTTCCCAAACTAGTTGTCCCTTTTATATGACCATATTTATAGATCAATGCTAATCTTATTAAAATATGGTCTGACTTCTTTAGGGCCAATGGTGCCAAATGTTTACTTACAAATCGTAATGCTATCTATTGCAAAGTAAATAGAGATAACACAAATAATCAAAATTATATTAGGAATTTGTAAATTAATATTAGTGATTGCTTTATTCATTCAGAGTATTGCTTGTACAAAATTGGAGACCAGGGAGCATTAACAAGATCACCTGCCTTTTCCTGTTTACAAGAAACCTATTTACACTACATGACATTCACCAGAGAAAGACAACCATCCATAACCACTAACAATTGACTCCTAACAACTACCTAGAAGTCGCCAAAAAAATATTATATAGTCGGGTACAACCAAATTGATAAAACATAACAAAAGCATTTTATGCTACCTACATTGTGCCTAAGTTGGGGATTCCATCTCTTGTTTGAGGTTTCTTCATATACTAATCTGCTTGCCACTTTTATTCACTAATCATTGGTCTAATTCATGTTGCAAACAACATTCTCCAAGCACCTCTATTTTCATGAGAATTGTTTCTCAAACCATGGTCTTATTAACTCTGGGTGCATTGTCCTGGATTACCATCAGATTGTTGATATCAAATAATTTGGGCTTTCCCATTGTCATTGTAGTCAACACTTGGTCCTTAATCTTTTCCTCTATTGGTCTGTGCATGCATTGCCACCAATCACTATTACAATATCACGTGAAATGAAGTACCCTCCCTTCAACTGGATGTGGCCTTATGTCCATCTCAACATTACCTGCAAACTTTGACGATATGATTAAGGCACTGTGTTACCCATAAAATTTGGAATATCATATTGAGTTTTTTAGCATTAACCTAAAGTTACGAATTTGAAGAAACATGAATCCATTTTAAGCATTGTCCTAAAAAACATTTACCCAAAATCATGATTTTGAATACCTAATTTGAGTATATGTATACCTCAATTGTACCTGTTGCTACTTTAGAGTTTAGAGATGCTTCTTTGAGAGCTTCTAGTGGTTCTCTACAGTAGGGTTTTTCATGTCTATAGGATCCACTTCATTGAGAGGTCTACTTACCAAATCACCTTTCATATCTTGATGACACTATTGAGGATTTTTTGTCTTCTATTTGATGACAACTCGCATCAAGTTGCATCATCTTCCTATATTGGATTCACTTGTTCTCTTCTTGCCACATCATGCTATTCACTTGACACACAGACAGCATCAGCATCAAGAAACATGAGAAACTTATAGATCCATACACCCTGATTCCTTTCTACATTTTACTTGAGTGGGAATTCAACAGTTTGACAACTCGAGGTTTCTTTCTTCCAAAAGGAAGATGCATCATCTGTTGCAGAGGGACCTACCATAGCATTCACCATGTGACATTTTGCATTTCTGAGAGAGAGAGAGCTCCTTTGCTATTAATTTAATCATAATCACTATCCTAATTAATCAATGATTTTGAAAATTATTAGTTTCTGTAAACATTATTCTGCACAAGTACTAGTCAAATACTTTTATCGGGTGATAATTATGTCATTCGGATTTATCACAAGGCAAACACAAAGTCAACTTTATAATTTCCTAAATCATGATGAAAATAACATTAGTCTTAACATATTTAATAAATAGTCTAAAATCTTTATCTAAAATCATTATCCTGATGCACAGTAGTCTGACACTTTATTAATTTGGGTCATTGCCTCCTTTCAATGTTAATCTAAAAACATGAATCTCAGTAAACATTAATCTGAATAACTTAATGTTGGATCGCTGATTAGAAAATATTGTCTTAGACACAATCTAGATCATGGGAACCTTACCTTACACATTCCTCTTGAAAACCCGAAACTAAGAAGAAATTTCTTGTTCAATATGCTCATCACAAATTCAAAAGGCTTTAGTTGCAAGCATCTTTAGGAGACCTGCTTACTGGGCTGGGTTATCTGCTGTGATAGTCATAGGATATTGTGTCTTTTGATTTTAATAACATTGTAATTCTGTACTAATTGGTCTATATGTATTCCAGTGTTGTAGTTCATATCTGTTTGCTTGTTCGCTTCTAAGTTAACTACATATGTTACATGTTTGTCATTGCATCTTTCTCATATGTTACAAGTTTGTTTGTTGTATCTTTCCAGTATCGAGAACATGAAAAACAATATCATTGGATATTTTGGATTTTTAATGGCTATCATATGATTCTTGTAGTGGTGTAAGGTTCTGTTGTAATTTATGCAGAGGAATAACTGTACAGGTTGGATAGATGACTTTAGATATGAAGAAAAGCAAGAACATGATTGTCTTATCAACCCTTGCATAGAACAAATCAATGTTTTCTTTAAAGTTTAAACCTTGTTCTCAAATTTGATCTGCAATTGCATTTATACACGCAGCTTCAAGATTACACAAAGCCTTCATCCGGAGAAACAGAGATCAAGTTCCAGTTATCAAGAGATACATTGGAGGCGATGTTGAGATCTATGTACTATATAAGAGATCAGTTGTCAAATGCTGTAAGTATACACTTAATTCTTTTTCTTTTGTCATTTTTATGTGAAGAAGAGTAAACAGATCACACTTGTCTATTTTAGTATCTTAATTTTGAATCTGAGGTTGTCTATATTAAATTCTTTACCGTGATGTAAAGAATTATAATTTTCTGGTAGGGCTGTATTATCAACAAGTGTTTTCAAAAAAATGTGAGGGTCTCATTATATCTGCACTGGATCTTTCAGGCAGCAGCCCCAAGTGGACCAGTACTTAAGAAGCCACGTCAGTAGTGTTTATTCGTCTTAAGGTCATTCGCAACAAATTCCACTTTGTTGAGGCCAACGGAAACCCCATTCTCAACACCAATACAACTTGCATTATGAGTTTACAAGAATGGATAGCACATATAAGAGTAAAATTTTCTATATGAAAAACATCAGCCAAGATATCAAGCTGCGATACTGGACATCTTGTTTAAATATTTTAAACAGAGCTGATTTGATAGATTCTATTGATTATTTGTAACAGTTTTCGAAGGCTTTTAGCATCACGATTTTGCATTTACTAAAAGGCATTTCAAACTTTTAAAAGAAGAACCAAAAAAATGAAGCCGTAAAGATGAATTTGAATTTTGGGATGCAAGATTTAAATGTACATGCTTGCCCAACAGAAGGGCGATAATGGAGGTCCAATGTTTGTTTGTAAATGGGAAGCCTATGGAGAGTGCAACTTTTTACCGTTTACTCCTGAAAAGGTTTATATAATGCTAGTCTGCCGGCTGCTAATACAAAGGCTTTGGAGGAGTCAAAAAATTAATCGTTGAAATAATTGAGATACATAAAAATTCAAGAGAGCAATGATGTAATCAAAATCCTGACAGTCAAGTATCTAGCCTGATGCTGTAGCCTATATTTGATGACATACAGAGCATGTTGATTGTTAGTGATTGAATAGTACTAACATTTCTGATTGAGCTTATGTAGTTTCTCAGTTTTATTTCCCTGTGTACAGAGATGCATATTATGAAACACAATGTCTCTATGATTTTTCAAGATGATATTTAGTTGCCCAAACATTGGTTATTCTATTTGTTGCATAGTCTAAATGGTTATTATTTGGTTGAAATGCTCTTTCAAGGAGCTGTTATGTGGAAGTGAAAATTAGTAAGCTATGTTAGTTTTCAAGTTTTACTAATGTCTATCCAGCCCGCAGAATGCACATTTGACTGTATTTATTAATTAATTGAAAATCAGAATCGTTCATTCTGGGGGAAGTTTTTGGGTTTGGCAATAACTTATTTTTTCTGAGGGATACCAGGTAGGCTGATGTGTTTATAATGTTTGCTAAAATAGCTTTTGAGCTTCTACTCTTATGTTATTGCTGGAATTGAAGGGGGCACTTGGTTGATAAATGTTTTGTTTTTGTTTTGTTTGTTCGGGTGTAAGACTGCAGGAATCGGTTGGGTATCCGTCCCCCTATAAACTGCAGTGCGCCTGGTAAACTTTTTTCACGTGACCAGTGGTGTTGGTGCAACACGCTCTCCAATACCCACGGGGACGGTGGGGAGACTAGACCTCGTGACCTTAGCCAATCGAGCTAGGCCCACCGCCCCACTTGATTGATAAATGTTAAATAGTAAGTCCAAAAGCAATTAAATCATGGCTTGTTTGCTTCTTTTTGGTTTTTCCCTTAATTTTCTTGTTAATCTTTCCATGTGATGTCTTGTGTTGCATAATTATTTTGTCCAATAAATGAGGATAGTTAACATATGATAAAAAATTGTGGCTTGAGGATATATATTTGAGTCAGAGCCCTTCTTTGATTGAAATGAGAACTTCAAGAAATGAGAACTTCAAACCTTTATTGGCTTGGGCAAAATTACCATTGCTAAGAGAGTATGAAGTCAATCTTATACTTCAGTTGATTTCAAAGTAGATATATAAGGTAAATAAAGTGAAAGGAGCTAAAAGAATTCTACTAATGATAGAGAAAGTGTAAGAAAGAATATTAATTAATGAATACACACACATTGAAGAAGCAGATATAGAATACACTAAAGGTATTGCTATATTAGTTGAATTGTTATTTATTATTTTTGTGTTTGAGGAACCATATTGTTGTTTTGTGTATTCATGGTTTTAAAAATGTGTATCATTCAAATGAGGGATGTTTAGTGATTGGTTTACACTCTTTGCATAAGTGGTGTAATTTATAGTGATGAAATTTATCATCATTATTTATTCTTACACATACAAATTCTCATACAAATTCTAATCTTATTGCTGAATTTTTCAACTAATCAAGAGGTGGGGATTTTAGTTTTCTGCAATCCATAACATTAGAAACAACACATTAGAAAGAATGTGATAATTATGAATCAATATGTCATATTGCTCTTGGGGATAAAACATTATAATGAATCATTTGTTGTAATCGTGGATTACAACTTGTTATATAGACAATTCCATTAAATTGTGTGATGTCCTGTCAGCTCCTCTTAAGTAAAATACTACGTAGATAACTCTAATATATAGACTTTATGGATCTACATTTGAGGATTCCCAAGCTACTCTCCTTCACATGTTTGCTAACATGATTCATATGATACATTATAATCATAATTAATCCATTAAGAGGCTAATTATCCTATAGAAAACCTGCAATGCTTCAATACCTAAGAAATTAGCTTTGCCAATACGATCATCTAAAACATGAATTCCAAAATTCTTTGTAGTATGACTTGAAATCCTTAAAGGTGATTATATATAACACTAGATTTGTGGCACTTCAATAGTTAATTGCTTTCACCTAGGAAATTGCAAAATGACTTCAATTTTTTTGTTGTTGATTACTATACAAATAATTTGAAAATATGAGTACCATTTTTTAGGGAATTACTTAAACTCCCAAACTTAAATTTTTCTTAAGACTCCTCCCACAACCACTTTCTTAATTTTGGACAAGAATGTAAAGAGTATCCTTTATTCATCAAGAGTCCTATTGTTTCTTGATGTGCGATCTTGAAGGATCTTGTAGAGTATCTACTATCCCTTTATTTACAATTGGGCAACAATAAATTAGAGATTAATTTTGGCAATTCACTCCTAATTACAAACAAAATCATTACACCTAATTATGCTAAACAATCCTCACAATCACATCTAGGATTACGTAAAAGCTATACAATACAAGTTCAAATTTCACCAGTTTATCTCCAAAACATAAATGACTTTGTTGAGGCCAAACCCAAGTACCATGCCTCTTTTCCACCTAACCATCCTCATACCGGGGTATCTAGTTTCAAAGGGGAGCTAGTGAGGTGTGTGACCATTCCAATGTTCACAATTGGTTTGAATATTATAGGGCTTTAGCCATTTGGAACAACTTTGTAGCAAATTTATTCTCAACTTTTTAATCCTAAACATAACATTGACTTGCATCGTACTTACACATAGAACTTTCACATTCAAACTTAAAATTGGACTCTTACACATATTCCATGAGCCACGAGTGAACAAAAGAACTCAACTTCTATCAGTACCTCTTGCTACAAGGCATACTACATAACTATAATTAAGATGACCATCGTCCTAAAATAATAAAGATGACCATTGTCCCTCTTGCATCAATGGGGACAACCACTAAGGCTACAACCCAACATGGAGCTTTGCTATCCATTTTAGTGCTAGTTTTAAACTAATCCCACCAAGCCTTCGTGCTAATCAACATTTTTTTAGCTTCCCTTATGCCACCTATGACTCATGGTACTTAATTCACAAAGTTTCCTTGTCGGTGACTTACATGACTATCATTCCAACATTGATTATATAGACATAAACACAAACACAAACACAAGCTCATTTCTTAGATTCTACAATACATGTCTTAATAGTGGTAATGTACCTTCTTAGGACCTTCCTTTCTAATGTAATCTCATTCCTTTGTTTGTCCCCCTTAGCTCCAGAAGTGTTGCATACAATTCCAATATCATATATATAGTGTTTTTACTCGATATCTTTACAAATTTCTTGAACTCTTCCCTCTTAAATTTCATTGGTTGATTTAGGTGGCATATTGACTCTTATAATTTCTATCCAAAATTGTCTTTTTCTTGATCAAACTAGCTATCATTTCTTATGATGTGTATGAGTTTCCACTTTTGCCTCTTATATAATCTCTCTCCATTTCACAATTTTGCTTGGCTTATTCTCTATTAGGCATCAATTAGATTTATGCTACATATGAAATTTTCCTAACACCTCTACTTCCATGAGAATTCTCTTGACAATCTTGGTTCATTTACTCTAGGCACACTATCCACATTTGTTGATTGTATTAAGCAATCTAGTTACTCCTGCAATCCTAGTGATTGCCACCTAGCCTCTTAGTTTTCCTTGCTATTGGTTCATACTACTCACTCTCACTAGAAACCAATGGAATCTCCATGAAACAAAATGCCTCCCTTATGCTAGGTTTAGGCTTGTCACTATCAACAATAGCCTACATATTTAGATTGATTTATCAAAGCCTTGAGTTTCACAAGAAGATATGAAAAATCTTAATTTTGAACAAATAGTTCTTTGAATAAACATTAGTCTAAATATTTAATTTGAGATCAATAACTTGAACACAAACTAATATTTACAAACATTACTCTAAAATCATAGTTTGAATAACCATTATTCCAAAACATTACTTTGAGTATGGTTTGAATTAATAACTATTGGATGCTAATCTAAATATTCATCTTTGGGAACATATGACATGATCAAGTTTGAACTATTAATTTATGAAAGCATGATCAACATTAATTATAACATCCAAATTAATAACTCATTAGTTTTTATTAGAAAGTCCTTAGGTTCCCCCCCCCCTAATTCTAGTCTTAATCAAAATAGAAACTATGGGATATTACACTTTAATGCATAGGTATTTCCTTCGAAGACTCACCAAGTTGAAATTGGTTTAACTTTGACTTAATACTTGATCACATCCAAATTATTCCTCAGTGAAAACCTTAGACTTAATTTTCTCTAGAGCTATCTAGATCTTTCCATGTAATTTTTTTTCGAGTTCCTTGTATACCAACATGTATCATCCCCAGAGCAATTTGTAACCATGAAGCTTTAACCAAATTTAATGAAAGGAGAACCTGTATTTGAAGTGTTATAAATTTTTTAATTGGACTTTGGGTATGATTTTCTTTGGAGTTCTTGGAGTGATTTCCATACCTTTTTTGTCTTTAAAATATCACATCCAATGAGATTATGTAATTATACTTTAATTCATTTTGGATCTAGATTTTTAACTTGGGTGACATTTATTTTGAAATTTTAAATTGATATAAACTAATGAAATATATAATTTTTAGTGTAGTTTACATTTTCATGCTTGTAAGAATATTTGGATATATATATATATATATTTAAATTTATTAGGATGTTGTGATATTTAATTGTAATCCTAATGTATACTATGTCATGTCTCCAAACATCTTGGAGAGGGTACATAGATTCCCTCTTTGGTTGATGAGAGCTAACATCATTTGATCATTCTCTTGATTAACTTGGATATGAGTTGAAATTGCATTTATGAAGGAGGTGGAACATGATGGTGGTTGTTACAAGCTGAAATAATGTCATTTGTACTACTTTCCCAATCCTAGGTGCTAAAAGAGAGAGTGGAGCATACCTTTGTTGGGTGGGTCCCATGTCAATTGGTTGTGGGAGAAGAATGCCATTCTTGGGAGGTGTGCTCATGTGGGGTACTTATGAGGCAAATATGTTGTCCGTTATTGATTTACCATTCTTGAAAGATGATATTCATGTACGATATGGGTTTTTGTATGAAACCACGGTTATGGTAGTTCATTATTTTTGGGAAACCATTTATGATTTTCCTATCCCATTATTCTATAAATCAAATGCAAGAGATAGTAGTTTTATGAGTTATTTGTAGGTACAAAAATACTATTAAAATTTTATATAATTGGAGAAAAGTGTGTTGCATATATGTACTTTTGTATTGAAGATCAATACATGCTTGAGCCTCTCTTTGATGATGGAGTATTTTTCAACAAGTGTTTCTCCATGCACACCAAGTTTTATGTGCCATTATTTTATAGTTTCTCGATTCCTATTTGCTAATATATACCTTCACACAGTCTCATAATGGTTAATCCAATGTTACATTAACAAAATCAAATTTCAATACTCTTTGAAAAGCTTAAATTTGTAGTAGTTTACCTTGTTCGAACAATCTTTAGTATTAGAGCCTTGGCTATTTTGAGAAGGGAATGTATTTATTGAAATTCTAAAGGTATTTTTGGATACAATGGGAGCTTTTTATTTGAGTGGTTTTATAGATTTGTGAAGTGACTGGACACCATGACCTCTATCTCTTATTTAGAGATCAAAAAATTTAATGGGTACAAGTTCTTGAGGCTGAAGATGGAATATCTTTTAAAAGATTATCATTGGAAATTTGTAAAAGAAGTTAAGTTTTTTGCAATGTTTGGTAATGGCTGGAAAAGGTTGGACAAGAAGACACAAGGTACCATTCAATTGTGGCTTGTAGATTCCATCCTCTTAGAACGTATTACAAGAGACAACCACATTTGCACTATGGAGGAGGATAAGTAATATCTATCAAACTAAAATTCTAATAATAATTTGTATCTCCAAAAATATTTATATTCTTTGAAATTGAAGGATGGTGATCGTATTGTAAATATTTAAATACTTTTAACTTAATTTTTGAGTAAGCCAACCTCAATAGGTATTAAAATTTAGGAAGAAGATAAATGTATCTTACTATTTTTTCTTTATTTGAATCATGGAATTTTTTATTTTATTTGTATCAATGGTAATGGTGTAGAGACAAATATAGGTTGTATTATTATACTACCTTTCTTTTAGAGGAAACAAGAAGGAAATCCATGTATGGGGGCTCAAATGATACCTTGCATGTTTAGAGAATGCCCAATGACAAAGGCAGGTCTAAGAAAATAAGAAGAAATTGAAAGATACATCCAAATCAAAAGGACAATCCAAAACCCTAGGATAGAGTAAAGTGTTGGAACTATGGAAAGAGAGGAAATGTGAAGAGGGAATACATAAACAAAAAGAAATATTATGAATCCTCCACAAAAATATTTTAATGATGGTGATATTCATTTATTTCTTATTTCTACCAACACTATTAGTGATGATGCCTGACTCATTGGCTTAGGTTGTTCCAAACATGTGACTTCCCATAAGTAGTGGATCTCGTCATACAAATCTTATGATGGGAAACATTTTCCTTTGTGACAACAATACTTATTAGATTGTTGGTAAAAGAAAGGTAAAATTATGTTTTAGTAATGGGAGGATTAAAACTCTTGATAATATTTCACACATTCCAAGACTTGTATGAAAGTTATTTTTTGTATCCAAGTCAAATGATTTTGGATTTAATGCGATATTGGCAAGTCTAGTTTCAAGGTGGTGAGAGGAAATTTGGTGATAGCTAGAGGATCTTGATTATTAAAACAATCACATCAAGGAGAGCCATAGGCTCCAACAAATAAATTAGCCATTCAACCTAGTAACCATAAAAAACACCTAACAACTAAATAATAACTAACATCTAATAAATGAACATTAATATCTTTATTTATTTATTACACATTATTGTAAGATTTGTTTATGGAGATAGTCACCCAATATTTATAGGCCTAATGGAAAGCACATGATACTCAAAAGATCAACATGACAAGAATAAACTATATTCCTATTAAAGAATGCAAATAGAATGAATATACAATGTATGAGAGACCCTTGGTTATATAGGCCAAGATGAGATATAGGATAACATAAGATTATGAAAAATTTCTTAATCTTAAGATATGAGACATAAAGGGATAAGTATTCTATGTGTACCCTAAGTAAACTTAAGTAATGAGTTGTGAAAATGACCTAATAGTGAAAAAAGTTCGGTAATATCCCTATTCACACCAACAATTCTATCTCATGCACTACTTAATTTCTAGTACCCCTTTTAGTTTTGACATAGGAAATTTTATTTCCCCCTTTAATCATTTTTATTAGATGTTGGTTTCCACCAATAACACATCCAATTACAATTTGACCTTTACACACATACATAGATAAATACATTTTAAGAAGCCCCAGTATTCTTTCCCATCTAATTTTAAGTGAATTTGACAAATAAAATAGATTTATAATTGTATGAAAGACTTCATTCATCCATCCTATCAACTTTGAATGCTTATCATGTTGATTGTATCGTCTATAAGCAAATATCATCATTCCATAATATGCTTTTGATAAAATAATACAACCAACACATTGCTCTAATTGGCTCACAATATTGTGAGAAAATATTACTTAAATATTAAAATTCTCCTTTAGATAATCCAATCTAGCACATACAATCCATAGAAAAATTGCTTGTGAAGAATCATCTAAACTATCTCAAGTTTCCTTTTATATGCAAGCTATGACTATCACATGGAGGACGATGCAAATTTTTGCATTGAATTAAAAGCACCTTCAAACTCATTTTTTAACTTGAAAAATACTTTCTACACATAAATTCTTCTCAGATATGCATTGTAAGAAGAGTATCAGACCTAAAAAAAAAAATCTTATTGGTTTGTTCAACAATGGATTATCTAGCTTTCTGTAATGATGTATTATTAAATAAAGTTCCACCACAAAGTCCACAAGTCAATGCCCTTTTTTTCATGCATGCAACCAAAACATACTTCTATCTTTTTACAAATGATCATATGTAGATTGCTCTATTCATTTTTTGAATAACTTTAAATATAAATATAGATTAGATAATTGCAAAAGAAATTTGATTCATCTAGGATAATACAAAACAAAAATAGTTCCTCAAAATGATTTTATCCATTGCTCTAACCCATCTATCTACACCAAGTATAATTATAAAAAATAGACATCAACAACAAACTAAATATAGAGATAGTGGTGCATGTCTGTTCGGGGGTTGGGGGTGGAGTGAAGCAGCTGTGGCGCTTTGTGGGTGGGGCTTCTTGGCTTATGGTGCTGTCCTTTTTGTTGCGTGGGAGTTAGGGGGTGTTCAGAGTGGTGGAGTTGTGTGGTGCCAGGGTGTTCGGGGTGGTGGGGCTGTGTGGTGTGAGGGCAGTGGGTGGGGGCTTTGGTGTGGGTTTGGAGGGGGTGGCTTGGTGTGGGCTGGCTTTTGGGGTTGGTGCAGAGGGATGGATGAAGCGTCCAAAAAGTCTGGTGCTTGGTGGGTCAAAGCCATTTCAGACTTTTTTGACTGCCATGCATGCTCAAAAGTCGGATTCGTCTTTTGTAGGTGAGAGCTCAAAGCACAAGAAAGTGAATGGGTGCTTTCCGCGGAGTCACAATCGCTCTATTCTGGTTATATCTCCTAAGTCGATTCAAGAGGAAATTGCTTATTGGAGCCAACATGTTCTGATCTGCAAGTTTTTGGGTATTCGCATCCCTCTCTCGGCACTTGAGTCTTGGATCCGGCGGACTTGGCAAGTTGAAGGTGATTTTGATCTTTTGGTGGCTGCAAATGGCTATTTTTTGGTTGATTTCTCTTGCATCTCGGATCGCAATCTTATTTTCGAGGGAGGGCCGTATTTTTACAATCATGTGGGCTTGTTTATTAAACCCTGGCATGGAGGTTTTAATGCGACAAAGGATCTTCCTACATGAGTTCCTGTTTGGGTTCTCTTTCCATGGCTATCATTGGAGTTCTGGCGGGAGGATATTCTGCATCGGATTGCTGCCTTGTTGGGAAAGCCGGTTGCCATCGCTCAAAATACTCTAGATAAAAAGGTATTCTCCTATGCTTGCATTTGTGTTGAAATTGATTTAAATAACCCTTTGCTGGATTTGTTGGAGATTTGTATTGGCTCTGCCTCATGGATTCAATCATTGGATTATGAGTCACTTCCCTTTCGTTGCCGCTTTTGTCATGAGTATGGACACCTTCAGCGCCAGTGTCCTCAGGCACCCAAAGTGGTAGGGGTTTCTTCTTCACCTTCTTCTAGGCCTTCGGTGGAGAAGGGGGATAAAGGAAAGGCGCCGGTGGTTGAGGGTGGGCCTGATAAGGATGGCTTTATTCTTGTTAAGCAGAGAAATAAAGGGAGAGGTCAGAAGAAAACCTATAAGGATAGACAAAGTGATCAAGGTTTTAACCAATTTGAGGTCCTGGATAATCAGGATTTGGAGGAAGGGATCCCTATTGAGATTCAGTCTGGGGCAGCTGGTATGGATGTTGGTTTGGATTCAGGGATGGAGAGGCAATTATTGTTCATAATACTTCTCTGGTATTGGAGCAGGGAATTTCAGAGCCTCCTGGGGATGCAACAGATGGGCAGGATGATATTGTTGTAGCAGATTTAGCTAAGGCAGTGTTCTCTTCAAGTAAAGGTAGGGGAGCGTCTCCTGCTTTGGGGGTTCAACAACGCCCTCTCAAGAAGGGGCATTTTGAAAATTCTTTGAAAGCTAGTTGTAAGAAAGATGTAGACAAGCTTAAATTTACTGGGGATTTGCTGGTGGAATCTGGGTCGGTTAAAACCCTTGACACCCACTTCTCTCAACCTTCATCATGATTATTCTCTCATGGAATGCAAGGGGGTTGAATAGCTCCCCCCGTTAAAAGGTTATTCAAGATTTGATTTTTGTTCAGGCTCCAGATATTGTTTGTGTTCAGGAAACCAAGCTCCAGGTGGATCTTATGCTTCAACATGCTCCTCGTATTTGGTCTTCTGGCTAGTGTCAGTGTATTGGGTCTAGGGGAACCTCTGGGGGTCTGGCTCTTTTCTGGAATCCTCATAAGATTGTTCCTCGTTGGTGGATTTCAAGCTAGTCTGCTATTTCAGTGGTGGCTTCGGTTTTGGAATCTAGTGAGACTATTTTGGTTAGTAATGTTTATGCTCCGATTGAAATTCGTGGTAAAATCTAGCTTTGGGCCCATATTAGGTATGTGAGGTCTTGTTCCCCCTTCTTGCCTTGGATCCTTGCTGGTGATTTCAATGCTGTGATGATTTTGGAGGAGAAAAGGGGAGAGCTACCTAGGCTTGGTCCTGCTTCAAATCTGTTTTAGAGTAATGTGGACTCTCTGGCTTTGGTGGATGTTAAACCCTCTAATGGTATATTCACTTGGAATAATAGACGGAGCGGGTTTGAAGCGATATACTAGAGGCTAGATCGTTTCTTTATCTCTTGCTCTTGGGTTAGAGGTAGCTTGGTCATTTGCTCTGAGATTCTTGACTGGTGTGGCTTTGATCATTGGCCAATTAAGCTTTCAACTTTTGCTTTCCCAAATCCAAAGAATCCCCCTTTCAAATTTTAGCTTATGTGGTTGCGTGATCCATCTTTGGGTGATCTTGTTGCTCAGTGGTGGTGGGATGGCACCCCTACGTATGGTACTGCTATGTATTCTCTGGTTAAGAAGCTGCAATATGTCAAGTATCATATCAAGCGATGGAATAGGTCTTGTTTTGGTAATTTTTCGGGCCAAGACAAGAGAAGCACAAGATCACCTTGTTGTCATTACTCGCCAGATCTGGGATTTGGGTGTCTCGGAGGCACTTGGACATGCTGAGGCACAGGCTCTGAAGTTGGTGGAGGAGTGGGAGCTTCGTGAGGAGATTTTCTGGAAACAAAAGGCTAGGATTTATTGGCTTCAAGAGGGTGAGAGGAATACTGCTTTTTTCCATCATTCGATTCAGGCTTGTCGGAATAAGTGTTTTATTTCCTCTCTTGTTAACTCGAAGGGTCTTTCGATCTCTTCGCAGTAGGCTTTTTCTAGAGAGGCTTGTTAGTTTTATTCTAATCTATTCACTGAGGGTTCACTTCCAGCTGAGGTGGATGAGAATATGGTGCTTGATTGCATTCCCTCCTTAATTTCTAATGAGGCGAATGCTTCTCTTATTCGCCAGGTGACTTTGTCTGAAGTGGAGGAGGTAGTGTTTGGGATGAATAAGGGGAAAGCCCCTGGCCCTGATGGTTTCCCAGTTGAGTTTTTCCAGGAGTTTTGGGATATTGTGAAGCTGGATTTATTGGAGGTGGTTTGTGAATCTCTTCATAGTAAGCAGATGCTTTGTGCCCTGAATGCTACTTTTTTGGTGCTCATTCCTAAGAAGGAAGGTGTTGACAGGCTTGACCTCTTTAGACCTATTGCGCTCTGTAATGTGGTGTACAATATTATTATGAAGTTGATTGCTGAGAGGCTTAAATCTTGTTTGCCTATGATCATTTCTGAGGAGCAAGGTGGCTTTGTGGCTGGTCGTCAAATTTTGGATGGGTTGGTGGTTGTGTCTGAATTTATTCATTCTATGGAAACCTCGCAAGATAGGTCTATGTTTATTAAGCTGGATATGGCCAAAGCTTATGACCGTGTTAAATGGAGTTTTCTTCAGAAGATTCTATTGGCCTTTGGCTTTACCTTTGATTGGGTGAGCTAGATTTTGAGATGTGTGACCTCTTCTTCCTTTTCGGTTATTGTGAACGGGGAACCATCCGAGCTATTTGGGGCTTCTAGGGGCCTTCGTCAGGGAGATCTGCTCTCTCCTTATTTTTTTATTATTATGGTGGAGGGGCTGGGTCGGCTTCTTAAGTATTGGGTTTCACAGGGATTGATTCAGGGGTGGTAGTGGGGGGGGATGCCTTCGCTTTCTCTTCTCCAATTTGTGGATGACACCTCTCTTATGGGTTTGGATCGTATTAGGGACGCTGATTCCTTTAGGGAAACTTTGAACAACTACCTTTCAGCTTCAGGCTAGAAAGTCAATGAGCAGAAGTCATCTATATTATTTTTTAATACTCCTCAAGCTATCCAATGGAGGATTGCAACTATTCTACAGTTCCAAATTGGGTCTCTACCCTTTGTCTACTTGGGTATTCCTCTTGCTGTTGTTCGTCAACCCAGATCCTCTTGGCAGCTGTTGCTTGATAAGCTTAGGCGAAAGGTTACTCATTGGACCCATCGTTGGCTGTCTACTACTGCTAGAGTGACTCATCTTAAGTCTGTCATCCAGGCCCTTCCCACCTATAGGTGCTTTGTTCAAGTGGCTCCTATGTATTTCCTCAAGGAATTTGATGCTCTTTCTCATCAATTTATGTGGAGCGGTAATCTGTTGTCTTCAAAGTGGAGCCTTGTTAAGTGGGATTCTGTGTGTAGGTCAAAGCAGGAGGGTGGTCTTGGTTTATGCTTTGCTATTCTAAATGGGAAAGCTCTTGCTGCCAAGCTTTACTAGCGCTGGTGTACTAATCAACATCAGTTATGGGCTTGTATTCTCAACTATAAATATCTTTGGGGTGTTGATTCTTTTGAAGCTCCTCGCTATCCTCTGGAAGGGAGTGGTTCTATGATTTGGCATACTTTGAAAATGGGAGCTCAGTTGATTAAGTGTGCACTTTTTTGGATCTGTCATTCGATGTCATAGGCTCTTTTTTGGACCGACTCTTGGGATGGTCACCCTCCTATGCTTTTGTCCTTTCCTCACCTCCAGCCCCTTTGTGATGTTTTTGTTGTGGCCGACTGGGTTACTATGGAGCATTATAAGGTGGAGCAACATGGTGGTTTGGCTATAAGTTTTCATTGGAAGCAGCCTTCGGAGTGGTCTCCTGGTGGATCTTAGGGAGATAGGCATGAGCTCACCCTGCTTCTGGCTTCCCACACTTGTAACTCTTTGAGGGGACTTGATGTCTTGGCTTGGAATTGTTCGGAGTTGTCTGGAAAGTACGCTATGGCAGATGGCTATAAGCAGTTAGGTAGGTAGTTGTTTGGGGATATTGAGGTTCCTTGGTGGAAGCAAGTTTGGCACAAGCTGTCCTGGCCAAAGTGCAACTTCTTTATGTGGTTAGTGGCTCAAAACCGGTGTCTTACTTGGGATAACTTATGTAAGCATGGTTTCCATGGCCCCTCTATGTGTGTTTTGTGTCATGGTTGGGAAGAAAGTGTTTCCCATCTCTTCTTCCAATGTTCCTATGCTAGAGAGATCTGGCATCTCTGGTGGGGAGTGTGGAATATGACTTGCTGGCATGATTCCTCTTTGTCGGAGTTTGGGGTAAGGTGGGGCAAGGCCCCTATTTCTACCTCCTTTCTTCAGGCTACTTGGGCTCTTGGGCCATCCTCTATTATCTGGAACTTGTGGTTGGAGAGGAATAGGCAGAGTTTTTAGGATTCGTTGTTGCAGGCCCCTCACCTATGGTGGGAAATTCTTCACTCTTTAGGGGAAACTATTGCGGCTAAGTGTGATATGACTGTGCTAGTGGACCCTCGTGATGTTGGTTATTGTAAGCATCTTCATCTTCCTCCTCCACAAAAGCAAATCATGCGCAAAAAATGTAGACATCCTACCCCGAAGGTGAATAGGGAGGGAAGATGGACCCCTCCTCCTCACGGAGTCCTAAAAATCAACTCTGATGGCTCTTCTCATGGAAATCCGGGTCATGCTGGCATTGGGGGTGTTGGCAGGGATAGCTCTGGAGAGGTTTAGTTTATCTTCTCTGTGTATAAGGGTCTTCATACTAATAATCTTATGGAGGCTCAAGACATTTTACTGGCTTTGGAGTGGGGCAATCAATTGGGATGATGAAGGATCATATGTGATTCTGATTCACAAGTTGTGGTGAACTTACTGAAAAGGCAGTATTTGGATGATGTGAGCTGGCAACTGGCTTTGATTGTTGAAAAAATTCTCACTCTTTGTGCTTCTCTGGAGTATATTATGTTCACTCATATTCCTCGTGAATGGAATGGGGTTGCTGATTGCTTGGCTAAATGGGCTTCAGATCATATTCATGATTGGAATCTGGTGGATCAGGGTCAACTTCCCCCTGATTTGTCTCATTAATTGGATCACTTGGTTGAACTTGATAGGGCCATTTAATGCCTTTGATTTGTAATGTTTCCTTGATTTAATAAAAATTTTACCCCTCCTTGATGTTTAACAAACTAAATATAGAAATGTTGTAGGGGATTTTGATGGAAATAACTAGAAAGTAAACTAGGTATATATTATTTTTTGTGATTTTTAATATGAATATGAACAAAATGGAGAGAAAATGATTAAAATATAGAACAAGATGGAGAAAGGGAGAGGAGAGAATGCATATTGATGATGAATGGAAAAATATTTGTACATGGTTTACACTAAAAAATGGTTGGTGAAAATACAAAATAGTGGATGGGAAAATAATAGTTGTTGGACGTGGTGTACATTGCATGATCACATTGGAGTTGATAGGTGAACCCATAGCTCACAAAAATCACTTGCAACCAAAATACCTATCACATATGAAGAGAAAAAGCAATTGATATTCTCATACAACCTTGAGAAGAGATGATCCAAAAAAAAATAAATTGTGCAATGAACTAATCTAAATTATTTTGAATGAATGATTACAATGAATGCAAATATTTATAAAAGGAAAAAGTAAACCATATATGAGGATTTGATTAGATTGATACATGTGTCATCATATCATGCAATGAGATAAAATTAACCTATAAATAGCCCAATCTAATAATACAAAAGCACCTGTAAGTTTAGCTTAAGTAATTAAAGTAATAAGGGACCTAATAATTAATTATTTATCAAGTGATGTCCTAATTACCGCAACAAGCCATTGTGATCACTACTTTGGAGAAGGAAGAACATGGAAAGAGAAGGAAAACATAAAGGTTTAAAGAGATTTTTGATTTGAAACCATATTGAAATTATTATATGAAGGAGAGCTAGAGACTCCAACAATTGAATCGGTCATCCATCTTTTACATTCTTTTTCTTAAATTCAATGAATTTATATAGCCATTCAACATAGTAACTGAAACATAGAAAAATAGGTATGGTTCACCAAAGATATGGAATTGATGAACCAATGAGGGTATGATGGAACTATTTTTATTTATTTTATTAGGAAATGATATCCCCACAAAGAATTGATTAACAACCCTTAGGTGAATCAACCCTAAGTGAGAATCTTCAGATTTCCTCATGATTGAAGGATGGGGATCAAGGTCAAACAACACTTTGGAGAGAGAAACTAAAAATAGAAAATCAAAACAAAAATGCAATCTAACACTTGGAACTTGAAGATTAAACTCAATATTTGTAGAACCAGAAAATAGAATGCAGATTTGAGAAGGGCAGGAACATGTGTACTAGTCACTAAAAGTGCTTTTCAAAAGTTGATCTCAGACTCATTTTCCCATGGGTGAATGGGTCCAGGTATAGGGGTTGCAAAAATATTTAGGGAGCCTCTGGTACAGATCCAAAGCTTCTGATTTGTCTAGGTTTTAGTGTTAGATAGTCAAAAATCTGATCTATAGGAGAGATTATGTGATTTGACAACAACTTTGACAACTTTTGCAACTTTGACAGCTTTTTTAAATCTTGCTCTTCAAAAACTTCAAGTCTTCTTCAACCTAAATCTGAAATCACATATACAAGAGATAAAAATGTTTTTGAGTGAATAGGGGTTTGCCTTGGTCAAACCCCATTTTAGTAATCAGACATTGAATTGAAACAATGTATGAAAGAGGGAATGAAGAATGAGAAAAGATATGTTACCACTCAAAAAACCCTTGCATGAAGCCTTAATAATGGAGATCTTAGGAGGTTTGCAACTTGCATGAAATGGTTGAATTGGATGTGGATCTTGACACTTGAATCTTGCTTGAAATGATACTTTGAATACTTGACTTGATCATGAAACCTACATCACAATGTTAGCTCCAAAAACATGCATGATGCAAGAAGACTTTGACATTATGAATAGATCTTGAATGCTGCAATAAATCTATGATATATCTGCTCTTGAATGCCTTTGATCATAAACCTTTCTATACTTTTTCTCACTTGAAAATTCTAGGTGAAACTTAGTGAAATAACCTTGTATTTATAGGTATGTATCCTTAATTTCTTGAAATTCAAATATCACAAGCCGACATTGAATTAAGGATTTGAAAAAATTGAAATACTGCCAAAAAAATAATTTAAATTTAGGTCCAAAGGTCTAGGGAGGACCCACTCACCCATGGGAGAATGGGTCCCAGGTCCATAAACCTGGAACATACATTGCTCAATGTAAAGTGTTATGTTTAGGCATAATTATTGTTGGGTTTCCCCATTGGAAAATGTAATTAATAGGCTTATAAATGAATTAAAGGGCTAATTAAGGAATAATTAAGCTCAATTTAATTAAGAGGGCCCAAATAAGTGTGAAAATGTAAAGGGGTACATTTAACAACACTAAATTAAGGCATTATTAAGTCTAATTTGGATTAGGAGGACCCAAACAAGTGAGAAAATGTAAAGGGTTACATTTTTCTACACTATAGTAACTACCAAAACCACTTGACAAATAACTAATAACTAACATCTAATAAACTAATATTATTTTTTTGATTTATTTATTACACTTTCTATGCCATGCACTACTTAATTTTTAAGATTGGTGTGGGACTTTGTTTAGGATAAATACCTCCACATTTTGTAACTCTATCAATGTAACTAGAAAATTTGAAATTACAAGTATGTTGTGGTACCAAATTTTGGGCCACATTCATGAAGAAGTCTTTGGACCATGATTAATAAAAATATATGATTGATGGATTTTTTGATTGCTTTGATGATAAATTTGATTTTTGTGAACATTGTGTGCTTGGTAAGAATAATATATCTTCATTTTTTGTTGAAAGCTATAGAACAAAACTATTATTATTATTCACTCATTCAAATGTGTTGGGCCTAGTGGATATGGGTTCTATGGAAAAATATTTCTATTATTTTATATTCATTGATGATGCCTCTAGATATACACCTGGGTTTATTTAAAGTGTTAGTTTGGAGTTTTCTCTATGTTTAAGGAAATTTAAAATAATGGTTGAGAAAAAATTAGAAATAAAATAATGGTATTGAGATCTAATAATGGTGGTGAATATTGATCCCAAAATATGATTTTTGTAAGCATTCAAGTATTGTTTGATAGAAGACAACTCCCTACATACCATAAAAATTGGCTTTACAAAGACAATGGACCAAAAATTGATCTAAAGAGCTAGAAGTATGTTGAGTAGGCAAAGTTGTATTGGCAATTTTAGACAAAGGCTATAAGTACAAATAGTTACTTAGTATATTCATCTCTTTGTTCAAATATTTTTAATTAAAATCCTTACAAAGTGTGGAGGCAAAAGTTTGGATCAATATCCCACTTTTGGTCAACTCAAAGGTTTTGAGTGAACTTGTTTCACTCAAAACATTTCTACCTTGCATGGAACCTATATGGCACCATGAGATTTGAGTGAAAGATTTTTGGGAATTTTTTTTTCACTTGAAACTATTAACATACAAACATTTGCGAGCCTTATCTTGAGCATAAGGTTGTGGAGAATGGTTTTAGTTGATTTTTTTTTGCTTGAATGTGTTTCAATCAAAACCCTTTCACTTGAAAGTGTTTCAACAAAATCAGTTTCACTTGAAAGTGGTGAGTTGGTAGCTCATGTGGCATCTTAGCCCCTCTTTTGGGATAATTTCAATAATAAAGCATCTTCAAATATATATATATATATCCAACTATGTATAGTTTCATGAAAATCTAAAATATTATTTGGTAGGGATTAGAGCCTAAAATATGCTCGAATATATTTTAATAATCCCCTAGTTAATTTATTATAAGTAGGTCATTATATAATCAACAATATGACTGATAATAAACTTAAAAATTCTACCAAAATTTATTTTAAACATTTAAGAAAATATGGTGCACTGAATAGAGAATCCTCTGCCAAAGGGTATAACTTATTTTTGTTTATGATCAATGGTTTAGATATAAAAAAGAGTGTCGTCAAAACTATTATATTTTTAGTAAATTTTAATTAAAAAATTATTAAAAATAACTAATCATCAAGAATACTTTCTTGTCCATGTACTAGATAGTCAAGTTAGCTAAGTGAGAAAAAAAACAATATATTAATGATGAAGTCCCATCAACTTCATTTTTATTTTTTATTTTAGCAATTAAAATAAAATTTATAAATAAACAATATTTAAGTAATTAAAACACATTGAAAACAAAACTATACTAAAGGTTCTATATTTCATTAGTTTAAATTATTTTCAAATTTAAATAGATATGTCACTTTCAAGTTCTCCAAGTTGAAAAAATATATTTATGTTGGCCATTTCCTTTATAAAAATGGGACACAATTATGATCTTTCACTTGTGGATAGATAAGAAACCTTCTATTTCATATTTAAGGGTGTTTAGTTGTGAGTCTTATTTTCATGTGCCTAAAGAAAATTGATCTAAACTAGATTCAAAAGTACAAATGAATCTTTTTTGGTTATCTAGTGAGTATATAAAATATTATAATCTTGAAATCCACTAAAACAAAAAATGGTTTATTTTAGAGATATGATTTTCGAGGACTCTAGATATTTTTTAGGCTCCTTACAATCAAAGGAAAAATAAGAAATAAAAAAATGTATTTTGAGATGAGGGTCGAGAAGCAAGAAGATGCACATGTTGAAGAATAAAATGATGGATTAAAGGATGGAGATGAATAGAGAGTTTAGACAAGAGTTATCTTGTAGGACGAGCAAGTTGAGAATGTAGAACATCTAGAGCCCCTTAGTCTCGAGATGGTTTATAAGACAACATAACCCAATCGATAAGTATAGCCCACTATATTTCCATTGTGTATTTATTTTGTCATGTATTGAAAATGAACTAGAAGATCATTCAAGAAGGTTATTTATCTAGATAATGGAAAGTCTTGGATGGTAGGCCATATAGGAGACGACGACCTTAGAAAGATGTGAAACATGGGATCTTGTTAGTTTGATTGAGAGAAGAAAAAAATTAGTTGCTATTGGGTGTACAACATGAAAATTAGAGTAGATGGATAATTAGAGAGGTAAACAACTAGAATATTTGACAAAGACTATTCTTAGAGGGAGGGACTTGATTTTGGAATTTTTTTCTCTCTTTTCCAAGTTTTCTATTAGATTTCTATATCTATTGTTCTAGCTTGTGATTTTAAGATTGAATAAATGAATGCTAATACTACTTTCTGTCATGTGGATCTTGAAAAGGAGATTTATATATAATATCTTAATAGTTTAATTATTAAGGGGAAGGAACATTTGGTTTGTATGATAAAATATTCATTGTATGGTATGCAATAGTCTCCTAGCATGTAGTATTATAAGTTTGATGCTTTTGCATTACATTTGGATTTTCTTAGAAGTGAAGATGATCACTGTGTATATCTTAAAATTATTGATTATCAAGTTCTAATCATTACTTTTATGTGGATAACATATTTTATTGGTAGCCAAGGGTTGATTGGAGAGCCCAAAGCTTACAATTTTGGTATACTTGATATGAAGGATTTAGGGACAAAAAAATTCATCCTTGATATGGAAACCAATAATTATGTTCGCATTATTTTATAGTAGTTTGGTATGAATGCTAGTAAAATTATGAGTATTTTCTTTCTACAATTCTAAAAATTATATATCCTTACCATTTCACATTATATTCTATGCTTTATTTGAAATCCTAGCCTTCTGCTTCCCAATGCCAAAGGTTAGTATTTTTTCCTTGTGAGTTTTTTTTGTTAGTGTAAGTTTTTTTTATTTTCCTTCTATTAGGGGATATTTATTTTTTCCTACACATATTACTTAAGCTTTATTAGGTTATATTAGACTTGGTTAATATGAGGACATATGGAATAATCCATCCACTACATGTATCACTCTCTCCCTCATATGGGTAGTTGAGTTACACACCTTCTTTTGGCTTCTTGTGCCACCTCTCATAATCACTATATTATCTTTACCTAAGTAGGTCATGCCACATGTTTTGGAATTTACCAAGTAGGTAAAACCTCCCACCTATTATGGGTAGTTGGAGTTAATGCACCTCTTGGATGTATTTTCTCATATCTTCCTATATATATAGCACTCTCATCTCACCTTAGCTAGTTTGGTGAGAGTAATGTGAGTATTCTCAAAATTCTCTTGAAGTTGTCTCTATTTTCTCTCTTTTATGTTTCTCTCTCCATTCTACTATTTTTCTTTTTATCATTTATCAATTGGAGTTGTGTATGATCTGCAACCGATATTAGGTCCTAGTTCACTTCTTGCTTCTAACATAATATAACATGGTATCAAAGATTCATTGTTTGGTATTGCTATTTTTTTTATCTAATAGTTTTAGAGATTTGAGACTAATCAATAACTAATATTTTCCTCAAAAACCTATTATCCTCTTCTCTTGCATCCTTAGATGATCTAGAGAATCATTACACTTTGAAGGAAAATAAACATATGTATTACTTTGGCATGCATATTTATGTTCTTTTGAGATCTGGGTGATCACAACTCTTTGGTTATCTTGGATGCATTTTCAATATTCCATAACATCCATAAGGCCTGAGAGAGTCAAGATTGGATTTTGTATCATCAAAATTGGAGATTAGAGGACCCAGTTGCAAAGGAGGTTTAAAACATGGTTCCAAAAGGTAGCTGATATTTTTGAGCACTTCCTGCTCAAAACGACTTGACCATCACACTCATAAGGCTCAAAAACATAAAGATCGACTATCAAATCATTGAATTTTGAGAAGTTGACCTTTGAGGCAATTTTTTTGCTCACAAGGCATATGACCTATATGGATTGTTGGGTTAAAAAAATTAAAAAATACATAAAAATTCCCCTGCATAGGTGCACCATCTATGTACCATCATGTAACCACCACACAACGACCTCAAAAGTTCCTACAGTGCACACCACCGATGATGCTATCTAACAAACACCTGTAGCCCTTTAGAATATTCCACAAGAATAATTTATGAATATTCCTCATATTGATGTCAAAAAATAAATTGATGCCAAACAATATTATGGAAGTATCTAAGAATATACCAAAAATATTTAAGAATATTTCATTTGGCAACATCATGTAGACATCAACATAGGATTTTAAAAATTTACCGCCTAACCATTACAATTTTTGAATTTATAGTCAAGCTTTAAATACTTATAACTTGAGCATATTGACTCCTTTTTAGTGATTTTTTTTTTGTTTGGGGTAGAATTTCATGTTCTACATAGTGGTTAAATTATTATTTTTAATTTTGTGATCAAAATATTCAAAATTTAAGGATTCTTCCATAATTTATGTACTGTTATCATTTTGAGACCTTCAAGGAGCCATAACTTGTGCAAAATGACTCCTTTTTGGGTTTCTATCTTTTCTAGGGTTCATATTTTTCTATTTAATCTACACCAATACTCTCAAATTGTTCTCATATTGTACTTGGACTTTAGTTTTGGTGTTTTTACCATTTTGGGCCCTGTAAGAATCTAAAAGATTTGATTTTTGCATTGTAAATCACACTAATTAAGTGCTAACATTGTAATTTATAGGAGGTCATTTCAAAAAATAGTAAAAAGGGGGGGTGTTGTCTCGTGTGCTTGATCTTTGTACTTCTTTTCCTTTTGCATTTCAATCTATTTTTTTGCACTTATGGATGCATCAATATTTCCTATCTTAACTCCATATAAATATTTTGAATGGAAATTAAAGATGAAAATCTATCTCAAGAGGCGTGGATGTCATAGGGATACAATGGGACTTGAAACAAAACCTAAATATGATGTAAAAAATATAATTTTTTTCAAATATGATGAAGCATTTGGTACTCTATGTATGTTTGTGCCTCCAAACTTATTTTTTTTGTATTGAATATGTCACTACACCAAATGGAGTGTGGAATACATTGGAACCACTCTTTGGTAAGAAAAAATAGTCAAGAGGTCATCAACTAGATAATGAACTCACAGGGTTATGTCCTACCATTTTTTATGCTATACAAACTTCACAACATTGAAATCTATTAGATTTCAATTAAAACAACAAGGGATTGAAAAGAAAGATGAGAAAACAATCTTGAGTATTCTTTCTAGTCTTGGTCCTAACTATTCTGTATTTACATTCTATGCTACTAAATGTGCCTTAGGCTCCACCTACAAAATGCCTTCTCTAGATGAAATTGATATAGAACTTACTCGGGAGCAATATGAATTGGTTCAAATGGGTATAATTAAATCCTCTAAGTCAGATACATATCTTGGCTATAAATTAGGGCACAAAAGAACATAAAGGGTTTGAAAAATAGGATAAGAAATAAAAGAATTAGAGAGAGAAGATGGAAATTCAAAAAATCGTGGCTTAAAATGTAGCTAATCAAACCTCTTCATCAAAAGGTGAAAAACCTAAGAAGGAGAAGGTCAAGTGTTCTTATTATAAAGGGCCTATCCATGATTAACAAAAGTGTTGAGATAGATTTTTTATCACCTTTCACATCTCGGAAAGAACAACATTTAGGTGCTTTATTTTGTCAAAAAAATCTCATTAGAAGGGTCTTCTAAAGAAATAGATAATTTAAGTAAGAGGGAAGGATAGGGTACATCCCTAGTTGTTGTTGCTTCACAACTCATCACTTGGATCATTGAATTTGGTGCTTTCTACAACATGGCTTCATCGCATGATGAGTTTAACACATTAGAGCCATGTTCTATACTTGTGATACTAATGGATGACCTAACACTCTTTTTGAAGTGCATGAGAGAGTGTCTATTGATGTGGGTGAAGGAAAATTTCAATAAATTATATATGTTCTATCTTTGTCAACTAAACTCCTATCTATTTATTAGATCAATCACACAAACTCGAAAAAGCGAGTTGCGTTGACACTAGATACAATTTTAATTAGTGATATGCACAATGGGATGATATTTACCATGGGAAAAACAAATAATTATTCTAGACTATATCAATATTCCCACTTTGTTCCCAACTCTTTTTCAAAAAAATTACTCAGTCATTCAGATGAGGTGAGTTGTTTATGGAATCAAAATTTTGGCTAGTTGAAATATTGTTACTTGCAGTAGCTTAGTCAATAGGTGAACCACAAATTTTTGGGGAAATATTGTCTCTTGCACTTCTAGGGTTTTGTACCTAAAAGGAGAGAGATTTCCCACAAAAACTTGGGGGTTCACTCAATACTAATGATAATATGATTGAAGTATACATCTAAATGGAATGTCCTAAATGCAATAAACCGATAAAGGAGATGAATTATTAATGAAAAACTAATGAAATGCAAGATGTTTGAAAACACAATATGATATGTGAAATGACCTAAGAATGCAAACAAACAATAACATAAATGGAAGGGGCTAGAGATGTGCACCTAGAAGCTGAAACTTGATGTAGAGAGGCTTTAGAATCCTACAAAAAATGTTGTGAAAGCCAACTGGGACACTTACACCAAGCTGGGTGACATAGTTCTATTTAGAGAAGATTCTGTTGGAATAGGTTTCGAGAAACTGGGTATCCAAAACTACAAAAAACACTTTTCAAGCCTGGCATTGGGACTAATTCACCATTGATGGTGAATTATTCTACCTTCATCTTTCAGGAATCTCAAAGATGCAATTTGTAGCTTTCAGTCTGTACTTCAGGTCGCGACAAAAATCTAGATCCGAATCTACAAAATTTGACCTGTGGGTGATATCCAAGCTTCTTTTAGGGTTTTGTTGACTTTGAATGATGTTGAAACCTTTTAACACCTTTCTCTTTGAAAAAATTGCATACAAGACCCGCAAAATGCACATGCAAAGAGGGAAAAAGGGTTAAGGGCTAGATAATAGGGGCTTGCCTTAGTCAAACCCTAATTTGGTAATGAAACCCTTGAAAATAAAATGAAATGAAAAGAGAATGATGATTGAACAACATGCAATGCTACAACTCACCAAACCCTTGGAGTAGAAATTTGAAGATATGCAAGTAGAAGCTCCAATGGATGAATGCTTGATAATGCCTAAAGTGATTGATACTTGCTTAAATGCTTGGGTGCTTGAAGAATAAATTGTTGGGGGTGAAAATGAGAGGAAAACCCTTTATTTATACATGATTGTGCTTTAATTCTTGAAAATACCTCATCACAAGCTGACCTCAAGGTCTAGAGAATAATATCCTGCCAGAATTATAGAATAATTTTGATTTTTAAGCCAGATGGGACTAATTCGCCCCAAGTGGTGACTTGGTGCCACCAGGGAAATTTTATTGGGTGTCGGGAATTAAAGTGTATTTAATGATGTTTAATAGGATTATTCTTAGGAACACTTTTAAGTATGACCTGTAAGTGCATTAAGGGGCCATTTAAACATATGAAAGGGTCAAATTATTGATGACAAGCCTAGAAAAGTGTGAGAGTTTGTTACAACTCCTTACAACACTTTGAAATAAGGCTTGGTAAATGATAAAAAAGAGCTTATTTAAGTGAAATATATTAGAAAGGTCTTAGAAAAGTGTGAAAGTACAACACTTCACAACACCTTTTGCAATACATCATAAGGTTTTTATTGATTTACAAGAGTTCAAGGTCTAATGTGAATGTGTTGGCCACATTACAACATTAAATCTAGGAAAATCAGGCTAAAATTCATAAGAAAGTCCCAAATGAGCATGAGAATGTCCAAGGATACATTTTTATACGTTACATTTAGCCCCCATTTTAGTGAGAGGATGAACTTGCTTCAAACTCACACTAAAGTAGCCAAACATGCACATCAAGAAGGATCCAAATGTACTCATGCTGGCAAGATGAGACAACAATAATCAAGAGGGATGATCAAGCCCTCAGAATCAAGATCCCATGGAAAACCAAACATTAGCACAAAGGAACACACAATAAAGAATGAAAGGGAGAGAAGGAAAAGGAAAAGAGAGGATCATATCAAGCTTCGATCATTTTTCTAGCCTGTTGTGAATCAAATCTAGGCTATTTGTCCAGAAAAAAATACTCACTTTGAGGTGACATAACTCATGGCTGTCCGCCAGGTGAGAAGGCCTAGAAAGGTGAGAAACATAAACTCATGGCTGGTATGAACTCACACAAACAAAGGTGGCTATAGGGAAATTCATGCCACTGGTTGGGATTCCTGCTCAACCATACCAAAGTTATATCTCCTGATAACTTTAATTATAAGGTGCCACGAAAGAAAATGACATTTCGAGCTTCACGAGACAAACAAAAATTCGTACGCTTGGAGCTCATGAACAAACAAGATGGCACCACAGGCATGCAAGATGTGTTATGAAAGGTGGCCATATAAAAAATGCAAAATGAAACATATAAAATAATGTTCAAAGGAGTCTTAGTTCATGCGAGGTCTTTAACTTAGGGAACATTGTGCTAATATCTCCAAGAGAGGATCAATCAAAGAATTGAATATTCACAACTTAGGGGATGCAATGTGTCACATCAAGCCACCAAGAGGAATGCAATATGCTAAGATAGATCACGCTCATGGATGACATTACGCCCAATGTCATCCAAAAAGTGAAAAACACATCATATGAAGCAAGGAGGCTACACTAAAAACCATGAAAATAAAATAAAATCAAAAGAAATAATTCCAATGTATGCCCCCAATTTAAAGGAATTGCTAAACACCATGTTGTGAGCAATTACTTTACAGTAGAAAAATGAAAAAAATGAAAAAAGAAAGAAAGACATGAGAGCCAACTTGGAAATCCCCTATGCCAAGTCATATGTTTCTGAGTAAGGATACATCATGTGAAGAAAAAGAAAGGAAATGGAAGGGGTTGCCCCCAAAATTAAAACACTAAAAACATAAGGGATCTATGGATTTGGGGTCAGTATGTTCGTTGCTGCAATATTTTTAGAGAGCTCAGAATTGTCATCATCCCCCAAATACATAGAATTGGAAGAATGACACGAAGAGAGAAAAAATAAAGAAAAGGAAAGATTCTTTTGGGTCAACATGGAAGAGATATAGGGCGTCTCGATGCTTTGCATCATCCCCACAAGGAAAAAAAATCCAAAAGAGAAAAGAAAAAGGCGAAAGAAAAATGAAAAGATTTTGGGTCAACATGAAAAAGACATGGAATGTCTCAATGCCTTGCATCGTCCCCAAAAGGAAAACAAAAGAAAAATAAAAAGGAAAAAAAAGAAAAGGAGCCTTTTGGGTCAACATGAAAGAGACATTTTGATCTCAATGTCTTGCGCCATCCCCAAAAGGAAGGTAAAACAAAAGTAAAAAGTGAAAAAGTGAAAGAAATGCATGACATATAGAAGAATGAAGGTACAAATAGATGAATGTTACAATGAGAGAGATACATCAAACAAAACATCATGGGAAAACATGTTACACACATCCAAAAAAACAAAAGAAAATGCAAAAGACTAGTAAGGAAAATGCAAGTTAACCATCGAGCAAGTCATCCATCCTCCCAATCTTGTTCAGTGTATAGTGAGGATAGGCAACTGGCTAGAGGGACATCAACAATGGCAGAACTAGTATCAAAGTCAGTAATCATCCTAGGAGAAGTGTCATGCAAGCTCATGGAAGAGCGAAGCCATGGGTGGCCTAGCCTCAAACAAAATTGGTTTGAGTGTGGGATGATGGTGAATGTAACATCTAATTTTTTAGGTCCTATTTGTAATGGAAGGACGATCAATCCTATTGTAGGGCAAGAAAAACCATTGTGTGTTTTGATCCATGCTTTTAGTTTATCATAATCATCTTGATAAAGATCATGTAATACCAAAAATTCCTCGGTGATCATGTTCTCTCCACATGCAAGATCTATTAATATCCCATTAGTAGGCTTGTCATAGATATGGCCAGCTATGTAAAGAGGACCATCAGGGAGATTTTTAAGTATGTCCTAAGAGGAGAAAGTAATATCAAGAGATTTCTTATATTGGCCTTTACGAGGAATAACGTCTATTGCACCTACCATTTCATCCATAGGATTAACATGGGTCACCTGCGAGATAGGATCAAAATGTTAATCATATGTAACAAAATTCATCACATCATTATTTATAGTTTCACTAACTTTGACAAATGAAATATTATGTTTCGGCATAGGGTTGGTAAGGATTTGTAAGTTTTGATTTGGAGGGGCAACAAACTTATTGCCTTGATCACTAGTATTGTTAACATCATTGATTTCCTCTTGTTCATTCACTTGTTTAGTACTAACCATAGCACAAGTGACTTATTTTTGCTTATCATAAACTCCTAATAGTTCTTTCAAGTCTTCATATTCCTCACATGTTGTATCAATTAATTCAGGATGTTTCAAAGTGAGATTTATCTTATAGTAAATACACATGATGGGGTTAATGCAATGCAAACTAATAAGAATGAAATGCTTAAAACAACAATTTTGAAAAGAAAAACTAGAATATAGAAACAACACACAAAAACTCACAAATTGCAAAGTAAATGCTAGAAAATAAAGTAATAAATATGTAACTAGACTATGTCGCCCAGGGTGGCGAATTAGTCCAAGTAGTGATTTTTTTAACAATTTTCAGAAATTTTAAATGGAATTTTATGATTTTTGGATTTGTAGATGTAGATACAGTATGAAAATGCAGATTTTTTTTTTGAATTTTTAATGAAATGCTATGAAAAAATGCAAGCTATATGAGCTTTTCACTAATGAAAATTTTAAAACCCTAGAATGCAAATTAAATAATGCAAAATGCAATGCAATGCTAAATCTAGGATGTAAATGCACTCCAAATAAAAAATATGATACTCTAAATGTAGGTTCACCAAAATGAACCACAAAGTTTTGGGGAAAGAGCTCCCTTGCACTTCTAGGGTTTCACACCTAAAAGGAGAAAGGTATCCCACAAAATATCTAAGGGTTCATTCAAAAGTAATGATAATATGATTGAAGTATGTATAAATGCAATGTCCTAAATGAAATAAACTGATAAAGGAGATGAATTATTAATGCAAACTAATAAAATGCAAGATGTTTGAAAGCACAATATGATATGTGAAATGACCTAAGAATGCAAACAAACAATAACAAAAATGGAAGGGGCTAGAGATGTGCACTTGGAAACTGAAACTTGATGTAGAGAGGCTCTAGAATCCTATAGAAAGTGTTGTTAAAGCCAACTGGGACACTTATGCAAAGCTTGGCGACTCAGTCCTATTGCAGGAAGATTCTATCGGAACAAGTTTCCAGAAATTAGGTATCCAAAACTACAAAAAACACTTTTCAGGCCCGATAGTGGGACCAATTTTCCATTGATGGCGAATTAGTCCACCTTCAGCTTTCAAGAATCTTGAAGATGCAATCTGTAACTTTCAGTCTGTACTTCAACTCCTGACAAGAATCTGGATCCGAATCTATAGACTTTGACCTATGGGTTATCTCCAAGCTTCTTTTAGGGTTTTGTTGACTTTGAATGATGTTGACACCTTTTAACACCTTTCTCTTTGACAAATATGCATACAAGAACTGCTTATCACACATGCAAAGAGGGAAAAAGGGTTAAGGGTTAGAGAATAGGGGCTTGCCTTAATCAAACCCTTGAAAATAAAATGAAATGAAAAGAGAATGATGATTGAACAACATGTAATGCTACAACTCACCAAACCCTTGGATTAGAAATATGAAGATATGAAAGTAGAAGCTTCAATGGATGAATGCTTGGGTTCTTGAAGAATGAATTGTTGGGGCTAAAAATGAGAGGAAAACCCTTGATTGTGCCCTAATTCCCAAAAATACCTCATCACAAGATGACCTCAAGGTCTAGAGAATAATATCCCACTATAATTATAAAATAATTTTGATTTTTAAGCCATATAGGACTAAGTTGCCCCAGGTGGCGACTTGGTCCCACCAGGGAAATTTTACTGGGTGTCGAGAATTAAAGTGTATTTAATGATGTTTAACAAGATTATTCTTAGGAAAACTTTTAAGTATGACCTATAAGTGAATTAAGGGGCCATTTAAACATAAGAAAGGGTCAAATTATTGATGACAAGCCTAGAAAAGTGTGAGTTTGTTACAACTCCTTACAACACTTTGAAATAAGGCTTGATAAATGATAAAAAGAGGTTATTTAAGTGAAATACTTTAGAAAGGTCTTAGAAAAGTGTGAAAATGTGTTACAACACTTCACAACACCTTTTTCAAGACATCATAAGGTTTTTATTGATTTACAAGAGTTCAAGGTCTAATGTGAATGTGTTGGCCACATTACAACATTAAATCTAGGCAAAATCAGGCCAAAATCCATAAGAAAGGCCCAAATGAGCGTGAAAATATCCAAGGATACATTTTTCTACATTACAATAGGACATGGTTTCATGGTTACATTCTATTTAATTTTGAATGGAGTTTGTCAAAATTACATTATTGATGCAGGAGCATCCAAGGGTACCAACAATCAACATCAACAAAAAAAAAAGAGTTTTATTTTATGGAATAATGTTATTAGGTGAATAAAATTCAACATTAAGGTTTAAATAATTTATATTAAATTGTTTGACTTATTTTATATTGCAAATTATGAGTGGGAGATAATGGTGGAGGTGACTTGGAAAACTTGTAAAATAAAATAAAAAAAAACAAAACAAAAAAAAAACTAGGCATGGGTTTTTGGGGGGTTACAAGTTTTATGAATTCTTTTATTTCACCTCATTAGAGCATTCAAAAAGTTGGGTGCCCAAGATAGTGATGATCACTTTTTGTATTCTTGGGTCCTATGGAGTGGAGTGGAAAAATCAATTTGTCTTCTTGAATTGGAAATTTTCAAAAGTGGGTTGAAAGATGCTTTTATCATTTAATATTTTCATTATTGCATTTTATTGAGCATCTTCTTATATTGGGCATAGAATTTGGGTGTTACAGGAAAATGATGGAGGTCTTTCTTGAAAAGGCTTTATTTTTAGCAATTTGGAGGGGTCTTGATGCCATAAATTTGAAGAGGAAGGCTTGGGGCTGTATCCATTAGAGAGAAGAAAAAAACACCATGAATTTGTAGGTCTGAAGTTGAAGTTGTAGTAGTATATCTATGGTGTTATAGAGGTTTTAGTGCAGCAAGGTCGCACATGAAAATTTGTAGGTTACAAAAGCTAGAATCTTATAAAGGAAGCTGTGTTTTTTTGTTTTATATAATATTTTAGATGGTTTGCACCAACCCGTATGGTTGAAAAATGTAATTTTAGTTTGGAAATTATTTCTATGTAAAACAAGAGAGTTTGAATGAGAAAATTGAAGTCATTTCATGCAGATTTGTGTTATTACAAGCATTATTTTGAGTTTCTTAATTAATGTCCAAAAAATGTGGGTGTGGTTATGAGTTTTCATATTGTAAGGTGTTTTGTCCTTACATAAGTGGTCTCAGAGCCAGAGGTTCTAAGTGCATAGGTAGAGCATCAAACGTGAGGTATTCTATTTCAAGACCAGTGGGTAGAGAATGAGGTTAGAGAGTTAGAGTGTGTAGATAGATCACTAAGCATGAGACAATCTATACTTGAGAGGATAGGATGGGTCATGAGGAGGCTCGTAAGAATTTTTTTCTAGGAACAATATTGGGAAGAAGTAAAAAATAGGAAGCATCGTGAAGAGTTTGAAAAGATCCAGGCTGAAGTGAATAGATTAGAAAAGAAGATTAAAGAGGAAATGAGAATATGGGAAGAGAGATATGGGAAGAAGAATGTTCTCATGAAAGAGGACAGTGAAGAGAAGGTCAAAAAGAGAGATTGTTGCAGCCCTTTGGTAGGGGTTGAATTCAAGGAAGAATATATGGGGGAAACCCACACAAATGAAGAAGGCAATGAGGCACAAGTTGTGGCGATATTCTGTGAATGGAGTGTATTGTGTGAAGTAGATGAAGAAGGTTTGCAATTAGAAATTGTGAACATGGATGGTCCTAAATTTTATGAGAAGGTTGGTGAGGAAGAGGAAAATATCTTGAAAGAAGAGATGAGGATATTAGATAGGTTATTGAGAGGTAAATGTTGGATGAAGATGATAAGGAGATGCAGATGGGAGAAGATAAAATCCAATAATTTTCTATTATCTTCAATGCATACAAAAAATAAGCAGATGCAACAAATGACGGTCCTTTGGAGGTGTGTCACCAAAATGTGTAGTATTTGGCACTTTTTCACTCATTTTGGCCTTTTCCCTGGATTTTGGCCTTGTTTTACCTTGATTCAATCTTGAAATCTTGTAATTCAACAACAATCTAGCGGTGTTTTACTAAGGTTTTGTGAAGTGTTGTAACACATTTCCTCACTTTTCTAAGACCCTTTCAACATAATTCACCTAAATAACCCCTCTTTTCCCCTTTCCAAGCCTTGTGACAAAGTGTTGTAGAGTGTTGTAATGCATTTTCACACTTTCCTAAGCTTGTCATCCCTAATTTAACCCTTTCCTTATGCTAATTTATCCCCTTAATGTACTTTTAGGCCTGATTAAAGTGTGTTTTAGGAGACAAAGATGATAAAATTTATTAAACATTATTTAATTCTCGAGCACCACTTGAAATTACCCAAGTGGACTAGGTCACCACTTTGGGCAACCTAGTCCCTCTTGGCATAAATTTAAAAATTAAAACAAAACCTAACGAGAATTTTGCCTCTAGAACCCTAGTGTCGACCTATCATGTTGCATTTCGAGAAAATTAGGGTTTACTTGTATAGATAAGATTTTTCACCTTCATTTTGACCCCCCTAACATCATTTGCATCCATTATCACTCTTGCACCCTTATCTTCACAAGCAAGCAACTAAGCACAAGGCATCACAAGCAACCTCCATTGGAGCTATTCTTGCATGTTGCAGATTTCAACAAGTAAAGGTTTAGTAATTTTTTCTATTGAGTTCATCATTCAATCTTGCTTTCGTTTCATTGTTTCTCATTTGGGTTTGATTTACCTTCAAAGGGGTTTGATTTAGGCAAACCCCTATTTCCTGACCCCAAAATTCTCTTGGTCTTTGCATGTGATTTGCAGGTGTATGCAGGTTTAAAGTGTTGAAGAAAGTACAATCATTCCATTCAAGTCAGATCAAGGCACCAAACCCTAAGTGAAGCAAAAGGACAAGTTGCAGGTCATTTTCGGGAGATTCGGACATGGGCTGCTGCAAAGAAGGAAAGTACCAACTAGGACGCATAGAATCAAACCTTCAGGCTTTAGAAAGTACTAGGAGGACTAGGTCACCACTATTGGTGACCTTATCCCTGTACTGGACTTGAAAAAGGGTTTTTATATTTTCTAGCTACCCTTTTCCCTAAAACCCAGTCCAACACAATTTCCCAACAAAAGGACTAGGTCATCCCTGTTGGCATAAGTGTCCCTTTGCACATTTTAGGAAATTACCAAAACATTCTAGGGCTCCTCATCTACAAGTTTCATTTCCCAAGAGTATAAGTTCCTATCTTTCCTATTTCCTTTCTGTTTTGCATGCATATAAGTCATTTAGTTTAGGGGTGCATTTAGTTTAAATTTTCTTTGTTTACATTTCATAGATTAGATTAGTATCATTTCATTTCAGTTTTCAGCCACACCTCTGACACAAATCACAACCTCATCTCAACCCTTCCTTTGAATGCAACTGCAAAAAACATTGTAACCACCAAGTGGAAAGAGAGTCTATTCCTACACCAAAGTGCTCCTAGGTGAAAGACACTAGGGGCCTAGTAAAGGGAATCCTCTTTCCCTCTTAGTGTTAGATTTTTGGTGGTTCATTTTGGTGAATCCGATCGTAGACCACTTTTTAACTTTCCGATTTTGCGTTTCATCTTAGGAACTAACCTGCATTGCATTGTTTGCATGCTAGGGTTTGTAGAAAAGTGAATTAGTAAAAGTTCATGCTAGATTGCACTTTGGATTACATTTTTAGTAAGAAAATACAAAAAGATTTACCTTTCCATTTTTTGTTTGCATCAAAAAATCATAAAAAGCATAAAAACTACATAAAACTTCTGAAAATTGTCAAAAACAACATTACTAGGACTAAGTCACCACACTAGGCGACCTACACCTCCTACACCAATCACTCTGTAATTTATAGAATTGTTAAATCATTTTTGGCATTTTAGTTCTCTTATTTTGCATCTCTATTTTCTATTCCAAAACTTTAGTTACAAGCAAATTAGTCTCTTTTGTTTACATTGCTTTAGCATCCACGCCAACCTTAGCCAAGTTTGTATGAAAATTTGATGTTCTCTTGCCGATACCATTATGAGATGAAGCTTTAGACTCATGGAATCTAACAACAAAACTCTTGTTGTAGATCTTGGGATCTCTCAAGCTTCAACTCCTAGTGTCGACACTAGTGCACTAGGCTTAGAGACTATCCTTAGCAACTCTCTGCACCAAGGAGACACACATGATCACAAAACAAATGATGACCTCCCTAATGATAAGGTCTTCCAAATATATGCTGATTTAGCTGATCTTCAACATGATGTCAGTCTTGAGCCCATATTTGGCACCGCCATCCCCACCATAGAGCACATTCACCGCCTTCTTGACCGTAACGATGGCCTAAGTGTTATGAAGAGAATAGCTGAATCTACCACAAACATGCCTCTTCTACACCTAAGGTATCTCATTCACCCACTCCTTTTGTTGACTGTGTCAAACTTTCCACTCCTCCCCCATCCACCATAGCTTCCATCCCCACTTATGCCTCTCCTTAGGTGACAACATATGTGCAACCGATTAGTAATGTGGTACCTTACCTCAACATTCCTACTAGTGTTTCTACTTCCCTTGTGGCATCCCATCCCTTCAATTATTCTACCTTACCTCCCATTAGTATCCCCTTCACTTCTCCCTCCACTACATTCACCTCATCCCCACTAGCCCTTCTACCTCATAGCACTTATACTGATCCCCTCATCACACAAATTTTTCACATCGTCACTTCTATACAGCAACAAATATCCATTTCCACCAAAGCCAACATGGTTCCCCTACCCACTACGTTCATATTAATCCATTGTCCTTAGACATCCTTCACACCCCACTTCCACAAGGGATAGAGATTCCTAGATTTGAAAAGTACGATGGGAAGGGAGACCCTTCTAATCATTTTAATGCCTATACTGCCTTATGTAGTGACTTTTCTCTTGATGACAAGTTGCTCACCAAGTTGTATCCTAGAACTCTTAAAGATGTCGCCTTGGATTGGTTCTCATATTTACCCAAAAATTCCATTATCTCATTCAATGAACTAGTGGACGCTTTCATTAACCATTTTCAAGTCCATATGACCCCTAAGAAAACCTTGGCTGATCTCATGAGATGTAAAAAAGATACTAACGGGAATATAACTAACTTTATCTCTCATTATCAAGCAATTTATTCCTTAATCGACATCAAGGTTCTTGATACCCATTTGCAAAATATTTTCACTGAAAAAATTTCTCACACGTCTCCAAGACAAGCTTACCCTTATGAAGTTCCCATATTTCATGCACTTGTGTCAAGCGCTCTGTGATTATCATAACTCCACTAGTAGTCGTGACACTCAGTCCACTTCTAGTAGAGTTGAGAAGTCCGACGCTTCCATTCCATCCCCCTCTCAACCTTTCCGCAAACCTAACAAAGGGTTTTTAAAATTCAACTCGCCTTCCCAAACCCCTCCACCCGCCAATAATCAAGTGGCTGCCCTTCGCTCTGTAGTAACCTTTAATTATGGAGATCCTAAGTGAACCTTTACACCCTTACTTGACACCCTCCATAACACCATGACCAAATTTCTCCAACAAAAAATGATATCCTTACCTCTAGTCCATGCACCTGATCCCAATAAGCCACTACCTCCATCATATAACTCCTCCGATTATTGCTACTTTCATCGACAAAACAAACATGAAACTAAACAATGCAAACATCTTAAACATCTTGTGCAAGACCTAATTGATTTAGGTAATCTATCCATTGCTGGAGTCAATGATAAAGGCAATAATTCCGTGGCACCCCCCAACCAAAACCTGCAAATTTTCACCAATCCTATGCCTAAACATACTGTTTCATTTGTTAAAGCGAGTGAAACTTCACACACTGATGTTATGAATGTTGAATCACAAGACACACATTCTGATTCTCTCCAAATGGTAACCCATGTCAGACCTATAAATAAAATGGTCGGCGTAATTGATGTCATCTATCGTAAGGGCCACAACAAAACACCTCTTGAGAATAATTTTCACCTCAAGATATACTTAGAAATATTCTTGATGGTTCGCTCTACATAGCTGACAAAATTTATGATAAGCCCACTAATGAGATACTCATAGATCCCGCTTGTGGCGAGAATGTGATAACAAAATAATTCTTGGTATTACATGCTATCTCTCAAGATGTTTATGCCAAACCTACTGCATCAATTAAAACACACCAAGGTTTTGTGTGACCTACAATCAAATTGATTGCTTTACCCTTACAAGTAGGTCCTAAGATGTTGGATGTTACCTTTTATATCATACCACAATCAGACCAATTTTGTTTGTGACTTGGCCACCCATGGCTTCGTTCCATGAAAGCGGTTCCATCTGTTATCCATAAATGTGTGAAGTTTCCCATTGACAATGAGATATTCGTGGTTCACCATAGTGGTTTCAATCCTTTTTTCTCCAAAGGTAACTTTTCTTTGGAAGCCTTTTGGCCTGAGCCCATGGAATCCATCACCCCTAGATGAGATTTCATTTTCCTTTCCTATCAGAAGTTCAAAGCCAAGAAAATCTCTGAACTCTCTCTCCGCAACATACGCCCTTCTACCTCGGAAACACCCATCCTTGATGAGGCCATGTTGCAACCTGAATCCAATTTACCTAACCAAACCACACCTGAAACCTCTTCCACATCATCCAAGAGGCCTAGGGATCATGACAACAATTCCTTTTTACCTCCCCCACACCAAACAAGTATATAAAGCTAAGGAGAAAGTGGATGAGCCACTTATAGTTCCTCTTGTCCCTCCTCCTAGGGATGATAAGAAAAATATGGTGGACCATCCTACTCCTTTTCAACACCACCTTTACAGAAATGCAAAAATGAATAAAGAAGCTAGGGAGCACAGGCATCACCGCTACACTCTTGCTTCCCAATCTAATGAGGAAGAAAACATTGAAAATCATAACCCACCTGTGCTAGAGGCAGTGCCTGATGACCCTCCTTCACCCCCACAGCCTGATCCCACACCTCCATAACCACCCATTTGCATGATACCACTGATATCATCTTACGACCTCCCATTTTCATCAACCTAGATGGTGACGATGAGGAAAATGATAGAATTGATGAAGAGGTACACCATACTTTGAATTCACTATTCTCCTCTTCTATGAGAATTCATGAGAATTCTCCTCGAACAAGTATGGATCTTGACTCTAGTTTTGTGATTATTGTTGTCCCTCTCGCTAGTTGCTCTCCTGAGTTTTATACTAAGAAAGATTGGGAGGCAAATGATTTTCTTGGTGAGTGACAAGCATTTTCCTAATTAGTTTTATTTCTTTTTCTTTTCATTTTTGTTTGCGTGTCATGTGTTCGCCTGTAATGTTTTATGTTCCCTCTCTTTGTGACATTCTTCTATTTGTATCTCATTTCTTCTATATGTCATATACTTGTTTTGATTTTCGCTTTTCACTTTTTTCTTTTTATCTTATTTTTGGGGATGATGCAAGGAATTGAGACTGCAATGTCTCCCTCATGTTGACCCAAAAGGAACCACTTTTCCTTTTCAATTTTTCTTTTTAATATTTCATTTGGGGATGACACAAGGCATTGATACCACAATGTCTCCTTCATGTTGACCCAAATAAGCCCCCTTTTCCTTTATATTTTGTTCTTTTTTCCTTTCATTTGAGGATGATGCAAGGCATTGAGACCACAATGTCTCCTTCATGTTGACTCAAAAAAAGGCTCTTTTTCTTTTTCTTTTTGTTGTCCTTTTGGGGATGATGCAAAGTGTCAAGACACCCTATGTCTCTTCCATGTTGACCCAAAATGACTCTTTATTTTCATTTTTTTTCAGTCTCTTTGTATCTTTCCAGTTCTATGTATTTGGGGAGATGATGACAGTTCCAAGATCTCTACACAAAATATTGTAGCGAAGAACATACTGACCCCAAATCCATAGATCCCTTATGTGTGTGGTTTTCCATTTTGGGGGAAACCCCCCTTCTTTCCTTTTCCTTTCATTTTTCTTTTACATGAGGTAGCCTCTCTTGGACACATGTCATTTGGCATGGGGCTTTCCAAGTAGGCTCTCATGTCCTTTTTGCATTTTTTCCTTTCACTAATTTAAAGCAATTGCTCACAAATCGGTGTGTAGTAATTCCTTTAAAGTGGGGCCATACATTGGCATTATTTTGTTTTGCATTTGCATTTTCATTTACTTTTATTTATCTGTGCTTCCTAAGTACAAACTTGTTACTTCACATGATGCATTTTCTCACGTTATGGATGACATTTGGTGTAATTTCCTTCATAAGTGTGACTTATCTTATCATATTACATTCCTCTTAGTGGTTTGATGCGACACACTACATCCCCTAAGTTGTGAATCTTCTATCCTTTGATTGGTCCTCTTTTGGAGGCATTAGACACAATGTTACCTAAGTCAAAGACCTCATATGAACTATACAAGACTCCTTGGAACACTCTTTTCTCATTTTACATTTTTTTTGCATTTTCATTTTGCACCTTTTGCATTTTGTGCATACATGGTCACCTTGCATAACACAAATTGCATGCCTATAGTGCCATCTTGATCTTGTTCATGGGTTCAAAGCATCTAAGGATTTGCTTGTCTCATGAACCACACCCTTGTCTTTTGTGGCACCTTATCAAAGTTGTTTGGGAGTACAAATTTGGTATGGTTGAGTGGGAAGCCCAACTAGCGGCATAAATTTTCCCATAGCCACCTTTGTGTGTGTGTGTGAATGCATACCAACCGAGTGTATGTCTCTCACCTTTTTTTCATTCTCACCCAATGGACAATTGGAAGTCTCGTTGGCGTAGAGTGAGTACCCCTCCTTCCTTTTCAGAAAAAAACAACCTAGATCTGATCCACAACTAGCTAGAAAAATGGTCGAAGCTTGATCTAAATTTTTCCATCTCTCTCCACCTTTTTCACATCACTTATTGTGTGATTTTTTGTGCTAATGTTCTATTTACGACGGGATCTTGATCCGAGGGGTTTGATCATCCCTCTCGATTGGTGCCATCGCATCTTACTATCATGAATACATTGGATCTCTCTCAACGTGTATGACTCAACTACTTTAGTGTGAGTTTGAAGTAGGTTCATCCTCTCACTAAAGTGGGGGCTAAGAGTGTCACCAAAAAGTGTAGTCTTTGGCACTTTTTCACTCATTTTGGCCTTTTCCCTTAGATTTTGGCCTTGTTTTACCTTGATTCAGTCTTGAAAGCTTGCAATTCAACAAAAATCTAACGATGTTTTACTAAGGTGTTGTGAAGTGTTGTAACACATTTCCTCATGTTTCTAAGACCCTTTCAACATAATTCACATAAATATTCCCTCTTTACCCCTTTCCAAGCCTTTTGACAAAGTGTTGTAATGCATTTTCATACTTTCCTAAGCTTGTCACCCCTAATTTAACCCTTTCCTTATGCTAATTTTCCCCCTTAATGTAATTTTAGGCTTGATTAAAGTGTGTTTCGAGAGGCAAAGTTGATAAAATTTATTAAACATTATTTAATTCTCGACCACCACTTGAAATTGCCTAAGTGGACTTGGTTGCCACTTTGGGCGACCTAGTTCCTCTTGGCATAAATTTCAAAATTAAAACAAAACCTAACAAGAATTTTACCTCCAAAACCCTAGTGTTGGCCTATCATGTTGCATTCTAGGAAAATTAGGGTTTACTTGTATAAATAAGGGTTTTCACCTTCATTTTGACCCCCCGTAACATCATTTGCATCTACAAGCACTCTTGCACCCTTATCTTCACAAGAAAACAACCAAGCACAAGGCATCACAAGCAACCTCCATTGGATCTATTCTTGCATGTTGCAGATTTTAACAAGTAAATGTTTGGTAAGTGTTTCTATTGAGTTCATCATTCAATTTTTCTTTCCTTCCATTATTTCTCATTTGGGTTTGATTTACCTTCAAAGGGGTTTGACTTAGGAAAACCCCTATTTCCTAACCCCAACATTATCTTGGTCTTTGCATGATGTGCTTTGTAGGTGTATGCAGGTTTATCAAGGTTTAAAGTGTTGAAGAAAGTACAATCATTCCATTCAAGTGACATCAAGGCACCAAACCCTGAGTGAAGCAAAAGGATAAGTTGTAGGTCATTTTTGGGAGATTCAGACATAGGCTGCTATAGAGAAGGAAACTACCAATTGGGACCCACATAATAAAACCTTCAATCTTCAAAAAGTACCAGGAGGACTAGGTCATGACTATTGGAGGCCTTGTCCCTGTACTAGACCTAAAAAAGGCTTTTTGTATTTTTGGGTACCCTTTTCCCCAAAACCCAGTTTGACATAGTTTCCCGAAAAAAGGACTAGGTCATCCATGTTGGTGTAAGTATCCCTCTATACATTTCAGGTAATTACCAGAACATTCCAGGGCTCTTCATATACAGGTTTCATTTCCCAATTGCACAAGTTCTTGTTTTTCCTATTTCCTTTTTGTTTTGCATGCATACAGGTCATTTAGTTTAGGTGCATTTAGTTTACATTTTATTTGTTTAAATTTCATAGATTAGATTAGTATCATTTCATTTCAGTTTTCAGCCACATTTCTCACACACATCACAACCTCATCTCAACCCTTCCTTTGAATGCAACCGCCAAAAACATTGTAACCACCAAGCAAAAAGAGAGTCTATTCCTACACCAAAGTGCTCCTAGGTGAAAGACCCTAGGGGCCTAGTAAAGGGAATCATCTTTCCCTCTTAGTGTTACATTTTTGGTGGTTTAGGAGGACATGAAAACATGGGATAAATTCAAACAATGTTGCAAAGATGCATACATGGAGGGTTTTGCGGATGAAGAAGGTGATGTTGGAACAACAAAGAAGGATAAGGTTTACATTTTAATTTTGAGTTTAGAGGTGATGATTATTTACCATTTAAAGAAGATATTGTAGTAGTGGAAAATGAAGTTGTAGCTATGAATGGTTATATGAATGTTGCATATTTGTGTATAGAGGTTGTAGATGATGGTGTAGGAGGAACTTGGTGGAGGTGGTTGGTTTGTGGTAGGTTGAATCTAATAGAGAAGGAAAGAAAGGAAGAAGAAATATGGCAAAGGAGGATGGTCTATGGTGGAGGTAAGTCCATGAGAAGAAGGATGAATAGAGTGCACACTTGGTGGAGGAAGACGACAAGTATCCCGACTAAGTGTTGGTAGAGGTGGAGGAATAAATTCCTTTTGTGTAAATCAGTGATGGATTTTGTTGCAAGTTGTTTACAACCTGGAAGGGTAGTTCTGTTACCCAACTCCAAAACTCACAAAAAATTTCTTGCCAGACATGTTTGATGCAGGAGCATCTAGGGGTACCAAAAATCAACATCAACAAAAAAAGAGTATTTTATTTTGTTATTTTTAATTTTTGGAATAGTTTTATTAGGTGAATAAAATGCAATATTAAGGTTTAAATAATCTATATTAAATTATTAGACTTATTTTATATTGCAAATTTTCAGTGGGAGATAATGGTGGTGACTTGGAAAACTTGTAAAATAAAAAAATAATCAAAAAAGTAGAACTGGGCGTGGGGTTTTGGGGGTTACAATTTTTTATGAAATCTTTTAATTCACCTCATTAAATCATTAAAAATTTTGGGTGCCCAAGATTTTGATGATAACTTTTTCTATTCTGGAGTCCTATGGGGTGGAGTGGAAAAATCAATTTCTCTTCTTGAATTGGAAATTTTCAAAAGTGGGTTCAAAGATGATTTTATAATTTAATATTTCATTATTGTATTTTATTGAGCATCTTCCTAGATTGGGTGTAGCATTTGGGAATTACAAGCAAATGATGGTGGTCTTTCTTGAAAAGGCTTGAGTTTTAGCAATTTGGAGGGGTATTGATGCCAAAAATATGAAGAGGAAGGCTTGGGAGTGTATCCAATGGAGAGAAGAAAAAAACACCATGAATTTGCAGGTCTGAAGATGAAGTAGCATCAGAATATGGATTGGGTTACAAATGTTTTATTGTAGCAAGGGGGTGCTTCCACAATAGTGTGTCTCACTTTTGGGACATGCTGATTTTTGCCTAAAATCAGTTTTTTAAGAAAAACTAATGATTTTAGCCTTGAGAGGTTCCATATAAAGGGTTTTAATTGAATATGGATAGATAATACCCCCTTAAATCAAACCCCCTTTGATATAACCTATCTAGTATTAAATCATACCCACAATGAAGTCTCCTTCGCACCCATCAAAATGATGGAAAAAAACATGTTTACATTTTGAGGGACTAAATAACATCATTTAGAAAAAAATTTTTGCAAGATTGTAGCCCTTGAAATGAGCTTTATAACAAGTATATTTTTGATATATTTTCATTTATCTTGTATTTAATTTTTAATTTTTACCGAAGATAGGTTTTTCTCCGAGCATCAAGCTCTTTGTTCTACAAAGGTGGAAAATAGTAAACCATTGTAATTTTTTTTCAAAAAATATCCTTTCCCTAGGTATTAATGTCCTTATTTCACTAAAAAATTAAAAATTGGATTTCGATATATACACAACAAGTTAGGTTGTACGACACACACGCATGTCCAAATTATGGTTACAGTGATTTCAAAAAATTAATTAAAAAATATATATGTAACAAAAAATTATGAAAAAATATCCATTCCCTAGATATTGATGTTGAGAATCTATATTCCAAAAATTATAGTTTTATCCTTTATAGAAAATAAGTTATATTGTACGACACAAACATTACTTTTTGAAAATGTTGGTTTTTATTTAAAACTAGTTATTAAAGGAGATGTTGAAAGATTAATGATTTATTTCATTTTTTTTTTTTAAATATATATTTATAATCTACACACAAATTTATATAAATCACTAGTTCACATCATCTTCAAATTCTTAATGGTTTAGCTACTATAAGTCTTAGAAGATGAAGATTTCGTTAAAAATATTGATGCAAATGTCCATCTTGGGCAAAAAGTGAGACACAGTATTGTGATTTCACCCAAGGTTGCACATGATAGTTTGTAGGTTATAAGCGCTAGAATCTTGTGAAGGAAGCTAAGTTGAAGGAAACCAATTTGTATTTGATTTTTTGTTGTTGTTGTTTTTTATTTATATCAGATTTTAGATGGTTTTTATCAGCCCATGGCTGTAACATGTAATTTCAGTTTGGAATTGATTTATATGTAAAACATGAGAGTTTGAATGAGAAAATTGAAGTCATTTAATGCAGATTTGTGTTATTACAAGCATTGTTTTGAGTTGCTTAATTTATGTCCAAAAAAAGTGGGTGTGGTTGTGAGTTTTCATATTATATGATGTTTTGTCCTTGCATCAATTATTGGTAAACATCCAGAGAAGAAATATGATAAAACAAAAGTATGGAGGACCACACAACTATTGGAGTTAGTACATAGTGACTTGACATGGCCATTTCCACATCCATCCTTCAACATGGCTCAATATTTCTTGACATTTATTAATGACCTTTCTAGATACACTTGGGGGTTTACATTATCAAATAAAAGTCTGATGTCTTTGAGTTTTTTTAGGATGTCAAAGCTTTTATAGAGAAAAATTCAAGGAAGTTCACCAAGATTTTGCATATAGATAATGGGTGTGAATGTCAACCATCAATTTGAACAAATTTATACTTTAGAAGGTATTAACATGCATCAAACGGTTTCATTGTCCTCAACAAAATGGTGTCGCATAATGCATAATATTTCCTTAAAGGAGATGAATTTTTGTATGCTGTACACTCTAAATATTCAACAACTCAATACTAGGCATAGGCCATAAAATATGCATGTTACATCCAAAACTGAGCTCCTAAAAAATATTTGAAGGGGATAACTCCTTTAAAATATTGGACTAGTTGGAAACCCATAGTTAGGCACTTTTGAATGTGGTTTTCTTGTATGGGCCCACATTCCAACAAATAAATTAAACTCTATAGATCCAAAAAGAAAGTCTTGTATATTTTTTGGGTACCCAAATGATGTCAAAGGCCACAGGATTCTCCATCCTGCGACTCATGAGTTGTTCATTGAGAGGAGTATTCATTTTGAGGAGAGCACTTCCAGTTCTTATCCTACCACTTATCCATCCATTATTACATTAGAGACATTGCATTATGATAGTTATTCAAACCTAATATTAATCCTTCTAATATTGATGAGGATTCTTCTTCTTCCACTTTAAATGGTGACATTGATGATGAGGATTCACATTCTTCTAGTTGTCATGATTAAGAGGTTGATGATTCTCCTCTGTACTTTCCAACCTTTGAGTCTCTTTGGGATTATCAAATATCACAATCAATAAGTTATTGGGTTGCGATCCTTCAAATATGAGAATAACAAGGTTAAAATTTCAACAGGCTCTACTTCTATTCATTTCTTCAGCTTCAAATCCATAGATCTTTTAGGAAGCTTCGGCAATCCTTGATCCAAATGCTGCTATACAAGAAAAGTTTAGTTCCTTAGAGAAGAACCATACATGGAATCTTGTCCCTCTTCCTAAGGGAAGAAAAAATGTTTGATGCAAGTGGATTTATTGGACAAAATTTGTAGTGGATGGGTCAATTGACAAGTATAAGTGTGGCTTGGTCATGAAAGGATTCTCCCAAGTTCCTGAGATTGACTACTTTGAGAATTTTGTGATAGTTTCTAAAATGAATTCCTAGCTACAACCCATCATTTTGAAGCTCATTAGATGAATGTGACGAGTGATTTTCTTCATGGTGAACTTCAAGAGGAAATATACATGGAGAAACCACAATGGTTTATACATGATCCTTCATTTGTTTTTCATATTTGGAAGTCTATCTATAGCCTCAAACAAGCTCCTTGGGCTTGGTATGCCAAGATGGACTCCTTTCTTTTGAAAATTGGGTTCACTTGATGCCATTATGATCCAAACATATACATCTTACAATGAGATGACACACTCACATTTTTGCTTCACTATGTTGATGATCTTTTGATCACATGGAGTGACTCATCCATGATAAAAGTAGTGAAAATTTCTTTGCATGATAGATTTTTGATGTCATACTTTGTTATTTTTAATTACTTCTTAGAGATTCAAATCACCCAGTCATCTTCAAGCATCTTCCTTACACAACCCATGTATGCTCTTGATATTCTCTCTAGATTTCACATGGCTAATTATAAGCCTACACCGAATCCGTATTTGTTTGGGGTTAAACTTGAGGCTTAGTGTTATTCACCATTGGTTGATGAAAATTTATATTGATATCTTGTTGAGAGTCTCATAAATTTGACTCATAAAATACCTGACATTTCATATGTTGTAGGCATGGTATCCCAATTCATGCAAGAGTCACATTATTTACATTGGAAAGAAACTAAGTGGATTCTCCACTAAATTCAGGGTACTCACGCTCATTGGATTAAATATGAAATAGATTTGGATATTGAATTTGTGTTATATACATATTCAGATTGAGAAGGTGATTATTATGATTTCAAGTCTACTTTAGGGTATTTCTTCTTAGTTGGTTCTATTCTAGTTTGTTGGTTGAGCAAGAAGCAATCTTTAATTTCTCTTTCATCTATAGAGGTTGAGTCAGGGATAACTTTAAGAAACCCACCCCTTGGCATAGGTGTAAAATCCTGGCGAAACCTGTGTACTTCTTGATGAAAAATATTTTTTTTTTGGCAATTTTTTTTCTTTTTTCAGGAAAAAATAATAATCCCCATTGGAAAATCTTTCATAATCCTTGGAAGTCTATGGAAAATCGTGGCGAATTGCAATTTTTTTTAATTGAATAAAATATTTATCATTGGCGAATAAAACCGTTTTTCAAACCAGAATTTTTTTTCCATTGACGATTAAAACCTTTTTTCAAAGAAAAAAATATATTTTCACTGGAGAATTAAAATGAATCTCAAAATAATAAAAAAATCCAATGGCGAAATAAAAATCGTATGGGTCATTCGATGCATGTCTGTAGTTGCATTCCAAAAGTAAATCTCTAAAGCACTAGACTTGCGATTTAAAACCTCCGAAATATCACTAGAATCATTAGATTTCTAGAAATCAATGGTTGAGATTTTACTACTGTACAAATGGTTATAAAGTTTTGTTTCTCAATGATTGGGTGACCTCGGCGGGATGCACAACTTTTGAAGTGACAACTCATTTAATGAATTGTGTGATGCCATTAAGGGATGTCTTCCCAAACACCAACCAGATAGATTTAACGTAATATTTTAAATCCTCCGAAAGGATAGATCTTAAATAAGGTATTAAGGATTTTGGAGAAATGGATTTAGTAGAAGATTGTCACTTCCTACTGGTAAAGTTAAGTGAGCCTGCATACAAGGAAAGGTGGCAGCATTTTGAACTCCATACTCAGAGTTTCCTCAAAATGGTACTTCCAGCTGATATTAGGGTATGGGAAGATGAAATTGTGGCCGTCATGCAACCCAATTTGAATTGGCTCGAAGAAGAGAAACTCGACATCATTTCCCAGCTACGTTCAATGGCGTGGAAAGAGAAAACCAGCTATGCTGAGTACAACAAGGTAATTTTCATTTTAAAAGAAGAAGAAGAACACGCTGAATTTCATAATTTAGTTATGGAAATGCAGTTGGAACTATACAAATTCCCAACACCTCCAGTGGTTTAACAACATACATGAATCCTTTTGTGAATTGTGAATTTGTGATATGTAATGATAAGGGGGCGTAGTTTTAGCTTTTGAGCGCTTTTTGAATTTTGATTGTACAGGGTGTGGGGTGACAGGGCTATGAAACCACATTTTTGGCATTGGAGAGATAAAAGAATATATTTCTAAATCTTTGTATTTATAAATGCTTCCTTTTCATTATGAATGAATTGTGTTTCTTCATGATAATTGTTCAATGTTTATCTGTTAGTGTTAGGATAGATTCAAAATGCTTATTTTTTCATCTCTAAGACTTTGTGTTTAGATTAATTCATTTGTTAAAAGAGAAACTATTGCCTTTCTTTACTTATTGTCAAAAAAATGGACTTGTGTCATTTGTTTTAAAATATTTTGCATCTACTTTCATGGTTAAAGTGACAAATTTGTACACCAACAAGAAAAAAGAGTTGTAGTTCAGAAGTAAATCTCTAAAGCATTAGACTTGTAAATTGAAACCTCTGGAGTAACACACTAACCATTAGATGCAGACATGTGGCGAGATAAAGGCCCATTGCTCATCTCTCATTCACTCTTTTCAATGCATCAAATCTCGATGTACATTTCATTTAATTGAAATTCTCAATCTTTTTGAAGAAAGTGTGGTTGGTAGTGGCAGTGGTGGCGATTAATTCCATATGTGATATGAACATCTGAAGCATTTTCTTGAAAAAATCATAGCTTTAATGAAACAAGATTTGTAATGATTTCATATTGTTTGAACTTTGAGTGGCATTGGTAGTGGTGAATCAATGATTTTGACAGCTTGTCAGCTTGAGGTACATTTGGCATGTAGCCAGATGCCAATCAAATTAAACAGGTTGGTAGCAGTAGCGGCACTGGTGGCCCATAAATAGGGATAGTGATTTAGTGAATAATGGATAGTGCCATAAGGGTTTTTATTTTCTAGGGTTAATAAGGATTCACAAAGAAGATGATGCAGTATTGGGGATACTGTAAATCTCCTACCTACAATTATGTAGTTACAGAGTAATCAGTAAGAGACAAATTTCCTTCAAGTTCAGAATGGGTGGAATTGGAAAGAAGTTGATTTGGTTAACCTGACTTTTTAGACAGTTTTTGAACCAGGATGAGGAGCTCTGATGGAGGTAAGTGCTATACCGGTGCATGGAAGCTACGTGCAAAAGATGGGAGCAGATTTGCTTCTCCTCCTGTATTTTAACAGCTCCCATTTCCCCAACATGGTTGGCCAGGCAAGCTCCATGCATTTATTTTCAAAGAGACCTTTGTATTAAATCTTTTGTATGACTCTGGTTCTCGAAGGGGATAAGTACATTTTGTATCTTCATGACTCCCATTTCCCTAGGATTGATTAGAACCCCCTTTCCCCAGCATGGTTGGAAAATCCACCAGCGGAAGCCTGGAATCATGAATTTATTTTCAGAGCCACATTTTAATTACATCGTCACTAGCAAAAGCTTGGAATTATGCATTTATTTTTAGAGTTACATTTGTAGTAAGTTTTTAGTAGAAAAAGCTTGGAAATTAGAATCAATTTGTAATCCATTGTAATGAGCAACAACTTGGAATAAAGTATTATATTTTGTCTACGTAAAGTACTAAAGTGACACATTGACAAGTGATATTACATATGTTATTTATAAAAAATAGGATCTACAGTGGTACTCGTCTGTAAAAATATATGTATAATGTAATAATGTGACATTGAAATTCAGTTGCAATAAAATAAATGGTTGTGTTGTGTTATTCTTGAATCTTCGTTATTCATTTACGCTTAAGACTAAAGAGTTGTTTTATGAGTTCGGAACTTCGGTGTCTATTAATAATTTAATATATTCAAATCAGTTTTTTTCTTTTGAGAAATTAAGTAATATACTTTATGCAATATGCACTTGATAATTCATGGTTATATTAGGCCATCGGGGGAAAGTAATCATTTGTTCCACCGATGTTTATGTGTTATAGTGATGTGCTTACTTTTGTAACTTGTTGATTCTATCGGTATATTGGGGAGCACACCTTAATTATGAGTCTTCGCCTTTAGGCCATCAACAGGGCTATGATGGGTGTTCCACTGATAAAGCATTGTTAGGACGATGCCTATGGTACTAATTTTTGTTAGGATTGGGGGAAGGACTACGCGTACGGGATTTCAAATCTATTTATGGATGCAATGTAATTATGTAGGCTATAATATGGATCTTGTCACACAATTTTCTATGATTTTCATTATGTAATATGTAGGCTATAAGTATAATAAGTCCTTTGTAATGTTAAAACACCGACCCCTTCGCCTTGATGACAATCCTAGCACGTAAAAGTTAAAAAAACTTTAAAACACATGTGTCATGTTAATTTTTTTAAGTTAATATCATAAATTACTCAAGTTTCAACCATTGGATGAACATTTGATGTATGGTTGTAGTTGCATTCCATAATGAAATGAACAGAGCGATGGGCTTCCCAACTTAAACCTCCAGAATCACCCTATAACCGTTAGATTTAGAAAGATCAATGGTTAAGATTAAGAATTTGCAACTTGTAGACCTAAGACGTGTCATTCACTTTAATGTTCCAATTTCAAGAAACAAAGCATTTAAATCACTTTAATTGCTAAGTGTCAACTGTCAAGTGATTAATGTTTATTTTTAAACTTTAAAGTTAATATCATAAATTACTCAATTTTCAACCGTTGGATGGATATTTGATGTATGGTTGTAGTTGCATTCTGTAATGAAATGCACAAAGCGATGGGCTTCCCAACTTAAACATTCGAAATTACCCTATAATCGTTAGATTTAGAAAGATCAACATTTAAGATTAATAATTTACAACTTGTAGACCTAAGACGTGTCATTCACTTTAATGTTCCAATTTTGAGAAACAATCAAACAAAGCATTTAAAGCACTTTTTACTGCTAAGTGTCATTGTCAACTAGTCCTGGAATTTGATGGTCACCCTACCGACTACCTGTCATATGAAATTTTTATGACAGTTTGGTCATTAAATGCCTATCAAAAAAATTGTTTAATTTATGAATTTTTATATAAAATCTTTTATAAATGCAACATCTTGAAAAGTTAGAAAACAATGATAATTATTAGTGATAAATATAAAAATCTACTGTTATAATTAACAATTAACAAAAGTTTCTAAGATCATATTAAAAATAAATCTTGTTAAATATATTCTAAAAATTAAAAATAATTATGTTTTATTTTATAAAGATTCTAAATTAATATATATTTTTATAATAATATTATAAATCACTTATATTAATATAAAAAATGATAGCTATTATAAAAATGTCAAAATTTTCTAAATTCATATTAAAAATATTCAAAAAAGTTATATTCTATTTTCTTTTTATAATAAAAACTATAAAATGACATATATTATAAATTAAAATACTATATAATAATTTTTTACGGTTTAATAAAAATATAGCAAGTCAAACTATACAGACTAATAAATTTTATAGCTGTAATATACGGTCTAGCTCTAAAATAGACCATCAAATTCCAGGCCTGCTGTTAACTGTCAAGTGATTAATGTTTATTTTTAAAGTTAATATAATAAATTACTCAAGTTTCAACCATTGGATGAACATTTGATGTATGGTTTTAGTTGCATTCTATAATGACATGCATAGAGTGATGGGATTCCCAACTTAAACCTCTAGAATCATCCTATAACCATTAGATTTAGAAAGATCAACGGTTAAGAATTTTCAACTTGTAGACCTAAGAGTTAAGACGTTTCATTCACTTTAATGTTCCAATTTCAAGAAACAAATAATTTAAAGCACTTTGTACTACTAAGTGTCAGCTGTCAAGTGATTAATGTTTATTTTTAAACTTTAAAGTTATATTATAAATTACTCAAGTTTCAACCGTTGGATGAACATTTGATGTATGGTTGTACTTGCATTCTGTAATGAAATGCATAGAGCGAAGGGATTCCCAACTTAAACCTCCAGAATCACCCTATAACCGTTAGATTTAGAAAGATCAACGATTAAGAATTTTCAACTTGTAGTCTTGTAGACCTAACTCCTAAGATGTGTCATTCACTTTAATGTTCCAATTACAAGAAAAAAAGAATTTAAAACACTTTTCACTTTGAAATAGTATAGTGATTTTTAAAGTATTCAATCTTCAGATTGCTCATTGCAATGCACCACCTTGTTTTGGATTCCACAGCTCCACTTCCAACAACGCCATTCCAGTTTTCAAGAGTCGGGACTCAGAATCTAGGTAAGTGAAAGAATTCCTGCGGCTACGTTTCATTGTTTGACATTTCTTAAAATTTTATTTTGTCAAAGTTTGAAGTTTGGGTTTAGACTTTAGAGACTCAAGAATTCATTAAAATTAAGGAGGACTGATAGGTATTACTTATTAGGGAATTCAAATTTCACAACTTCACAATTGTATAAGCATGTCTACCACCAGAACCACTAGAGCAATGTCTGATAAAAAAATATATTATGCATAATTGCTTAGAACCCCAGGTTTCACCGAAGGGTACCATGATATTTATGATCCTGAAATATATGGTAGGCGTACCTCAAAACTTAGATTTTCATCTCAGAATAAGGCTACAAAGCACAAGCAAGTTGATAGTATCAGTGCACCGTGGGTAACTGGATTAGGGTGCATGATGTTACATAAATTTTTCCCTTGCCCATAATTTATCATGGTCTGTGCCGAAAATTATGATGATAAGAAAAGAGAAATTGATAATAAAGATAACCAAGAAGAATTGTTATCCATTAATGCAGTAGAACGTGGACAAGTGTTGGGGTTTACAACCGAAGAATTTGGAAACCACCACATTGACTTAGAAAATATTGCTAGTGATTATGAAGCAGTGGTAGAAAGGCTGAAAAATGATTTCTTAAATAAAATAGTTAAGGATAGAAACAAATTGAAAGGTGATCATAAGCCTCCTTATAATTTGGATATTTTTAAACCATGGGTTCAGGATACTATTTTGATGCTAGCATTTTTCCTCAGTCTGGATAGCAATTTGGAAGTGGGTGCAAGCCTCTTTGAAATGGTATATAATATCCATTATGCTGATGAACATGTCAAATATAATTATACACAACACATTGTAGAATCCATGCATAAACAATTTTTAATGATTAAAGCAGGTTCCACGAAGAACTTTAGGTTCACAACCTATTGCTGTGCAGAAAAACTATCAACAGATTACTCAGACAAAATATGATATCCTCTCTCTCTTGAAAGGTAAATCTCTATGGGAAAAGAGATAACCCCAAGGTCTCTAATGTCAGGTCTTGAAAATGCAAAAAAATAACTCAGTGATAGATGTGAAAATGCTGCTAATCACAAAGGGACCTTACTATAAGAAAGTACTAGATTTTGGACTTATCAGATCTAAACAATGAATTAATACTTGGAATCTTGATTTGAACCCTGGTAATAAAGAAATAGCAAAAGATAAAAGTTTCAGAAATAATTCTAAGACTACTCCTAACCCTAGGATTGAAAATGCTAAAAGATAAAATGCTCAAAATGGACTGATCTCTCATAAACTACTTTCTGTTTGACCCAGATGAATCTACAATTTCATAGAAATAGTGCAATCTTCTAAGGTATTCAAAGATTTCCAAATCACAAACATTCATTCAACCAATCCTATTGCAATTGAGATGAACAAATCTTTATAACTGAACTAATCACAAATTTAAGTCCAAGCTAACTTTGCAAAGCAACTAAGAATCAACTAACTGCAAAAAGTATGGACTAGAGATTGTTGCAAACATTCCAAACATGAAACCCTAAGCATCACCAAACAATTTAACCATGACTCATAAGCAATTTTAAAGATAGAACAATAAGAACCATGCTAGATGAAGCTCCACAAGATAGATACCAAATCACAATATCTCTCTTATATTAATTCATCCAAAATAGCAACAACTCCAGTTTTTTGTTACAACACTTGCTTGGAAACAACTCTAATTTTCCCTAATTCAAATCTCTATTCTATTCAAATTCCACTTACCTATTTCTCCTTCTATCTACCTATCTCTATCTATCCATCTCTCCCAAAATGAGGCGACATGCCCATTTATAGAGAATCCCCCAAGATATGTCGACCCAAAATAAGAATTTATAAATAAAACAAGACCTCCAAAAGGTCGGCCTTAAAGATATTCGAACATGTCATGAAATATGCAATTAGCACCGATTTCATCCTAGTCGGCCACAAAATGCAAAAGGGTCAGCCCAATGCATGTAAGTAATGGGAAGCACAAATCTCGATGTAATCCTTATAACTATTTCCCATCCTTGTCTTTAGTTCGATCCTCTTCACCATGCACGACCAACAAGACCCTATCCAGCTCATCAATAGGCAGCATAGGAAAAACCCTAATTCTTCTTTCAAGAGATTTGATGTCATCTCTTGCCTGCTTAATTGTAACATCCCAATCAGCTCTATTAGTTAGGAATCTGTCAATAGATGCAATATAGGTTGCAACATCATCTAGCTGATGTTCAGTGACCGGACCTTCACCAATTGGAGAATAAACATCTCTCCACCATTTCCTAAGTTGCTCCTAATTAAGATGTTTGGGAGCAAAATTATTCCTTCCTGTCATGAACTCAAAGAATGAGATACACTATCATGGATACTAGTTAGAGTGTCCTCAGTATGCTTTTCCTGTTTATGGATTTTCCTTAAAGCCTTTTGCCTCATTTTCAAGATTTCAAACCATTCCCAAGGTTCAGAAACCCTTGGAAAAGGAAGGATCCCACACTTTACTAGCTTATTCTTGGTGAACTCCATAATTGTTGTAGTTATCTGCAATAGGAGATCAATATCCTCCTTGTCTTGAGCCAATACAACCTTCAACCAGTCCACTGATCTCATGGAATCTCCCCTAGTTGATAGGATATCCTTAAGGGCAACATATCCCTTGGTTTGAAGACCCTGTAACCAAGCAACTGTAGCATGTGTGGTTCATTTCATTTTTTCTAGCTCAGAAATTGTTTCCTGAGGCAAGAAACCTACAACAAAGGAGGAAGAACCAATGGCCTACAAGGGTTTCATCAACTCCTGCAAATACTTCTTTAGTTTCCCATTCTCTCTCTCCAACTCATGCCTAGTTTGCACAACCTTCTTCAACCTACCCACAATTACAACACTGGAGCCTTCATACTCCTTAATATCCTGTTCTACAGAAGCGTGCCCTAGGTCAATAGGTTGCACATGATAGTCCTTGGCAGTCACATTGTCTCTATCCTTATCTAGAGCAGGGGTAGTAATGTGGGCCACTCTATTTCCTGACTCATCTCTCTCAATCTGAGACACAACCCTTGTCTTCTTCTTAGCTTTCCCTTGTCCAACATTAGCCATCAAAAGATCCCAATTAGGAGGAGCATCCTCCACTATCAAATTTTTTCTCTTCAATTGCTTATCTAGCCAATATGGAATAGTAGACTCAGTTGACCCTGCATCCTGATTGTCCTGCTGATCATTAGTTGCATCCTTTTCAACATTCGGCACATTAGGGATATCCACAATTGGATTCTCCTTATCCTGCAACTGCTCTTCCACAACAACCTGCACCGGTGAAGGGACCTTAGCTGGTATCTCCTCCTGTTGAGGAGACTTGTTCAATTGCTCCCTCATAGGTGAATCTACAGATGCCACCAAGGGAGATTGAATCACTTTATCAATTTCTGCCTTTGCATTATAGAGATTTCCTTCTTGAAATTCTTCCTCACCCAAATCTTTCAAATCTCCATCCTTCTTTGGTTCCTCTTGTGTGCTATCGACATCTTGAGGAATGGAGACATTTACCTATTCAACAACAGGAATATTCACTGGAACATCTTCTTTTACTACAGTGTCCCATGGAGAAGGAGTCCTTGACCTCCTCATGTACACTTGGGTTCTTTCCCCTGAGCTCTCCACCTCTATCACTGGTGGCTCAACCTCCTTGTCAATTTTGAGAGCCTCCTCCTATTTTTTGCTTCGTGAGTCTTCTTCTCTTTGTCAATGGAGGAACTACCTTGCCCCCCTCTTCCTCTTCTTTATCCTTTTCAGCTTCCTTCCTCGAGGGATATCTCCTCTTCTTGGTGAAAGGATTCCTTTTTTTACCCCCTTCTATCTCTTTCTCAACTTGGACATCCTTAACCTAGATTTTGAAAGGGGAATCCACCTTTTCCTTTCCTTTAAGATCATACTCGTGTGACTCCTCAGAAGCAGAATGAGACTCCAAATCTCCCATCAGATCATAAGTACATGGGATACCCTCACTCTCTAATTCCAGGATCTTATGCTTCAACCACATTTTGGTGCACCTAATCACTGGAGTCATGAATTGATCCAGCTCTGTTTTCTCTTCTTCTAACCAGTCAACATCTCCAACTGGCCTATCCTTCACAACTTCATAAACATGATCCTCAATTAAGTTTCCATCCTCTTCCACCTGGTCAGGGATGACCCTCACATTGTATAAACTTATCAAATCCACTGGCAATCTGGAGAACTTCCTTTTCCTTACCTCAAATTCATCAACTAAGTTAATCCAGTAATCCTCAATGTTGACCTTATGGCTATATTCCTTACTAGCCTTCTTTTGTGCCTCACCAGTGATGTCAAACCTTGATCTCTTAGAATGGAAAGAGAGACCAAAGGTACTCATCTCCTCCTCCAAATCATGAGCAGACTGGATAGAAGGACAAACTTCACCCATTCCTATCTTCAAGGGAAAGTCATTCCCAAAACTTGTTTTGTGCATTTCTCCCTTTACAAATCTGCCTGGTGACTTCCAACAATATCATATGATCCGTAGGATACCTTGGGAGTCTGTAGGGAGCCCTTTGACAACCATCAATTTTGATGTATGAAAAGGTAGGGAACTGGATAAACCATGCCCCATATTTCCTTATCAACTCTTTAGCCTTGTCAGAAATTCTCATATGCACTGCACCCTGGAGCAATCTAGTGATGTACATGGTAAAAGAATCATTTGATCTTCTGTAACTTCCTCCAGTTAAGTAAAACTGCGGGTATACTTCATATATAGCATCCTGTCCAAAGGTACCCCTAGTGATCAACCCCTTGTATGGGTGAAGTCTTGCTAAGGCATACATAAAGTAGGAGGTCATGGTGAAAGTCTTGGTTTGCAAGACATTACACAATTGTTCATGAATGATTGCACTGATGATACCTTCCTAGTGATAATCTATCCCTTGCTCCATCTGAGCAATAACATTGAACATCCAAGTCTCGAACACCCCTGCACTCTTCAAACCTACTAGTCTGCTGAGAAGAGTGATTACATTGCAGTATTCCTTCTTGAATTTGATCTTGAATAGTTGCTTTGGAAACTTGGAGAAATGGGACTTAGGCTTCTCCAACGTAGAGTTAATCACCTATTGGGACTTAACTACATTTTCCTCATAATATTTCCTAGCACCATCCATATCAAAGGCCACCACATGGGACCTGTTAGGTTGATCAAAAGTTGCAGCAATGGATACAAGGAAAAAGCCTGTCAAAACCCTTCCTTGGGGACCGATTATCCTTTGTGTCCCTCTATCATAGTTCCTAGCACATTCAAGTACCAGCTCATAACATTGCATCGTGGAAGGAAAACTTGCTACATGAGCCAATCTAGAGTCCATAGTTCTTCTAGCCAACAATGGAGGGTTTGGTGCTGACATCTCAGCCTTAAATTCTTCATAGTCCCACATGCCCATGTTGGTATCCATGATTCCTGACCAGATGGAAGTCATCTTACTCTTAGGAATCCTACTCTTTATGTCCAACTTGACCTTCTCTGCATCAGAGATGGCATAAGTCTATGCACCTGGATCTGTTGCCTTCCCTTTGCTTCGACCAGCATCATCTTGTCTTGATCCTACCTGCAAAAAAATAAAGATGACCATAATAAGATCCAAAAGAAATAAAAAATGTAGGAAATCAATATCTCAAAGTTCGGGATTTGGCCCCCTTCGCGGATTCCACACTGGAGAGGATTTTCGGGAAAATCTGGACCAGGCGGACTTCAACGAACCAAGCACACAAACTCCCACAATACAAATTTAATCCATCAATTCAAAAAAGGAGTGACCTTAAAAGACTTAGCATAAGCTCATTTAATCAATTAAACATATTATCAATAAACCAATTCCTCATAACCACCATATCCGACATTTTCCCAAAAAACTCAGAAGAATCTGCTAGAGACGAATTTCAGTGAAAACAACAACAGTTATAACTAACTCGAGAAAATGAAGGAGGCATGGAACATCCGAGAAAATATGGAGGAAACATATTTTAGTGGGAACTAGATAAATACTCACTGAAACAACAATTTGGAAAAATGACCTAATTGCGGATTTCGAGAAAATCCATAGGAAGTGGATTTTAGCTTGGTAGACAAATCCGGGAAAGTGGCGAAAGAGAAAGAACAGGAAAAGCCAGGGAAATCCGGGGGAAGCGCAATTCCATGAGGACCTCGAAAACCCGAACTCATCTGCCTTTTCCCACCTTCACCTAAAATAATCCCAATGACTCCGTATTTTGGCCTGCACCTTGGCAACAACTTAACCTAGACCTCTAACAGATCAAATATGAATTTAAAACACTCCTCATTGTAGCTCGAGAAGGATTGGCTCCTCCCTAGGTCAAGAACCCTAAAATATCCACCATGAAAGCATGAAGAACCAAGCACGATTTTCTCCCATGCTAAGATGGGAAGTTTGAGACCAATGTAAGCAAATGCCCAAAGGCAAAGAAATACTAGACCAAAATGAACATTCAATGATCGACCTAGTGGACTAGTAAAACAATGAAAACCCCACAAATGCCCAGTCATGATACGGACCCAAGGAAATAATGAAGCAACGAATAGACCAAAAAGAAAATTAAATAAAGTAATCAACAAAGAAGAGGGCATAATTACTTACCATGAAAGTGAAAGGATTAGAACTGGTGATGCCAACAAACAACTCTCAAATGCAAACAGGACACAAGCCACACACACAAGATTCAAATGTAGCAGTCAAAACGGCTTCAAAATCCATGATCCAACAATACACCAGAGGCTCCAAGGCTCAAACTCAAATGACCAATTACTCCCCAAAATTCAATATATCATTGCCTCAAACCATTCGCACAAGCGCCATTAATGTGGTCGACAAGACAACCAAGACCACAAAAGCCGAGGATTCGACAAAGCAATGGATGTCAGAGGACTCCAGACATGATGGATTTTCCTGGATCTAGGTCAAAAGGCAGCCACTTCTGGACTCCAAAAGAAAACCGGGAAAATCCGGCCAAGGCGAATTATCCCGAAAACAATGAAAACTTCGGAATGCATTCAGAAATCAAGATTTTCAATAAAATTCATAAGTGTACCACTTCAATTGGAAAGATGAACATCAAAGAACGAGCCCAAGCAAGAAAAAAATCCCCAAGAAATAAGGGCCAAGACAACAAAACGCGAAAAAAGAGGGTCCTCACTTTCAGTGGGGCGTGTGTGCAAAACCTACACAACACAACCTACTTGTGCTATCTTTTTCTATTCAAATTTAGAGGAATGTTTTAGACCAACAAGCTTTAGATTCAGCTCTATAGTAATGCAAAGGAAAATAAAATGGCTCTAGTATATGAATGGACCACTGAGATAAGGATGCATGATTCTCAAAGGAACTACAGTCATATTGTAGACTACTTTTTGGCTCCAATGCCTAGATTGCCTATGTCATGTAGAAACTACATGCAACTAGGAAAAGAAATACAATTGGTTGATTGGTACTTAATGGAAGAATATACTGTGCTAAGATTTTATGGATCGGGAGTAAAACCATACAAACTTCCAATACATGTGATAGAAAGGGTTTTTGCATTGGAATATGTAAGGCAGGTGCAGAGTGTTGATGAACTACACTTTCTCAGTCAACAAAAGAAGACCTTATTTCCTTCTTTACCTTTTTTCATGTGGAGGGTTCACATTCGAGAGAAAAGCATATAGTATGGCACATAATCTTTTGATTTTTTTTGACTTTGATGCTATCTGTCACTAGCAGTATGATCCATGTGACATCATTAAATCAATGACTGTGGCCAATAGGAATGCTGAAAATAGAATTCAACATCAAAGTAAACCCTTGCTTGAAAACTTGAGAAACAAGGATTCTTGGGATGATGTCAAAATAGAAATGGAGAAAAGTGCTCCTGAGAATGGTGTTTCTTTTGAACAATTGTTAGCAAAAATTATGGAATTGCACCAAAAGACAATTAGGACATACAACAATTTCTATGAAAAAAGTGATAAACCATCTAGTAGAGTAAAAATTCCAAGTTCTGTAGAGAAGTAAGTTACAGATAAAAATTGGTCACGATAAAAAATTATTGCCTTTTGGTCTATGAGGAAGGACCTAGGTGATCCAAGAGCTCTTGCAGAGTCTGGAGCTAATGAAGAAGATATAGAATTTAGAAAATTATGGAATATAGAGCATCTTGATGAACGTGGAAACAAAGGAAGTGATGATGAATCTAATGATGATAGTGAAGAAGAAGAACAAAGCCATGCCAATTACAAACCTAGTTTAAGTGAGGCTGCAAAAGAAGCATATGCTTCAACATATACTTTAGGAACAACCATACTTGAAAAAATCGGTTATGAAGGTGGTCCTTTGGGGTCCAAAGGACAAGGGCCACAATGCCCTTGGACAATACTAGGTGTTGAGCATAGAAAAATAAGTGATAAATCTAGCCTTGGGCTTGGAGGTGAAAATGTAGACCAAGAGCATACAAGTCAAACTCAATTTGTTAGAGCTTCTAATCCTCATCCTCATGGTTAGATACAATCACAACTAGGACATGCCCTTGGTGGACAACTTAGTGCAACTAGGAGTGCCATTGGTGGTGATGGTATGGGTAGTAGTACTAGTAGTGGTCAACATGTGCTACAATGATAAATTACACACAATACTAAGAGGAAAAGAATAAAAGATACCACAGAAACACCAGGTGATCAAGGCAATCAAAAGAGGCAAAGGATTTTGACAGGTCCAAGTCACACTATCAGTGGATCCACCAATGCCACAAAGGAGTTATTTCCAGACACTCCCCCAATTCTAGTTAGTGTGGGTATGAAATCATTAGCAACTATAAGTACTCCTATTCCTTCGCCATTCAAGCATTCCATTGTTCCTACCTCCCCAGGTTATGATTTCAGTCAAGATTTTAAAAAGAAATCAGAATTGAATAAAAAACAAAAGAAGCAACTGATGGAGAATGCATCTACAGTAACTTTAGAGCCTGCAACAACCATGGTATTACCCACATTTGACACAAATAAAGAAATCATGGAGTACACAATTGTTGTTCCCACAGTTCAAAACAAACCAACAAATCAGATGGATCGATCTGAATACTAGGTAACCAATTTTCAATTGGATTTTTCTGGCCTGAAAAATAGTGACAAAATTAATGTATCAAAGAAGAACAATGAATTGGTGTACACATCATTGCTAAAGCAAGATAGAGAGAAGAAAAGGTTGCAGACCCAAATAGAAAAGTTACAGGAAGACCTAGTAAGTGAGAAAGCAAAGAGGAAAGAAACAAATAACAAGAGCAATGAATAGAAAAAAGAATAATAAAATATGCCTCTACATCAACAAGCAAAGAGGATAAATCAAATGAGAGAGAAGTGAATGACCTGAAGCAAAGGCTAGATGAGACCAACAAGAAATATGATGAGGAAAAATCCACTTCAGAAAAATTAAGACTAAACATTGTGAATGGAAATGCATAGTGGGAACAAAAATTGGAGAAATAGAGAAAAACAAATGAAAGATTGGAGACAAAGCTAACGGAAGCAAAAGAAGAAATTAAGTCTTCTCAAAATAAGTTATCTACATTTTGTAGAGATACAGTGAGGCATATGAAACAAAAGATCTAGGATGAAATAATGAAGAGGTGTGATCATTTGTGTGACATTTTTGAATTGATTGATGCTATCAGACAACATTATAAGAAGCTCAAAAAATATTTAGTGGACAACAAAAAGGTGTTGGAATTAAAGAAATCTGCAAATCAAGTTCTACAAACAGTCTACAAAGCTAGTGACAATGATCTGAAATCAAAAGGGATTACTAATCGGATCGAAACCTCAATGAAGTTGTCATCTATCATTGAAAAGTGTTTGAGAATGTGTGGAACAAAGGAATATTTGCATTTGGTTGCAGACAAGATGAAGGTGGTGTTTGAAAAGGTAAGGAACTTCACAGAGCTTGGTTTTCCAGAGGCTTTTGACACAAATGAGTGATTCATTGGAAAGGATGGTTTCAGAAAGAAAATGGAAGGTGCAAGGAAGATTGATTTGGAGTTGGACCAATTTCCTCAGAACCCAGATGTGAACTATTTGGATTCCTTCAGAACACTAATAACCTTGAATGCAAAATTGGCTGAAGAATTCAAGACAGGTTCCATTTCCAATTACAATCATGAAATGTTAACAAAAATTCAAGTAAAAAACCATCAATTAGAGAAAATGCCAATTCCACCACCTGATGAGTGAAAGTTTCTAGAAAATTTGATAGAGCGACTTGATTTATTATTTTCAATCTTTGATAATATGTGTTTTGAAGTTCCAACTCATCTCTATGCAGACTTGTCTTTGGGCATTGGTAAGATTTTGCATTGCCAATGCCAATATGTACTCCTTCATGTGAAATTCAATTAAAAAGCTCAAATTCAGACTTCAGTAATGTGATGATGCTCAATTATTTAGATTTTTTATTATTTATATTATCATTTGAACTAGTGATGAACTGGTAGCTCATTACATTTACTTCTTGGTAGAGCTTCCAAGTTATGGATGTTGAACTATTAGATCATTATATTTACTTCTTGTTAGAGATTCTAAGTTATGGAATGTGAACTGCTAGCTTCTGTTATGTTTTGAATAAAAATCTTGACCAGTATCCACCAACTTACACCTCACCCACATCCCACATACTGCAAAAATACACTACATTTGATTTTATGATTAGCACAAATTGGAGAGATTTGTGTGATAAGATCCATTTTGTGGCCCACATTACTACTTGATCAATGATCATGTCCATAAATAAATCCAAAACCACATGGTCAGAACCCCTATTCCTAAAGAATTCAAATTCAATGTACTGACAAATTAAATGTACTTCCACACACTCAATTTGAATAACATAAACAACCACTTTGGAGATAGCCAAATAAGTTAATAACTTATAAGCATATGAATCCACAATAGTTGAACACTCGAAAGAAAATCAGTAAATATGTGTAACCTTCTCCATTGTATTGATCTTCAAAGTTCAAATGATTTGCATTATAAAAATAGTTTATGATATGAGATGGATGGGCGAATTGGTGCAATCTATTATCTATCTTCTTACTATTTTCTACTTTAAAGTCTAATTAAAAATGATGTGATGATCCATTGATCTTGTATTCGGGTCTTGATATCTCTTATATATGAGAGGCAACAAGCTACAAAGCCCTTGCAAAAAGTCATGTTGTTTGACAACTAAACATAACTCAAATTATAAATAAAACAATGCCGCAGGTGAATGCATCGATCCATTAATATCCAAGCAAAATCCCATGACCACTGACCACCTAAGATCTGTTCAAGGCTTCTACTCCATGATAGGGCACTCATCATGCTGTTGGCTGGCGTTCTTCCTCTGAATTTGATGGTTGTCTCCTTGAATCTGATTCTGACACATCTACAGTTTGGCTAATAAACAAATTGAGTGCGGAGAGGTGATGGATGTACTCCTATTTAGCATAGGTCTCCACGTTAGATATATCCTCTTTCATATCATATTCCATAGACATTATTTTTTCGAGTTCCTTATGAGTTTTTTGTAAAACCATAACCTCGTCATTTATTTCTTGCACCACAGAAGTTAGAATCCCAACAAGCTCTTCCTTCCAATCATCATATTCTCGCGGATTTCCAATGCCAAAATGAAGTGTCGGGAGTGGGACTGAATCAAAGAAATCAAAATCTTCCCTAAGCCTATAATGATATTCATTATGTGATTCTACCAACTTGCTATATGTCAAAAATATTTGTCCTTTCATGGCATTCTTATCTACGAGCTCCTTTTTTTTCTCCATCATTCTAGGATGCAATCATTCATTCTCCACCAATGCAATGTGTGTCAGTTTGAATACTTCCCAATATTCAATAGCACATTTCATCATTTTATTGAAACTTTCTTTTATCATTTCAGATACAATGTTATATTTGATGGTTTTCACTTCTTTTTCTAATTCTTTGCATTTCCCTTGGGATTTCAGATGGCAATTCTTCCAGTAGGCTGCATCAACCAATGCATCAAGCACTCTCTTATATTTTTCAAGCCATGGGGAGTACAACTCTGATGTGGAGGAGGAAGATGTTTTTTCTCTCTAATTTGCTAGCTCCTTCTTCAGGTTTTCATTTTCCTTGATCAGTTTTTCAATCTATGCTTTGGTAAATTTTGCCACATTTATGTTCAATTCTGCCGTCTCCATAGGGTTGGTATCCACTACTCTTTTAACCAAGAGATGACCAAACACTTGGTTTGGATTACTAATTATAGCACGTCTTTTATCATGGGGATACAGTGACCAAATAAGCAAGGTGGCTTCGTCTGGGTTGTACCCAGATCCTGAATACATTTTGTCACTTGCTTCTTCTGTTAAGTTCATTGTCGTATCCCCTCTTTTTTTGAAGCTATCAAATACAATTGAAGAGCTAATATCCCACCCTGGTAGGAGCAACACTCCAAATTCTTGAAGAAATTCCCTACCTCTTTTAGGAGTGATGGACTCCATTTCCTTTTCTACCTCCCTTTTCAATTCCTCCAGAGCGGTTGCCTCATGTTTAGGAGTGATATATTGTATTTGTTATCTCATTTTTATACCTTTATATTCATAAACAAATGATTTAAATTTAGAATATTTAACAAAATCTCAATAAAAAATAAACTATTTTCCAACCCTGACCCACACATCATCAAATAGTTCATTTGATGCCTCAAATCTTACAATATTCTGCTCTTGAGGGGGATCGTACTGTGTAATCACAAGAGCACTGATTTGTTTGAACTGCTCACCCTCTTCATCACCCTGCTCTTCTTCACTTATATTAGTATCTACAAAAAAATAAACCTTAGGAGTAGGCTGTGAAGGTATGTAATCCAAGGGCTCTATGTATTCAGCTTGTACTCCTGAATAGGTTGTGTGAGGTGCATCAAAAACAACTGGGGGAACATCCTTTACCAGTTCATTGAAATGTGCGATGAGTTGCTCAATTCTTGATAATGAATCCTATATCTCACCAAATGCCTTTGAATAAGATGGGAAAATTTTCCTCTTCCATTCCTCTGAAAGTATAATCTTGTCATAGGCGGCCATTATTTCCTTGGTGGAAGCCTCATGGTTTCTTATGAAATATTCGATTGAGAAAAAAATTTCATACCCTGATAACCCCTGTGATAATCTCGCCTTGTGAATAAAACTTTTTGCATCAAATTGTTTCCTTACATCACCTATAGGTAGGTTGTATTGTGATAATTTACCATCAATTTCTCCATATCCTTCATTGGCAACCACTGTGAAGTCTCCAAAATATAAGGTGCTGGGCATAATTGATTGTTTGCTATGTCCTTTGAGGTGTTTGAAATCAGATTTTTCCAATCACCTCACAATTTATAAAAAAGAAATTCGGTCAGGAACTATTCGTGGCATCAAGTGTGGAGCCCCTTCGAACCCATAAACCCTTATCACTATACAATCAACGAAAGCATACAATTCTCCCCAGTTATGATTCACTTTATTTCTCCAGTCATTTTCCTTTGGTCTTAGAAATATTTGTACTTCTGGGGATAGGTTATAATTCCACGGATACCCTAGCAACATCATCAATGGTTTTACAAAAAATTCTTCAAAATAAAGGTAATGAGACCTACCAATTCCAAAGTAAGACTATATGGTACCTCCACATTTTGGGCATTTTGACAGCCTCCCAGTCTCTTCATTACCCTCAGGAGTCGTACCCTTGTAGTTGTTGCTCAACATATTGATATCTCACTTTGAATAAAAGATGGAAAGAAATGTCTTGTTTAAGAAGGATAGGCCGACAGAGAATATAGATCCCATTCCCTATTCATGTTTAAGACTGAAGCAAGAATGGAAAACAAATAAAGAAATCTTATTATTATAACTAATAACTAATAATAGTATGAAGAAATGATCACTCACCTTTGAGTCAAAATTTTTGGGTTTTTCTTACTTCTGAATCGAGAAGTAGAACCTCAGAACCGAACAAAATGTGTAAGAACAAATAGTATTTTCAATTGTATTTATTATTAATCCATATTTGGCGAGTTCCGTGGGATTTTTAAATGGTATGCTAAAAATTTGGCAAATCCCGCGTGCTTATACAATGATACCTTGTAATTTTCAAGGCGAAATAGGTCCTCATAAGCAACTATTTATAAATTTTAATTGGCGAATAGGTCTTCAAAGGCAACTATTTGTAAATTTTAATTGGCAAAATGGGTCCTCATATAATGTTGTCTTAATAGTATTGGCAAATATGTTGGTGTTTTATGACATGCTCCTTGAGATTCCTTGCAAAAATATTGATCGGTCCATTGGAAACGCGTAGTCTGTTATGGCAAATTTATTGCCTAAACATGCCTCATAAAAATAACCGTTGGCGAATGGACATGCATTGGACCGATAGTTCGTGAAATCCGGGCGATTTGAACACCTTGCTGGATACCTAGAATTCACCAATTTCGATTTGCCTGATTCTTGGAATTCGCCAATTGGTGAAGATTCGCCACTAAAGTTATCCCTGGGTTGACTATTGAGGGGTAATTAGTGCCACCATCAAGCCTATTTGGCTTCAGAATATTCTCATGGAATCCAATTCACTATCAAAGGACTAAACACATTGAGATTCATATGCACTACATTTGGGAGCTGATTTAGGAACAAATCATTAATCTTAATATTTTCCTACATCGAATAATATTAAAACAATAATCAATAAAACCTTCACTGAGAGCAATTTTCTTTATTTGCAAGCTTTTCTAGGGTGTGACAGGTGTCTACTTTAAGGGGGCTTCTTAGTCCATTTTATCTCTCTCTCTAACTTGGAGGGGGTATTTTCTCTCTCTATTTTGGGGGGCTTCCTCTTATGGTGGTTTCTTATTTTATAGAGATCTCTTTATACATGGGTACCTCATTAGGCTTCATTTGTTGGAACCCATATTTTCACCCAGGTCTATGCTATGCTTAAGGGGGTGTTAGTATAGGTTTGTTATTTTACTTATGTTAGAGGATATTTAATTTTTACTACACATATTATTTAATATTTCTTAGGTTATATTAGACTTATTTAATATGAGGACACATGGAAAAAACCATATACAAATGTGTCACTCTCTCCCTCACATGGGTAGTTGAGTTACACAACATCTTTTGACTTCTTGTTCCACCTCTCATAACCACTATTTTGTATTTACTTTAGTATGTTATACCACATATTTTTATATTTACCAATTATGTAAAACCTCACACATACTATGGGTAGTTGGAGTTAATGCATCTCTTAGATGTATTTTCCCATATTTTCCTATATACAACACTCTCCTCTCACATCATCTAGTTTAGTGAGAGTAACATGAGTATTCTCAAAATTCTCTTGTAGTTGTCTCTATTTTATCTATTTCAAGATTCTCTATCCATTATATTATTTTTATCTTTGATCATTTATTTATTGGAGTTGCATGTGATCTATGACCAATATTAGATCTTGGCTCAGCTCTTACTTCTCACAAAATCTAACATTTTGGTGTCTTGTTTGTGTTCTTAGCGCATTAGATTTTTTTTCTTTAATTGTTTGAATGCTAGTAGTTGATGTAGATGTATATGCAACATGCTATCATCCCACAATATTTTTTTAACTATTTTCAAGTGTTTCAAGGTCTACCATTCTATAGTATTTGGTAAGTAATAACGTTGAGGAGATTCAGTGATTACATATCTATTGGTTTCCCTCTTTGACTCAATTCAAACTCTTCTCATTGAATCTATCAATTGATTCTATCTTTATGGAAATATTCCTACACTCCATCTCTCTATATTAGAATACTATAAAAGTCCTTGAATCTCTCCATTGTTTCTTGCTTTCTCCATTGATGTGAAGACTATTATTGTGCTTTCCAAATTCATAAAGGTGTAGTAACAAAATTAAAGCATGCAATGAAGTCTCCTTTGGCTATAATATGTAACTTTCATGAGGTGATATTATCCTTGTACTATTGATCCAAAATTTTCTTATTTTTCTCAATGGTATTGTTATTGTATCTCATTTTCACTTGTATCTTAAGAATTTTGGGATCATATTCTAGCTTATTTACATTTGTATTTGGGTGATCCCACAATAGTGGTTTACACTTTCTAGGAGATCTTGATTTTTTGTTGAAATCACATATTTTCAGAAAATATAATGATTTAAGCCTTGAAAAGTTGCATTTAAATGATTCCAATTGAAGAGGGTTTGATAAAACCACCTTAGATCAAACCCCTTTGGATATAACCCCACTAGTTTTAAACCATATGTATAACAAAGTCTCCTTTACACCTATTAAAATCCTGATAAAAAACCACTTTTGATTTACCTTTTCGAGGATCATGAAAAAGTGAAAATAAATGAAAAATACACAATACAGTGCAAACATGCATGCACACCAATGTAAAGATGATTATCTTGCCCCTAATCAAGATGAAAATCAATCAATTGATTGATAATGACAAAAATGTTGTTGGTATGGGAATGACACATCAAAATATTAATGTGAGAATTGGGAAAGAAATACCCTAGTGATGATAATGTGACTAAAATGAATCAAGGTTTGTAGCAAGGCTAGAATGAAACCAAGGGATGTTTTGGATGATGCATCAAATTTAAGAGTTTTTTCCCAACCTAGGCAAAGGTGTAGGCACCCCAAAATGCATGCCATTTTTTTTTATGCACTAATTTCAAAATATCCGTCATTGATAAAGGGGAAATATAACTTTATTGAAAGGATAAATAACAAAATGAAAATATACAAACTAAGGATGTTAATGGATCAAGGATTCAAAGGGTAAATGATGTTGCAACTATAAAGAATAATGATAAAGGGATCAAATTTGGTGAAGTTGCCTAAGGAAACTCAATTTAACAGTACTATAACATGAGTGCAAATGATATGTAATTCATAAACTATTAAAGTACAAGATTGTAATAAATCAGTATCTATATAACATGTTATCCATCATATCTCAACCATTTTAGTCACATTATGCCAACTCAAAACGATATTTACAAAATGTGGCATATTCTATCTCATGGTCTATATATACAATGTATATGTCAAATGGCTATGCCATTTCAAGAGAATCCTAATCTTGTGGCGAATCACCAAAACATAGCCTCTTCACACCACCTAATGGATGAGAAGATGTCCACACAAAAATAATTCAAACCACAAATTAGATTAATTAGCTCTCAATGGTAAATAACTTAGACTACTCAATGGAAACTTATCTACTATTTTTTATAATTTTCAAAGTAACATATAATCACTATACTAAACTATAAGTTAAAGTCAAATTCAATTCTTTATTAACTCAAGTATTTTTTCTTTGGTTGACATACACTCAACAAATGACGGTCCCTTAGGATGCTCAACAGTTCTACCATATTGTCTTGGTCTTGGATCTACGAACGTGGACGGGGGCATACTCTATAAGAAGAAAAATTAAAATGAAAAAAATAAAATATAATTGCTAACAAATAAACAAACTAACATATATCTACTAATATATCTAGAAACCTATATATCTACTATATAAAAACCATATACCTGAATCAGTGATGCAACTGAGATTGATTGAGAAGAACTTGAATCATGGTAAAAGGTGTCACATTAGTAAAATTTGGAGTAGACTAAAAAGTAAAATAAGATCAAGATATAAATTAGTATGTATTTAATTAATCACGATTTAAATGATATGTGTACAATAAAAAAGGTTTACATGTACAAAAAATTATACCAATGTGTAGGAAAACTTCAATGGCTGAAAGAGTGCCATGATGCACATCTCTAATATCTTCCTTCTTCCTCAACTGTTCAATCCCACTTAAATATACATTAGTAACATGCAATATTTGGGTATGTGCAGGATCATGATGGGCCAAAAAGTGGCGATATCTAAGTGATATGATGGCCCATGTGGCTGACGACTTTCTTTTTACCCAAAATTGATGAAACGAAAATGATTTTTAAAGGAGATTCTCAGCTTTCCACCAATATAAATTATGTTTTACTTTGAATTTAATAAATAATTATTATTCATTTTCTATTTGAATTATGACTAAAGTTCTGATTGAAAAAAATCTATAGCTTTCAAACGGTATCACATTTTTTGAATCCAAAACATGTGTCACATTCTATGATTCACATACTATAGGATTAAAAAAATAAAATTGAATTTCATGAAGTTTTGACCAAGTTAAGGTGGTCAGACATACGAGTTTTTTATATTTTTTTAAGTTCTAATAAAAAAATCATAATTAATTATTTATTTGGAAAAAAATTACAAAAAAATATGCATCACATTGGGACATGAGTCCCCTACTTATATCTAAAATCTTATAAAAAAATATTATCATTTTATTGTGGTTAGGGTGGTCAGACAGACACCTGCTTCTTATTTTTTCCCTAGAATTTAAGTAGTAGTGCTTTGAAATTTTAAATTTTCACCAACTACATTTTAAAAATAAATAAATAAACCTAGTAGTTTATAAACTACATTCAACTTGCTACAAATTCTATTGCTACATATTTTTGAAATAATATAGATAACTTATTCAAATTTTTACATGAAGTTGACTAACTCTGATTTTCTGAATTTTATTGCCACTTAAGGGCCTATTTTTTCCATGATGATCTTACACATACCCATTTACTATAATAATTTTAAATGAAATGCACTATGAAATAAATTTAATTTTTACCTTTACAAAATATTTCTCTTGTTGCTCCTCATCTCTAATGGTGGACGACACTGCATCTTTTCATCCCTCATACATCTCTGCTACATTTGTAGTATGCATAGGTGCCTCATCTCCTCCAAGTGACACATCATGCAACTCATACTTAGATGTGTCTAGGGGAGGCTCATCTGTATCTCCAATAGGACCTAGACATGTATGGTTGCATGAACTACACTAATGAGGCACACAAATATGTTTGGATGATGATTTTGCACTAACATCAACTGAAGCACGAGGAGCATCACTATCATGTAGTTGGATGAACTGTGATGACTGTGTAATCAAATGGTCATTCAAAGAGTATGGCCAAGAGACTATGTTGGGTCACATCGACAACAAGGTCTAGATGGGGTGTTAGAGATGGGGGACGGAGACGAGGAAGGGGAACATAGGAGCCTTACATCATACACATTGTCCCAAGTCTATCTTGGGGCATGCCCATACCCACTCCTTGAAAATGCTTGAAATAAAAATAGTTAACATGTCTTCCTAAAACAAATTTTGCATATAATTTGCAAAGAAAATATAGAGGGACATCAAGATTGTTGTTGGGTGGTTTATCAAACACCATCCACCAATGATCCAAAAAGTTTGTAGTTATGTCTTGATGGGTGCACCGTTTTATGGAAAATTTTGGTTTGTGTAAACCAACACATTGCTCTATTTTTGGGTTCACAAAATGTTGGGCTAAATTGACTTTAGATATTTCTAATTTTTTAATGTCATCATACCCCAAACCATTTGCATATTCCAACCTCTACGCATCTCTCCATTGTTGAGATGAAGACTATTGGCTAGTGATGTCCCTAACATGATTTATTATGGCCTCTATATTAGGTGTGACTAATCACAAATGCTGGTGGTTATGATATCTCTCAACAATGTTTCTCAATTCAGTAATATTTATTTCAATTAGATCTTGAATTGAAGGAGGGTTTGTTGGAGGAAGGCTTGGTGGAGGAGGGTTTTGTGGAGAGTTTGCTAAATCAACTTGTTCTATTTAAAACCTATTAAAACTTTACAATTTTTAAAATTAACATAATTTCCAACTAATTCTTAAAATCTCTATTAAAAAGCCTAATATATTTGTTAAAAACAAATGAAACAATTAAAATAATCCAAAAAAATGCATTTTAATATAGCTCTTGGGCTTGAATCTTGATAAGTTCAAAAGGTTGCAATGAAAATTAGCTTTGGAGGGTGAAAACGAATATTTGCTATACCTGATATCCATTTTTGCTCTTGTGCCTGCGCACAATCACTCTAAAATGACTTAAATGCTACTTTTTTTTATTTATATAGTAAAAAATAGATATGACATGATATAATATTAATACATATCAATAACATAATATATTAATATATATTATATGTATTAATATTATATATTAATAATAATATTATAATATATTAATAATAATAATAATAATATATTTTAATAATAATATTATTATTATTAATATATAATAATAATAATAATATATATTAATAATAATTTTAATATATATTAATAATATTAATAATAATATTAATATATATTAAATTTAATAATATACAAGATATTAATATTATATATATATGAGATAAGATATTTAATAGTATATTAATATATTAAATATAATATATTAATATTAATTATATAATATATATAATATTATATAATATTATATAATTTATATAATAATATATTATATGTAGAATTTATATAATATATATAATATGTATCATATATTAATATTAATTTTAATATATTAATATAATATATAATATTATATTAATAGTATATTATTATAATAAATATAATAATATATTATATTATTATATTATATACATGTGCTCAGTCTCAAAAAAATTGTAAGTTTCTAATAATGAATATCCAATTTGTAAAACAAATGTCCGTTTTTAGGGTAAGTAACATATATCCACTTTTTAAAAAGTGGATATCTGTTATTAATTGATATCCATTTTTCTTGGGTGTTTACCTTAGCAAATGTACTTTTTACCAACCCACCAAAAATTCAAACACAAATTCCAGGCTTTTCACTTCCTCATGTCACATTTTTTTTGTTGCATCGCCACTACTTGGCCCCCATGATCCTACACAGACTTTGTTTTGAAGCTATTCCACTTTGCTCTTCTACTACTAAAGTATTTTGTAAATTCCTTATGGATAACATAATTTATTGCTTTGGGTTGCCTTCCAATTTTTTGTATGATAATGGAACCTCATTTAAGAACAAAGAAGTGAATCAATTCTTAGAGAAATATCATATTTAATAATGGTTTTCTACTCCTTATTACCCCTAGTATAACGATCAAGCTGAGGCTTCTAATAAAATAATAGAACAAATTCTCTAAAAAAATGTTAACGAGCATGGTAAGGATTGGCATACTCAATTGATATATTCTTTGTGGGCCTATGACACAAGTATTCATATTGTTTTTGATACTACACCATACAATCTTATGTATGGTGTAGATATTATAATGCCTTTAGAGTTGGATATTCCATCTTTATAAATCCCCCTTAAAGAACTTATTGATGATGGGACTTATCTTGTGAATAATGCTTACATTAGCTTGAGTTAATCGATAAGGATCGTCTAAATACTCTCAAACACCTTCAAGCCTTTCAAAAATAACTATCTCATAAATACAATAAAAAATTTCTCTCTTGTTCTTTCAAAGTAGGTGATTTGGTCCTCTACAAGAATCAATGTAATGTAAATTCACCCCCAAGTACTAAAGGAAAATTCATCCCTAACTAGTTGGGTCCTTACAAAATCACCTTAATTTATAGTTCTTAAACTTATGGCCTATCTACAATGGATGGTAAGCCCCTTAAAGAACCCATAAACACCATGCATCTTCATCACTTCCATTCATAACTTCTCTATGACATTTGCATAACAATCAATCCTTTACGGATCAATATTGCTTATCATGTCATTCAATCATCACATAAATTATTTGTGTTATGATTTTGGTAATTATTGTGTATCTAATACAAATACACAATCCAAATTCACAAAACATGTGGCACTTCACCTTATAAATAACTTTATGATGTTTGTCATCTTTAATCATGCATTTTAGTTAACAATTTTATGTTAGTTCTAAATTGTGTAGAAAGAATTATTTCTCTTTTCCAAATAGTTTTAGTTTATCAATGTTTATTTTTTCTTAGCTTAATAGTTTAATGTTATTTTACTTTTAGCAATGTTCATTTTAAATCTTGTTTGTATCAAAATTTTAAAATATTATATAATTACTTTTGTTATTAGTAGATCATTAATTATTTTTGTGCAATTATTCTCTTTAAGCATCGTTCATTGTTTAATTAGATCATTATTGCATTTGATTAAACAAATTTTATCCAAATTTATTTGATTAAATCATAATAGTACTTAATTAAAAATTTGAATCACAATATATATATATATATGTTTGATGAATACAAGTCTCATCACCACTATAGAAAAATGTGGTGTATATACATAAACATAATATAATAATACATAAATATGTATCATGGAGCATTGCTTTCGAACCCCCCAATATGTAAGGAAAAGGTGTGTTGTTCACCTTGAATAATTTTTTAATTTAATATTTATTTAGTGTGTGGTACACCTAGGGGATCTAGGGATGTGTGCATCACATGGGTCTAGCATTCTTGGGGCCACTTTATGTGTTGTATGCAACATTGTTTTAAATATTTAATATTGGTAAGACTTAGTACCAATATTAAATGAGGGTTTAATGGTTTTGTAAGCTCATGGTATTAGTCACATGGTTTTATGTAATACCACTTGGTGATTTTGTGTGAGCTTGTTTCTATAAAATCAAACACATAGGTAGTTGTCTAAGGTTGGATTTTTAGCTAGTTGGTAGGTTAGCTCTTGTTAGAATTTTTTAGGGTTGAAGCATGGCATGGGATGTATGATTACATGCTTGTTCACATGGAGTGCTTGAAGAGGGCTTGATGTTTCAAAGGTATTTATGGAGGACACTAAAGATGTATTGTAATGTTTATTTTTGAATAATACATGAATGATGGATGATTTTGGAGGCTATGTTTTTCCCTTTTGATGGTTTTCCTAGGGTATATATTGTGTCTTATTTGATGGTATGTTGTCTATTATTTTGCATATGAATTCTAAATAATTGTTTGTATAGGTTTCTCTATTTGGGTTATATGGAAATTATCTTTGGGTGGATGCATATTTTATTTCATTTGGTATCAGAGCTATGGTCGTGGTTTATATAATCCTTGTTGGAGTAGATTTGGTGTATAGTTGAATCCAAGGATTACATGGAAAGAATGAAGACAATGCAAGACATGATGATTTTGTGTAGGTTTTTTTTTTGTAGATTTATGGTTATTTTTTGTAGATTTGAGTTTATGAATCCTTGTTTGAAAAGGGTTTGTAATGGATGTCCATAATGAAGGTTTTGTAGGGGAAATGTTGCAAATGACCCCTTTTGAATAAAAGAGACCTCACCATTGGATCCAAGAGACCTGAGAGATGAAGATTGACATAAAATTCAACCTATTTTGGTCACTGTGAAAAAATGCCAAAAAAGTTTCCCTTGCCATGGAATACGACCGTATGACCTTCAATTTTATATGCAAAGAAATAAAAATTAATAAAGAAAATTCTATGGATTTTGAATTAAAAACCTTGTTATTTAAAAAAAATTAAAACTAATATATGGTGGGGGGTATGCACACCCTCCACACAGCCAATAGGTACCTGCTGGCAGTAGAGTACTTGTGGTACTTGATATTAGCAGTACCCATAAGTACCACTACCAATTAGCAGGTATCGATGGGCTATCAGATTCGACTAGCCCTCCCTTGTAAGGGTAAAAAAATTAAAATTTATTTCAACTACCAATTTTATAAAAAAAAACCATCGGTGCATTTTAAAATATGTAGAAAATTAACCTAATTTTAATGTTATTTCGAGTTCGGGCCACAGTGGGTGGCACCACTTGGGTGGTGGTTCCACCACTAGTGGGCCACCCAAACACTACCTTTGATTGCACCTACTACCCAAATTATGCAACTTTATTTTAGGGGTCATATCTTTCACCTAGGGTGTCTATTTTTTGACTTCTTATACTCGTTGGAAAGGTGGTTTTGAATACTTCATTGTGGTATCAATGGTTTTTACAAATTTTTATATTTTGATAGTGATTTTATTGGTGGAAGTCACATGTTCCTTTCAAGATTTGAGAGGTCATAGCTTGTTCATACAAAAGTGGATTTTGGACATCTTATAGTTGACAAAAAGCTTGTTCAAAGCACTACATAGTGGATCAGGTTTGGAGATGTTTTTTCTAGGTTTTTTTTCTATTATTTCCATATGAGATGTTTATGGTTTATTTGAATAAAGTGATTTATGTTGGATTTATCGTAGGCTCACATGTAAATCTCTAATTAATCTCATTTGACATGGTTAAATTATATTGTTGGATTTGTATGTTGCATTGTTGCATCTACGAGTTGTGTAGGGTTGTAGGTTTTCTATGCTTAAAGGTTGCATTTATGACTAGGATGTGGGTTGTCTATTCCTATAGATTCTTTAGTATTGTTTTAAATTCATATTTGTGGCTTGGTTTAGTCACTTGCTTTGCTGGTTTAGTTGTCATTTTGAGGTGTAGGATGGTATTATTCATTGCAGTCATGATGAGGGATCTATCTAGTTGATTATGTGATGTAGACATGTGTAAAATGGTTGGATATTGTTTATGGTACATTTGGTAGTGATTAGGGTGTTAGAACTATCAAAATTTGCATAAACTTAGCCCTAAAAATCCCAAAAAATCTGAGCTAGAAACATGATTGTGTCTTGCTATAATTCATTTGCGTACCTTGTTGTTCAATGTGTCAAATAAATTTTCCATTATAAATATCCCATTTGTGATCCCATAGTTATTTTCTTAAACTTGCATTATTGCCTAATCCTAATGTAAAATATATCGAAGAGACCAAGACATATCGGGGGGACTTTCTTCAATGTCCCTTCGACACTCTGAATGAAGATTCATTGAAGACACATCGACATATCAAGAGGAGATAGTTTTGAGTCCCTTCAATGAAGTGATTTGAATTAAAAAAACATAACATTTATTGCTTTGGATTTTACAAAAGTAAAATATTGTGAAAATACAATTGGCCAACGAAAATATCAAAGTGGCAATGGATATTCAAAGAGACAACTTACAAGGAAAATTTTGAAGAGACTTCGAGATATTAGAGTGAGTAATTTTAAGTCCCTTTTAATATTTTGAAAAACAAATAAGCACTTAATTGATATATGGATTCTATTGGAGGGAGAAGTAAATATCAACAAGAACAAAGAATTAATCCCTTCAAAATCCTAAAAGACAAAGAAAAGCACACTGTTGAGCAAGTCATTAGGAAAAGGGATAGATATTGGTAAGAGTGAAATATTGGTCCCTTCAATACAGTGAAAATACCTACTCACCCATTGAAAATATAATGATGTTTCAAGGAGAAATTTGGCGGCGATGACAAACAAATCAACGATTGATATTTAAAACTTTGATGATGACATGAAAGTTGCCATCAGATGACATTTATGAACTAGAGCCAAGTAAATTATAGAACGAATTATGGTTTATTTTGTCCTAAAAATTCTTGAGCATCCAAAAAATAAGGAGACGGGGAATGCAATAGTGGTTGACGATGAAGGAGCTAGAGAAGACATTGTTGGTTCAAGTAAGTAATTGAGCTCAAATTGAATTCTTTCACTTTCTAGACCAATTAAAATAGCAATTACGAAGTAGGCTTTGATTTATTTTGAAAATTAATGGTGAGCACATCCAAAACACATAAAAATAAGATGCAAAAATTAGAAACTCAACACTTGGATCAAGACCTAGTAGACCAATGCCTTGGTTTTGGACCAAGGTCTAGAAGAAATGCACAATTAAATCTCAAAGTTGAGAAAGATAGAAAAATGGAATTAGGTGATACATGGATTGCAACGAGGGGCTATGACTTGTTCATATATCATTACAATAAAATAGATAGGCACCATCCAGTATCCAATCCATGGAGACTCAATCTAGGAATACTAGTAGTGCCCAACGTGTTCATCAATGTGGGAATGATCAAGGCACTCGTAGAAAAATATGACCCACAAACATGTATGATCTACTTCACATATGGGTCTTCCTTTGTGCCTATGAGATAAGGGGGACTTGCTACTCACGAGTCTCTTCATTCTCAAGAGGATCCCAAGGAACAAACTGCCCTTATCCACCTCAACATAAGTTGAATGAAGAAATTGCAAAAAAAGTGTATACAAATTAATTATTAGGAAAGACTACTTCATATACTGAAAGAGTAAAGCTTCTAGATTTCTGCCTCTAGCAGAGGAGCTCTCGACCAAAGGACAATAGCACTGATTCAAGATGCCAGTGCGATGTGTTGGAGTCCAAATAGCATGTTGGTGTCCCAAGACACAAACTACTCAAAGACTCAAACAAGAAGACCAAAGCTTCACCTTCTAACTCAAATCCGAGTTCTATGTAACAAAACAACCAAATAAAGAACATAAGCTATGAGAGAACACAATGAGAGCTTGGAGAGAATTTACTAAGAACTGAATGCTCGAATCTTCATTCCAAGCTCTGCTTTAACAACCTGCACACAAGGTGGACAAGGTAAATTTTTGGGGCTATATACGGGTCTACCTAGTCAGACCCTCACTTTTGTGTTCCCATCTCCATGGACAACTAGACAGAAAGAGAGTGTAACTGAAATGGATAAAAAGTGTGGTGAAAGAAAACCCCGCTTTAGGGGGAGAACCCGCACCATAAAGTAACAAATGAACAAGAGATCTAATCTATTCACAAATAGAAAAGAGTGAGAGAGTGTTACCAAAAATCCTTAGCCCCCTCTTGAACACATAGATGCACAATTGAATGCTTACTAGAGAGCTTTGGCTATTGGAGGGACCTCAATCCGGCAAAGCTTCACTTGTAGAAGTGTTGCTATCAAGAGTGAAAGGGATTGCAAAGTGAAGTTGAAGAGAGAAGCTTAAGTAAAATAAATGAACCCCCAAAATGAGAGAAAATGAGGGGTTTTGTTGCATGCAAGGGCACACAAGAGCCATTACACCCAAAAACTTGACTACTAGGACACATGTCAAGAGTCAAGATTAGAGATTCCTCATTTCAAACTTGAAAAACTGCCAAGATACTAGCACACCGCATAGGTGTCCAAAGCATAACTTTTTGTGAAACCTGTCATCAGGCTATTGTTGCTTCACCATTGGTCCACATGGATCTAGAATTGTGAAATTCTAACCCATGGTATTTTTTCTATTAATGTGTTCAAGTGTAATAAATGTTAGGCAGAGTGCTAAAATGTGGAATTGCCCCTAGGTGCAATTCTATGACATTACATTTTACGCCCACTTTAGTGGGCTTGATTTTGGAAAAAAATGGCCACACTAAAGTAGAGAAGAAAAATTTCACCCAAACTTGACATTTTATAGATTTACATGCCAAAAGAAATTACCGTAGAGGTTACCATGGTCGAGTCGGCCAGTATTGAAGGTTCCCTCAACAATCGAACTCAGTAAGAAGTGTAAGATTGGTTGTGAAAAATTGTGCAAAATTTTACTCTATAAAACTCAATTTTAAGTCAGTTCCAAAAATTGGAAGAAGCTACAATAGCAAGAAGAATGGTTAAGAAAAACTTTGATGAGTCAGAAGAAGAATATGTTGAAGAGGTGACTATATGCCACCTCCTGAGTTTTCCCCCATCTAGGTGGGGTAAAATCAGGAGAAACCAGGGAGCCACAAACTCCATAAAAATGGGCCCCAAGGGGCATATATATACCTAGGTGGGCCCTGAGAAGGGTCATTTTCACTATTCATCACAGGGATTTTGCTGAATTTTGTGAGAGAAAATTCATCAAAATGCTAAGAAAACACAATTACGAGGATCCAATACTAGACCTGCTGCATGTAGACATCGCCGAGGGTGTCAAGGTCGATCAAGTAGGCCTCGAAAGCACCTCGTTAGTCAGTTTTTAATGATTTTTTGCACTTTTTTAAGCTTTTAGGTGTGTAGGTGTCTTGGGCGTGCACACATCTTCAACACAGGCTAGATTCTACGGCTAGCACTGCCATCCCAAGGATTCTCTAGCATCCAAGGGAGGCACTATTTTCCCTATGCTAGTATTAGTGAACAAATTTTTCCTTCATAAATAAATATAGAAAATGACTCAACATGCCCAAAAAGAAGAACAAACAACACTAACAATTGTAGAAGCTACCATTGGATTGAAAAAATTCCTTTGAATTTTAGAGGTACAACTCTGTCTTAAGATATGCAAGGAATGAAAATAGGGTATGATTTTCACCAGAAAGCACAAAGGAGACTAACATCTACCCATAACCATGAAAGTAGATACAAAAGATTAATTCAAAAAGAAATGAATATAGAAAAATGACACAAAGTTCACTTATTCCATATCCATGAATAATACTCAAGAAAAGAGAGAACAACAAATCCTTTCAATATATGATTTAAGCCGAATTCAAAGTTTCATAATTAAGTACATACACAGTCCAATATAACAAAACAACGTTGAAGAGTAATTACTATGGAAAAAAGTTAATGTAATCAATGGAGAACATTTACAAATTCAAATATTCAGAAATATTCTCTTTATTTCTTCGATACCAAAATATGAGTTCACAGACTCCACATTAATGTACAACAAGACTATGTTGAAAGAAAAATAAGATAATTCCCTTATTCCTGAATAGCTCCCCCTTAAGATAAAAAGATCCTCCTATTTATAAAGTCTGCATGTACCCGAATGTAACTATTCATAATAGTATTTGAAAATGATTGATATCAAGAAAGTAACCATGAAATGGAAACAATTTCGTTACACCAAAATTTTTAGTTACCACTACTAATTACAAAACGATTCCATGCAAAGCAGAGAAAATAAAACTACTCCTGGTGGAGGAGCATTCTCCACCACTAGTCACATTTCCATAAAGAAGTTGTGCAGGTCAACATGTGCCTCTTCCTCCTCTAGAATGAAGATTTCCCCACAATATTGGGTGTAGCTGGTCTTCTCCTTCCATGCAATTGTGCATAATTGAGAGATGATATCAATTTGTTCTTCTTTGGGCCAATTTAGGCCAGGTTGCATGACAAGCATAGGCTCTCCATCCTAGGTCTCACCATTTGCAGGAAGCCCCATTTTTTAAAATGCCTAAGTTGATGGGAAAATTGAACTTAGAAGTACCGCCACCTTTCTATGTAAATAGGCTTAGTTATTTACATCAGAAGATAATGATAACTTTTAACCAGCTGATAGCATGCCACCACCTTTGTTATGCTTTTCATTTAAGAGGATAATTAATGCATCATGTATTTTCCTTCTTTTTTTTTTAGAAAAGAGCCTTAAGATTGACTTTGTATTTCAAAACACTCAAAAAGACATTATCACGATATGGTGTACAAACAATTAAATAGATCGGAAATATTTTGAAAATTGAGAAATTCTTTGTGGAGTTGTGGGCTTGCGAGGAGACAGAACTAATGAACCACATATCAGGACTTTTGAGGTTTCAAAAACTTATGATGTATATTGATCACTTAAAACACCTATGGACAAGTCTGAAGAGAGAGATGGGTCAAGTAGTCAGGTGGTTATGAAACTAGTGAACTCCACAACTTGGTTAGAAGATCAGAGAGATCAGTGAAAAAGGTTTTAAAGCTTGTGAGGACCATGACTTTGAAACATTTTGGAGGCACAAGATGGGAGTTATTTTAGCATTAAAGAAGAAAAATTGCATGACTAAATTTAGAGGGTAACATTGGCTTTGATTAGGGACTGCATTTTTCTAGGAAATGTTGAACTCTAGAATCATTGGGGCAGACCAATCCAATTCCATTGAGCAAAAAAGTCAGAGAGCATAGGGGACAGAGGAACCAGAGAAAACCAAAAACCAGATAAAACAACAAAGGAAACTAACTACTAGCACAACAAAAAATCCTAATATGTACATGGCAGGAAGACCCTACCTCAAATGGCTCAAGCATGGTCATGCAAATCCATTTACAGGCTATGAGAAATAGATGCCATAGTGGAAAAGAAGAGTGTACCCGTGAAGAATTTGTAAGCTCAAAAACCATTGGCTGATTGTAAGCATAAATCTATAATTCAGAGGACCAAAGAACTTCCTGAGTGATATGTCGGAGCCAAACAACCACTTTGCATCATAGATTTTTGGAATCTCTTCAACATGCTCTTGTGTATAATCGTCAATTTCTATAGTAAATGAATTAATGTCCCATGCCTGAAAATAACCACGTGGCTGAAAATCACCCCCAATAATAATAATTTCCCCTTTCTCTACAAGATTTGGCTCAACATTTTTATGTTGCACTTCCTCACCTTTGTCTGCAACCTACAGATTAGATATGATATCTTCTTCTCCATACAAAAATTCTTCTTCACTTGCATTGAAGCACCAGTTTGGGATATGAGGCTCATTGCATCCATCTTTTTGACCACTTTCAACATGGCTACTTTTGACCTCGTCTTGTAGATTTTGTTTAAAATTTTTGGTACTCACATTTTAAAAATGAAAAGATTCAAATGAGAAATTATTCCTGACCTCTTCTCGCAGCCTTACTTCAATATTATCTGGCTTAGAAAACTTGAATACTTCATAATCATTTTGCATGCACTCTGGTGGAAGGATATTCAATACCTTATCTTTACGTTGTGCATCCTGAAATTTATTTTCTTCAATGGAAAAGGTGAATGATTGCATTTATGCAGAAGATAAGGAGGCTGAATCAACTTCATTTGCACTACCCTCTTCACCATAAACATCATGGGAGAATTGTTCATTTTCTCTATCATTTGATGGGCTTATGGATTCATCACTATAATGCAAATAATATGCTTCAATTCTTCTATTTATTTGAATCTTGATTCCTACACTATTTACCTCATTTTTACCAAAGTGTTTTGGATCAAAGACATTGAGATTTAGACATTCGATGGTAGGAGGCTGCATATATTGGAAGTCTATAGGCTGAGAAATTGGCTTTTTTATGATAGACGTCCTTATAGTTTCACATTTCAAATGATCTACAAACTGATTTGCTTTCCATAACCCACTTAATATCAAATCATATTCTATTTTCATAGCCTCTTGTTGAGAAATTTCTATATCATTACTTTACTCCGTTTCAAACAAAACTGAACATCTGGGTGCAATGCAAAAATAAAAATGCAAAGCTGGATTCACTTACTTGGCTGAATAGAGGTAGGGGTCTTTCTGAGCAACTTGTTGAACCTATCCACAAAGTCTTTGATTGATTCATCTTCTTGCTTCTGAATATTAAAAAAATGTCCCAAGAAAGAATCTTCATCAACAGGGCCCTTATACCTTGCCAAGAAATTAGTCTTCAATGAATCCTAGAATCGGTAATACATTTATTTTCTAAATAACAAAAACAATTTGCTGCAGGCTTGATAAGGGATTCAATGAATAATCTCACAAAAACATCTTCTTCACTCACCCACAAAATGTTGCATGCAACTATAAACGCTAGAATGTGGTCTTCAACATCTTGATGATTTTCTCCACTGAACTTCGAGAAGTGCTTTCTTGATCCTTAAGGCAATGGTGAATATCGTGACAAAGAAAGAGGTCCAAAGTGATTTCCCCATGGCCGAGAAGAAATTAATGCCATAATGTAATTCTGAAAAATAAATCCGACATGAGTCTTTACTAGAATAAAATTCTTTTGAGTACATTCCACCTGACAAAGCCTCTAGCCTCCGTCCTTAGGGAGGCACCTTTAAATTTCTAGGGAAAACAAGAGCACCGTTCTTCAATTTCGTTTCCCCAACGGAGTCGCCAAAAATATGTTAGTGAACAAATTTTTCCTTCATAAATAAATGTAGAAAATGACTCAAGATGTCTAGAAAGAAGAAACAACAATACTAACAATTGGAGAAGCTGCCATTGGATTGACAGGTTTCCTCTGAATTTTAGAGGTACAACTCCCTCTTAAGATATGCAAGGAATGAAAATAGGGTATACTTTTCACTAGAAAGAAGAAAGGAGACTAAAACCTACCCATAACCATGAAAGTAGACGCGAGAGATTAATTCAAACAAAAATGAATACAAAAAAAAGACAAAAATTCCACTTATTCCATATCCATGAATAATACTCAGGAAAAGAAAGCACCAAAAATCCTTTGAATAGATGATTTAAGCCAAACTCAAAGTTTTAGAATTAAGTACATACATAGTCCAATATAATAAAATAACGTTGAAGAGTAATTACTATGGAACAAAGTTCATGTAATCAAAGGAAAACATTTATAAATTTAAATATTCATAAATATTCTCTTTATTTTTTCAATTCCAAAATATGAGTTCACGGGCTCCACATTCCTATACAATAAGACTGTGTTGAAAGAAAAATAAGCTAATTCACCTATTGCCGAATAACTCCCCCTTAAGATAAAAATATTCTACTATTTATAAAGTCTACATGTACCCGAATGTAACTATTCATAATGGTTTTTTATAATGACCAATATCAAGAAAGTAACCATGAAATGGAAATAGTTCCGTTACACCAAAGTTTTTAGTTACCACTACTAATTACAAAAAGATTCCATGCAAAACATGGAAAACCAAATTGCTCCTAGTGGAGGAGAATTCTCCACCACTAGTCGCATTTCCATAAAGAGGTTGTGTACTTCAGCGTGTTCCTCCTCTAGAATGAAGATTACCCCATGATATTGGGTGTAGCTAGTCTTCTCCTTCCATGCAATTGTGCACAATTGAGAGATGATATCAATATGTTCTTCTTCTGGCCAATTTAGGCTAGGTTGCATGACAAGCATAGGCTCTCCATCCCAGGTCTCACCATTTGAGGAAGCCACATTTTTAAAAATGCCTAAGTTTATGGGAAAATTGAACTTAGAAGTACCGCCACGTTTCTCTGTAAATAGGCTTAGTTAATTACGTGAGTAGATAATGATAAATTTTAACCTGTTGATAGCATTCCACCACCTTCGTTATGCTTGTCATTTAAGAGGCTAACTAATGCATCATGGATTTTACTCTTTTTTTTTTTTGAGAAAAGAACCTTAAGATTGAGCTTGTATTTCAAAACACCTGAAAATACATTATGACAATACGTTGTACAAATAATTAAATAGACTGGCAACATTTTGAAAACTAAGAAATTCACCGCAGAGTTGCGAGATCACAAGGAGACAAAACTAATGAACCACATATTGGGAATTTTAAGGTTTCAAATTTTTTTAACATACTGATCACTTAAAACACCTATGGACAAGTCTAAAGAGAGAGATGGGTCGGGTATTCAGATGGTTATGAAACTGGAAAAGTCCATGACTTGGTTAGAAGAGAAGAGAGATCAGTGGAAAAGTTTTTAAAACTTGCGAGGACCACGACTTCGAATGATTTTGGAGGCACAAGATGGGAGTTATTTCAACATTATAGAAGAAAAATTGTATGAATAATTTAGAGGGTAACAACTAGTAATGGCGGTTTGGGACTCGTACATGGCACATAGATGTATACATGGCGTGCATGCATCGTTTAATTCTTTTAACTTATATTTTATCATAATTGGCTATGTATTGACACATACTTGTTTAATTTTTGAATTGAAAAAATTGAGTTCTTTGTGTGGGGGTAAAAGAGTGGGTTCTCTACAACTTTCTAGGGTTTCACCTAGAAGGAAGAGGGTTTTATTACACCTCTAGTGGGCACCAAATCTTGTGATTCATTCAATGCTAGTGATTGAACATGTGAGTGAGGTATGCAAAGGTTTTGAAATGTAATATGTAAATCTAACCATTTAACCTAAACTAATAGAGCTTATGTTGCTGGAAAACACATGATGTAATATAATAGAAATGAAAGCAATATGGGAAAATTAACCTAAAATATCAAACAAGTGCACCTGGAAACCAAAGAGGACTGAAGTAGAGGTTGTGGAAGTCACTAGAAATCTAGAAAATCAGGGTTTTGAGCCACCTAAGAAACTTACGCCAAGTGGGAAAATCTAGAACCTTTTCAGGAAATTTGCATCAAAAGCCATTTCTGTCAACTAGGTCTCCGAATCTATAAATTTTAGTGTCACAAAGCTTTGGTGGGACTAGGTCGCCCATACTAGGTTGCCATTATGGGCGACCTAGTCCATTTTATCTTTTCTGAGAAGCCGAAAGTCGACATGGAGGCCTCTAGTCTGTATTTTGCTCATTCATAGGAATCCTGCTCCAAATCTGCAAAATAACCTACAAAACAGAAGATATTTGTGTTTCTAATGTGGGGTTTGCCTTGGTCAAACCCCTAGTTTGTATTTAAAATTGCAAGGAAATATAAAATCTGCAAATACCCTAGCCCTAAGTTTGTATAGAACTAGGAAAACCTAAAACAAAGCAAGACCCTATTCTATTGTGCTAGAATAAGATGTATGTAAAATATTTGAAATGATGCAAGACTCTAACCCTAGAAATCCTACACCATTGCAAATGAATATAGCAAGGAATACAAATGGGATGTAAACCTCAAATTTGTAAATGGGTTGGAAGTAGAAGATGGAGTCAGTTCGAAAATAGTCTTTAGGTGTGATTTGGTGGCTAGTTGCACCTCCTCAACCTAGATATCTCCATGAATCTCCATAGGCATCTATCTACAACCTTTGTCAATGAGTGATCTTGGCTGTGAAGTGAGCTTGAAGACCTCCAAAAATCCCTAGTTTGTTGTCCAAAAGCTTTAACTTTTGTTGTGTGAGAGATGAATCTTCTTGAGGAAGATGTTTTTCACTTGGTTTTTGGAGTTGGATGTGAAAAATGATTAAGAGAGAGAGGCAAAATGACCTAAAAAAAAGTATTTATAAGAACCATGACCTAATTGCTGGGAATTTTGACCTAATAATCTAAAACCCGTCAAGAATTTATGATCAAATATTTATTTTCCCGCTTGAAACTTCAAAAATCCTCAAAAAGGAGTAGGTCACCAACTTGGGCGACCTAGTCCCACTAAGGGATTTTGAAGTGGGAATGATACTTTTTGAATGGTTTTGATATTGTTTGTTGGGGAGTTGAATTATCCCTTGGGTATAATAGGCCTCCAAGTCAAAATTAACAACCTTAGGGGCCTATAAATGCTATTTTAGGGTGATAATTGATGAAATGGAACCTAAAGTAGGACCAAAATAGGCACAAAATTGTCCTTTTATTCAAAGGTATACAATTTTTGGTGACACATTTAGCCCCCAATTTAGCATCCATATGATTCCACATGCATATGTAAGCTAAAGGACTCTAAAACAAACAATGTAACTTCATTTTCATAAAAGGATACTCATTTAGAAGGCAGGAGAATGAAGCCCCCAATGTAGTTATCTGCAAGAACACAATGCTAGGAACCACATCCTACAACACACATTCATTAGAAGTCCTAGAAATACTCTTATCTAATCCGTAAAGATCAAATTTGAGGGTAGATGTATTGCCCCCCTTGATTTTTCTTGCTTTACAGAGGTGGAATCAAGGTAGCAATCTAACCACATCGAATAAGGACATGTATATCATAGGGGATTTCCAAGTACCATGCCTCATAGTGATAGGTGAGTGATGATATAGGGTTTGGAAACATGATTTTGACACATAAAATGACATAAAAAACAAAGATCACTAGCACCCAAAATGTTAATTTGAATGAAAAATAACACTAGAAGGTTAACAAAGTGAACAGGTACGAATGTGCACATGCGTGTAAAAGTGAGATAGTTAAAAAGAAATGAAAAAGAGTAAACATGCACTTAATTTCTCATTTAGCTTTTGTAGCGTTAAAGAGTCACAAGGAGAGAGTGAAAGAATGTCCAGCACACGTGATTTCACCTCCATGAGATTGGATGTAGTACGGGATCAGGTGCCGAGTGGCAACCGCTAGCAGGAGGTTAGTTGATTTTGGAGCCTTTACTTTGTGATTTTCCAATTATATGATGAATTTAATGCTTATTTAAAGTATATTAGGATTTTGGAAAAAAGGTTTACAAAGTGTACTTTTTTTTTTGCAAAGGATCCCTTTTATTTGTAGAATGTCCCTTTTGTTCGCAAAGTGTCACAGTTTTTTGCAAAGTGTCTTGTTTCTTCGTGAAGTCTCCCAAAAGGGTCCTAAAGTGTCTAGGGCCTTAGGAAAAGCACACTAGAACAACATTAGCACACTTTCCTAATGAATTAGAGTAAAAGTGAATAAATTAGATGATTTAGATAGCATATTGTGATAATTTTTATGGGTAACCACACACTCTCGACAACGTTTAGGTGGGAGACAGTTGAGTTTCCTTAGAGACTTGTCTCTAGCCCTATCACCAACGAAGACCCAAAATTTGCAGGCAGTGGGGATCTATTGGGCATATCTTATGCCACCGATGAGATATCATGATGCTATGTTGATGGCCTTATGTGAGGTGGAATGTTGATATGTACAGTTTTCACCTAGCCATTGGTGAGATGACCATTAATTTAGAGGATTTCCATCACATTCTCCGAGTCCCTATTCGGGGGGAGTGCATGCAACTACAGAGGGGACGGTCCTTCCGAGAGCAGCGAGCAGACATGTAGTACCACCTTGAGGGTCCCATACATGATGACAGAGTAGCAGGATGAATAGAGTTGGCAATGTTACTCTATTCACGAGCACCAGTGGTGAGACGTATTATGATGCATAAAGTGGCATTAGTTCTCCCACCAGATGGATGAGTGACACACCTTGAGGAAAAGCTAGTACCCCTGATACGAGAGATGGCAGAGCATCATATAGTATATTCTTGGGGATGATGCATTCTGGCACATCTATATTATGACCTGGGTCGATTCATCTTTCGAGAGCTAGATAGCATGGTACATTGTATGCTACTACAAGTGTAGTGCCTTGAGAATATAACATGTACCAGTTCATTTGGTTTTCCATGTCCGAAAATGGTAGAGTATCCACAGGCATTCGATTATCCTCTTCGATGATTATGGCAGTATGAAGATTTTCTTTTTTGGTGGGTGAGGTTTGACAAATTGGATGGGGATGATATCTTGTGTAGGCCATATTAGCTCGTGCTTCAATGGACAAATCACACAAGATAGATGAGGAGATTGTAGATGGATAGATTCTTGGTGGGGTGACATGATCACATTATTCGTCCCTTCTACTATGACCAAGTTATGAGACAGTTTTGACAGATGCAAAGACCACCATAAGCACGGTCATCATTTAGGAGATCAGTCCACAACACACGGAGGCTAGGTGATAAAACATGGTTCACACAAGAGGATGTTATCCAGAGTGACTCTGATTATTCTAATCATGACCAACCACTGGTGGATGATGCAGATGATGTCGGTGCCACATGGGATCATGAGGAGTGGTGGATAGCATCACGACTAGCTCCAGTGTTTCCAAATGATGAGCTAGTAGGAGACGCAAGACCAGTACCAGATGAGGGGGATGAGAGGGAGAGAGAGGACATACTGGAGGAGACATGCTACAAGGCTTCTAATATATTTACGAATATTATCGTATGATGAGGATTTAGACCCAGATTATGATGAACATGAGGGAGAAGAGGAGGATGAGGATGAGGATAAGGAGGAGGATGAGGAGGATGGGCCACCAGTGATTGAGAGTGATGAGGCAGCAACTGGGGACCGATATGATTTTGGAGGGGCTTGACCCATCCATATGATGAAATCCCGAACAATAGTAGTGGTAGGCACCAGTACTCACAACCGAGCAAAGGCGAGCACATCATCCATGCCTCCAGCATAGGATGAGGTTGATATAGCTCATCCTACCAGAGATAGAGGTGATGGTATGTTGACTTTTCTATATGTACTGTATGCTTTGATGTATGATTTGATGCATATATATATTATGCTGTGTACTAATTGAATTTAGTTTCTATCTGGCAAGACCCATAGAGGATTGGCGAGATCTCTACCGTCGGGCAGCTATAGAGATAGTGCTTGCATCCCTCAATGATGAGGATATGGACTCAGATTATGCACCTCCATGGATTATGGAGTGAGATCTAGAGACACTTAGACCCTACATGATACTATGGGAAGCCTACGAGGGCTTGAGGAAAAAATCCACTGAGGGAGGACGACCTGATAGGTAGAGTCATCACGAGCTCCAACAAAGGTTGAGAGATTGGAGAGACAGGTAGCATGGCTACAAACAGAGATGGATCAAATAGCAAGGGAACAACAAGTGACAGTCACATAGATATAGGGGATGGATTTTGCGTTCAGATTTAGCGGATCACAATAATGATCCCGCACGACTGTCTCCCGATGACCTACTATCGATGTTGTGCAAGTACTAGATCCTGAGGGATCTGGTAATCACAGTCCTCGGTGACACTATATATTAGGATGATATGTATAAAATACTTTGGATGTATATATATGCATTTATATTTCATATGGTGTAATTTTAATTGTGTGCATGTTAAATGAAAATGTGATTAATTAAATAGTCTAGTATTTAATTAATGACAAGATGATTTAACAGAATGTATGTGATGGAATTAAAACATATTTAGAATGTATGTGAGATTAAACATTAAGATTAAAAATGTTACACACTTATTATTTTAAAGGAACATAACACACAAAAGGGGACAAGTTGAATAGTATGAAATCTAAATTAACTATAAAAAATGAATTAAATAATCACTTTAGTGTTAAGGACACAAACATGATGATGTGTCAAGAATGAAGCAATGAGAGATCCCATAGGATAGAATCCAATAGCCTTAACAACATTGATTTATAAATAATACCATTCAAGAGGGGATTAGACATAATACCGATGCAAATGTGCAACATTGATGCGATCTCAAAGGGGAGTGCCATCACGCTCGGTTAGGGTATGAGCACCAGATCCGTAATTGGAATCAATCACATAGGGGCCAACCCAATTAGGATTGAATTTAACTTTGTCAGTGTAATCGGTAGTGGTGTTGCATTGGTTTTCATATAAAACCAAATCACCTTTTTTAAAGGTTCGAGGAATGACACCAACATCGTGTTTGCATTGCAACTGTTTAGCATAAGCTTGAAGATGCTTGAGAGCATTGATATGTTTTTCATCAAGCATTTCATGTTCGGTAGACGTTGTTATACATAAATGTCATTATTAACAAGACTTTGGAGAGAATTCCTCAACATAGGGATTTCTAACTCTAAAGGGAGGATAGCCTCAATACCATAAACAAGGTGAAAAGGGATATTTCCCGTAGAAGAATGAAAACTCGTGCAATATGCCCATAGTGCATATTGCATATGTGTATGCCAATATTTTTGGTTTTGATTGGCATTCTTCCGAAGGATTTTCTCTAGGATTTTAATAGTACTTTTGGCTTGACCATTAGATTGAGGATAGTAAGGTGTGGAAAATCAATGTTGGATATGGAAGGTCTCAAGGAACTTCTTCACATCATTTTTCTTAATGGGAGTACCATTATTCGAGACTAATGTGGAAGGAAGGCCAAAAAAAGTGATAATGTGTTCCAATAAGAAATGACATATCACCTTAGTGGTTGTAGATCGAAGGGGAATGGCTTCAACCCACTTGGTGAAATAATCAGTAGCGGTAATAATGAATGTATGTCTAGAAAAAGGTGGGGAGATTTTTCCAATTAGGTCTAGGTCCCACACAAAGAATGACAAGATAGGGATTTGGGCACGAAGCTCTGAAGCAGGAGTGTGGATCAAGTGACTATGTTCCTGACACTAATTACATCACTTAATATACACATAGCAATTTGTTTCCATGTTTTTCCAATAGTAGCCCATGCGAAGGAGTTTTTGCACTAAGGTTTTTCCTCCAAAAATTCCTCCACAAGTACTAGAATGGGCTTGTTCAAGGGGAATATGAGTTTCGACATCCTTGAGGCATCGTAGAAGGATTAAATCAAAGGATATTTGGTACAACATGTGTCTTCAAGGATGATATACTTGGTGGCTAGCTTTGTGAGGCGAAGGCAGGTATTTTTAGTGATGGGTTCAGGAAGGGTACCATCTTTTAGATAATTGTAAATGGCATCATACCATTCACATGGATTATCAGGGAAAGTGGGATAGATATTAGTAGGTCGATTGCTGATGGAGGGTTTCATAATGGGATGAATGGTAAAGATAATTTGTTCAGAAGGGTCAACAAGAGATATAAGAAAGGGTATACTAGCCATTGTATCCGCATGGCGATTGTCTTTGCGAGGGATGTTATCAATGGTGAAGGAGTCAAACTAGTCTAATAGATTATGAACGAGATCCTTATATTGCAAGAGTTTATCATGTTTAGTTTGATAGAGACCATTGATTTTTTTAATGATTAATTGTGAATCACCATAGATCTTAATATTTTTAACCCTCATGACAAGAGCAACACATAATCCAATGATTAATGCTTCATACTCAATTGTGTTATTTGTACATAGGAAATTGAGATGATAGGATAAGGGAATAGGCTTACCAACAGGTGGAATTAAGATAACTCCAACACCAGAGCTTGTTCTACACTTGGATCCATCAAAGTACAATTCCCATGTAGGAAGGTCTATAGTAAACACACTATCAAGGAAAGAGTCATTGGTGGGTAATGCTAATGGTGAAGGAGTGTCATGTAAATGGTCGATTAAGGATTGACCTTTGATCACTTTTTGAGCAATAAACTTAAGGTAAAACTTGGTTAACAACATGAACCATTTAGCAAGACGACTTGAAAGATCTATTTTATTGAAGATATATCTTAGAGGGTCAAACCTTCTCATCACTTGCACTTCATCATTGAGTAAGTAATGTCACAACTTTCTAGTAGCGAATACAATAGCTAGACATTATTTTTCAATTGTGGAATAATGAGTCTCGTAATCAAGGAGAATTTGACTAATGTAATAGACATGATGCTCTTTACCATGGGAATCCCATTGAGCCAACAAGGCAGCAAGAGCATGGGTAGAAGCACCAATATAAAGGATGAAATTTTGGTTGGGTATAGTAGGCTATAAAATAGGTGGAGTTATGAGGTATTCTTTCAAACTCTCAAAGGCCTATTTACAATCAATATTCCAATCGAAATGGACATATTTTTTAAGGAGATGTGTAAAGGGTAATGTATGATGGACTAAGAAAGCAACAAAAAAACGAATGGCTTGTATTCGGCCTTGTAACGTATGCAATTGGGAAACTTTACGAGGAGGTGGCATATTGATTATAGCATCAATTTTATTTGTGTTCACCTCAATGCCTCTGTGAGATATGATAAACCCTAAGAGTTTACCTCTATCTACTCCAAAGACACACTTTTTGGGATTTAAGCACACGTTATATTTATGCATACGCTCAAAGATTCGGCAGAGGAAACTCACATTATCTTGGAGGGTTAAGGATTTAGCGAGAATGTTGTCAAAATAGTCTTTTAGGATTTTGTGAATGTAATTATGGAAGATTAAGGTCATTTCTCGTTGATAAGTAGTGCCAACATTCTTTAAACCAAAAGGCATCATAACCCAACAAAAGGTGCTCCAAGCGGATGTAAAAGTTGGCTTGTATTGATCTTGTGGGTTAATGAAGATTTGATTATACCTTGAAAATCCGTCCATGAAGGATAAAAAAGCATGTCCAGTAGTCAAATACACGATCATATTTATATTAGGAAGAGGAAAGTCATCTTTTAAAGAGGCCTTATTCAAGTCTTGAAAATCCGTACATATCCTAACACGATTATCAGGTTTTGCCACCATGACAATGTTTGAAATCCAAGGAGAATAATCAATGGAGTGAATGAAACCCGTGTCAAGGAGTTTTTCAAGTTCTCCTTTAACATGCAAGGCTACCTTAGGATTCATTTTTTGAATTTTTTGGCAAACAGGCTTAGCATTTTTAGCAAGGACAATGTTATGGGTAACTATCTCTGGATCTATTCTTGGGATGTCAGAATATTTCCAAGAAAATAGTTCAGGAAAGTTATGAAGCAAGGTGGTAAGATCCTCTTGTTCCTCATCATCTAGGCACTTCTCAGTTTTAATGATTTTGTCTTTGTCATTGATATCCATTGGTATGTCAAGAGTATCACCTAAAGGGAGTGCATTTGGCTTAGGAATTTGAGGATCATATGGTTCCAAGCTGGTGCGAGGTTCGGTAAGGGTACTAGTGGCAGACTCAAAACTGAACATAGCACAAGAGGCATGTCTCTTGGAGCGAGAAGTCTTATCTGAAGCACCTAACAACTATTTCAAATCATCATCGCCATGAGCATAGGTGAAGAGAGGAGAATCCACATCAAGAAATTCAGGGTGCTTAAGCATAAGGGTGGTCCTTGATGTGCATGATATAGTATTGATGTTGAGAGAGGGCCATTGATTGGATTTTGTAGCTTTAGAAAAGGAAAACCCTAGACCGGTCTTAGTTCCTTGTGTATTAGGTTCAATGGGGACATGAATTCCTTGCTCATGCTCACTGCATCCTTTACCATTGTAACCTAAATGTTTGACAAGATCATAACCACAACCATAAAGTCTTTCCATTTCTTGTGGGTTAGGGGGTTGTTGATGATCTATCTCATCAAAATTTGTTGCATATGTGGCATTCTCTTCCAAAAGAGATGAGGTAGATATGTGAGAAGAGTTTTCTTCTTGTTGGGTAGAGAGGATAATGGATTTTTCATTTTGGGTATTATCTTTTCAAGTGAGACTACACTCACCAATAAAGGAAGGAGTAAATTCTAAACAGCACCAATTTTCATCAAGTAAATTAAACTTGGTGTTATCTTCGGGTTGGTCCTTCTCAAGAGGGGCAATATTAGAGGTAGGAATTAAGGTATGGAGAGGACTTGATGTCCCCTTTTAAAGTTGCAAGCAACTCTCAAGTTTAGGATCAATGTCAATTTGATAAATGTTATTATTATATACATATTTCATTTTGCGATGAAGAGTCGAGGGTACCACATGCATCTCATGCATCCATGGTCATCCCAAGAGAAGATTATAAGAAAGATCATAAGACATAATATGGATAGGATTTTGCAACATAACCATTCTGACAGTAATGGGTAAGGTGATGACACCAAGAGGTTGCTTTGTAACCTTATCAAAACCTCTAATGAATAAGGAATCAGATTGAATTTGCGATCTATCTACATGTAACTTATCAATAAGCTTCACACTACACACATTTAGGGCAGAGCCATTGTCAACAAGGGCCCTTTTGATACCTATTTGATCATACTGAGCTATAATAATAAAGACTTCATTTTGTTTGCATAATTCTAATGGCATTAGCTCATGTTGATAGAAAGTGATATCCAAATTAGTTGTGTTCATCTCATTTAGAAGAGCTGCCAAATCATTAGAATTTGTACCAGGAGGGACCACTATCTATTGCAATTCCATTTGAAGCATAAAGTGATAGTTAGGGGAGTTCTGAAGGAGATCCCAAAGGGAGATCTTGGCAGGAGTCTTTTAAGTTGTTCAACCAAATCATACTCCCTAAGTTGTGAGTTTAAATTAGGAGCCAGAGGTAAGATAGGGTTGGGTAATGGTAGGGAAGTGGAGGGAGATGGTTTTTGGGGATGTGGGTTATTACGGGTATAATGAGTGTGGGAAAAAATATCATTCTTAGGAGGGCAAAGGGTAAACTCGGGTTGGGATGGGGTTGGAAGTTTAGGAGGTGGGTAAAGAAGGAATTGGGGTTGGATGATATTGACATCTTTTGTTTTAGTCTGGTCATCACAGCAAACCATAGTGGATGAAGTAGGGGAGATGAAATCTTGGAGGATGTCATCTAACATACCCATATCATCACAACTAAAAGGTTTGGAAGACAAGGGCGAGGGAGTTGTAACTATATCATCACCAACCTTAGTGGATGAAGTGAGTGAGAGGAAGCTTTCAAGAGCTTCATCTAACTTATCAAAATCATCATGACTAAAATATTTAGATGATATAGTATTCCTATAGTGAAAAAGTGTGTGCAGTGTATCATGTGAGTTGTTTATTTTTTTAGGTGTATGTTTCACAGAATTGACCTTGAATGAACTAGGAAGTAAAGCAGAAAATAAAACATGTAAAGCTTTAATGCTACTCATAAATGCCATTTTAAGCTAATAATAACCATATAATAGAGTATAACAAAACTGAAACCAAACATTAATAGAACGAAGTAGAGAGTAAAAAATCTAGAAAGAAAATGCAAAAATTACTGATGCAAAATTTCTACTAGGACTAGGTCGCCCAGGTAGGCGACTTAGTCTTGGTATGAGTTTTTTTGAGTTTTTAATGTATTTTCTAGTGAAAGATGCAAGTGTCTGGAAGATAAAATGTAGAGGTATAAGATATATGCCAGATTTTTGTATCATGCAATGAAATGAATGACAAATAAAGTGTTTTTTCACTAATGCAAGATGGAAAACCCTAGGATGCTTGTTTACACAATGCAACATTCAATGCAATGTTAAAGAAAGAGCTCCTAGTATGCAAATGCAATTAAAATTTGAAGTATGTAATGTGTGGAAATGCAGGCTCACCAAAATGAACCACAAAATTTGGGTGCTTTATGTGGGGGTAAAAGAGTGGGTTCTCTACAAATTTCTAGGGTTTCACCTAGAAGGAAGAGGGTTTTCTTTCACCTCCAGTAGACACCAAATCTTGTAATTAATTCAATGCTAGAGATTGAATATGTGAGTGTGGTATGAAAAGGTGTTGAAATGTAATATTTAAATCTAGCCATTTCACCTAAACTAATAGAGCTTATGTTGCTGGAAAACACATGATGTAATATAATAGAAATGAAAGTAATATGAGATAATTAACCTAACAGATCAAACAAGTGCACCTAGAAACCAAAGAGGGCTGAAGTAGAGGTTGTGGAAATCACTAGAGATTTGGATAATCAGGGTTTTGAGCCACCTGGTCCACACTTATGCCAAGTCGGGCAATCTAGTTCCTTTTCAAGAAATCTACTCCAGAAGCCATTTCTGTCAATTGGGTCTTTGAATCTACAACTTTTAGTGTCAGAAATATTTGGTGGGACTAGGTCACCATTATGGGTGACCTAGTCCCTTTCATCTTTTTTGGGAATCCAAAAGTGGACATGGAGGCCTCTGGTCTATATTCTGCTCCATCATAGGAATCTTGCTCCAAATCTACAAAATAACCTGCAAAAGAGAAGATATTTTTGTTTCTAATATGGGGTTTGTCATGGTCAAACCCCTAGTTTGTATTTAAACTTGCAATGAAATAGAAAATCTGCATAGATCCTAGCTCTAAGTGTGTCTAGAACTATGAAATCTTGAAACAAAGCAAGACCCTATTCTATTTTCCTAGAATAAGATGTATGTGGGTGTTGCCACAATAGTGGTTTACACTTTCTGGGAAATCTTGTTTTTTACTGAAATCACATATTTTTAGAAAATATAATGATTTAAGCCTTGAAAATTTCCATTTAAAGGATTCCAATTGAAGAGGATTTGATCAAACCACATTAGACCAAGCCCCCTTGGATAGAACCCTACTAGTTTTAAACCATACCTATACCAGAGTCTTCTTTACACCGATCAAAATGCTGATAAAAAACCACTTTTGATTTACCTTTTGTGAGATGAAATGAATTCATTTAATTTTTTATTTTTTTTAAGTACGTAGTCCTTATTATAAGCTTCACAAAAAGTATAATTTTAATTAAATTAAATTTGATTATTATATTTATTTTTTATTTCTTGTGAATGTAGGTTTTTCACTAAAAATCAACTGCCTGTTCTACACATGTGGAAAATAGTAGATTATCAAAATAAAATTTTGAAAAATATGTTTAGGCTGGGTATTGATGTCCTTGATCCATTAATTTTTTTTTAATTTTGATTCATACAAAAAAAGTTATGTTGTATACAGTCTGACTATGTCTGAATTGTAATTGTTTTGACTTCAAAACTTGATTAAGGAAAAAATATTTAATAAAACACTATGAAACCAAATGAACTGGTTGGATATCGTAGTTACAAATTTAAATTAAAAAAAAAAAAGAATTTTATCCTTCATACAAAAAAAGTTATGTTGTATACGATGAGCATCACTCTTTAAAAATGTTGTTTACTGATAAAAACTAGGTTTTGAAGGAGATGAAAAAAAGTGCAATCTGATTCCAAAAATTTTGAAAAAAATATATTTAGGATCTATAGAAAAAACTTCACAAATAACTAGTTTGCATCATCTTCAAATTCCTCACGTTTTAGCCACTATAGGAGCTCAAAAGTGAAGATTTGGTTAAAAATATTAGTTCAGTGTCTAGTTTGCCCAAAAATTGTAAACTAGTATTGTGGGATCACCCATGTAAAATATTTTAAATGATGCAAGACTCTAACCCTAGAAATCCTACACCATTGCAAATGAATGTAACAAGGAATTCAAATGGGATGTAAACCTCAAAGCTGTAAATGGGTTGGAAGTAGAAGATGGAGTCGCTTTGAAACTTTAGGTATGATTTGGTGGCTAGTTGCTCCTCAACCTAGATTTATCCATGAATCTCCATAGGCATCTATCTCCAACTTTTTCAATAAGTAATCTTGGATGTGAAGTGAGCTTGAAGACCTGCAAAAATCCCTAGTTTTTTGTCCAAAAGCTTCAACTTTTGTTGTGTGAGAGATGAATTTTCTTGAGGAAACTGTTTTGCACTTGGTTTTTGGAGTTGGATGTGAAAAATGACTAAGAGAGAGGCAAAAGGATTTAAAAACAAGTATTTATAAGCAACATGACCTAATTGTCAAGAATTTTGACCTAAGAAGCCGACACCCATACAAAATTTATGATAAATTATTCATTTTCCCACTTGAAACTTCAAAACTCCTCAAAAAGGACTAGGTCACCAACTTGGGTGACCTAGTCCCACTAAGGGATTTTGAAGTGGGAACGGTAATTTTTGAATGGTTTTGATATTTTTTGTCGGGGGTTGAATGATCCCTTGGGTATAACATGCCTCCATGTGAAAATTTACAACCTTAAGGTCCTATAAATGTTTTAGGGTGATAATTGATGAAATGGGACCTAAAGTAGGACCAAAATGGGCACAAAATTGTCCTTTTCTTCAAAGGTATACAATTTTTGGCAACACACTTTTTCACAAGATTATCTAAGAATCGGGGAGCATTCCGAAGGGCTAATTTTGCACCTACTTCTGGATTAAAGGGATTGAATCACAGATGATGATGTTACCTATCTACATCGGATCGACCTCTGGCATGTATATACCATGCTAGAGATTTATCATGGTTGAATGTTGATGGAATTGATGGAGAGATGCGACACCACTACCTCCAGCTTCCAGCTATCGACTAGAGAGATGCCAATCACACTAGAGGATGTTTACCATATCCTTAGGCTTCCCATTCATTTTTGATAGGTGGTAATTGATGACACACGCTTAGTGCAAAAGTGATCAGACAAGGTTCGATATTTCTCTAGTCGGACGGTCGACCAAGATAGGACTAGGCATATCTACACTCGATGGTTTGACTAGGCCTGAACCATTGCCTTTCTGCTATGTGGTGTCATGGTGGTGAATATCACCATGCGGGTGACCATAAATGTGCAAGGCTCTCACCTCCATGAGGGCCTTGTCCACACCATTTAGGTGATGGTGGAGTGATAAATTATTTTCTCATGGGGCAACATGCTAGTGCACCTCTAATAGAAGCTTGGTCGATACGTCCACTACAAGTACCAGAACTTGCCCACATGCACCCTCCTTCAAGTGTGGTATTTTTCACACATCACATGCATTAGGCTGAAGGGGTATCTATTGGTGCAAAACTATGCTATCTCTATGACCCACTGGTATGAGCTCACTCGACAGTGGAGGTATGGTGACCTATAGTTCTGGCAACTATAGTTTGACACCTTGACACCATACAAGATCAGGTGGAGACCCCACTAGTATTTTTGGTGGGTAGATGATTGTAGGTTCCTTCAAAACCTACAACGCAACCAGTTCATCCTTGGGCACACATATTTTATTATTATTCCATACTACTAGAGTCGGGTCATGCGGCAGGACGGGCGGGTCTAGACTATCCCCCTCCTATCCCCACATATACCTGAGTTTTATAGAGTGTAGTGAGCCTCAAGGATCACCTACACTCCACCCTAGTAGATGTGGAACTTTTTGATGATGATGCTGATGACGCCAAACTACCACCGATGGGGATATTAGACAACATCAACATGGCCCGAGATTTTTTGATGTGGTGGGAAGCACATCATCCTGTCCTAGTCTTCCCAGTGGATGCCCCCAAGGGGGATCTTCATTTACAGGGGATGTGCCACCACAACCACCCAATTTGAGGTGGAGGCATAGAGGAAGTGGCCGTGAGGATGAGCAACAACAGGAGGAGAAGGAGCAGGCTGAGGATGCTAGAGCGGCTTCCCTGAGATCTAGAAGGCAGTGAAGGATGTCATCCCCTCCACTAGCTACTCTGATTTCATTAGCCTCACCAGCCCTTGCAGCATTTGAGGTAGCTCCTGACATTGGTGGTGTAGGACCAAGCGCACCTTCTCCCCTTGTCCCATTCTGGCAGCTAGGGGACCTAGGTATGATAATTTTTTATATTGTTTCATTTCAATATTTCTAGTTTTCATCTCATGTATACATATATTGTGTTTTGATTTTATACACTTCATGAAACTAATGTATATTCCTCTTCTATGGTTGTAGTGGATATTGAGGGATGGACTGGGATCTTCACCCAATGCATATTAGAGGTGGCCCTTGTTCTTCCAGTCTAGGGGGCAGTTCCAGATGCATACCAATCAGTTTCAATGGGACATCATGTGCACCTTTTCAAGTCGGTGGCACGTCTAAGGACTACGTACGAGGAGGCATAGGTGGAGATAGTACAAAGGGATGTTGATGCTACCATGTTTTGGAGGCAGTGCAACCAACTATTGGGGGAGTTAAAGATGACACTCATAGAGCAAGACATGGTCGTTATGAGGGTTGATGCCATTGAGTAAGAACATGACAACCTTTAAATTTGTCTTGATGATCTCACAAGACAAGCGATGGTCATGATCCCGATAGATGACCAACAACTACAATGGGAGCTCATCTAGGCCCGCATGCAGATATTTTCCCTCTAGGGAGAGATCAGGGGATGTGCATAACCTTGTCAGCCTAACACTCACACCGCTCTAGATCTGCTACCACTACGAAACCCCTACCTACAACCACATCCATAGCCAAAGGGCTCTAGGAGCCACATGCCCTATCTGTAGAGAGCCTCTATTTTGTACATCATTTTTATAGCCATGACATATATTTGTAGATATTTTCTTGTAAAAACATTGATACACATGTTCAGTTTTACTTTCATGTATGTTGGTGCTATGGATCTTATATGTGTGTATGGATGTATGTTTATATTAGATGCTATCATGATTTAATGAAAACACATGGATGTATGTTAATTAAATACAGTAATGATCTAACTTCCTTAAATATATAATGTAATGCAAGGATACACAAAATAGTAGGATACATGTATGTATGTCTCTCTCTCACAAACACACAATCACATCATAACACAATTTTTTTCATAATGTGTTAATGAATAATGTCAACATGTGTAATACTACAACCCTTAAAGAGTGAATACTACATATATATGATATATTCAACACTATCCATAGTATCAACGAAGGTGCATTAGATTAATGGGTTCTTTTAGAGGCATTCCATTCATAGATGATAATCCGTAGGCACTCAAATCATACACGAATATGACAATGTAAGGGCCCAACCAATTAGGACTAAATTTTCTCCTTTGATTAGGCAGTGCATTTACATTTCTCTTATTCTCATAGAGATCTAGGTCACCTACCTTGAAAGTTCTAGGAAGTACACTTTGATTATATTGTCTAGATAATGATTGTTGATAAGCTTTAAGATGATTGAGGGTCTGTAATCAGTGATCATCGAGCATTTCTAGCCAATACAAATGATCAGCTCGGTAATTTTTGTCATCAATTAACCCTTTAAGGGAAACACACAAGGATGGGATTTCCAAGTCTAAAGACATGATAGCTTCGACACCATACACAGTTGTAAGGAATTCTTGTCATCATACGAACACTCGTATGATAGACCCAAAAAGCATACATTAATTGAATATGCCAATCCTTACCATATTTATTAGTTGTTTTACAAAGAATAAGCTCAAGATTCTTGTTAGATGCTTCTGCTTGGCCATTAGATTGAGTATAATATGGTGTAGAAAATCTATGTTAAATGTGAAATTTCTCCAAGAACTTCTTTATTTCGTTGTTCTTGAATGACACGCCATTGTCAAAGACAACTGTAGCAGACGATCCAAAATGAGAAACAATGTTTCTTAAAAGGAAACTACAAATAGCCTCAACATTCATGGATCGAAGCGGGATGGCTTCAAGCCACTTCATGAAGTAATCTGTAGTAGTGATAATGAAAGTGTGTCCTTTAGAGGAAGGAGGTGATATTTTTCCAATTATATTCAGCCACCATTTTGCAAATGACCAAGGAGAGGTTTGGTTTTGTAACTCTTGTGTAGGTGCATGAATAAGATGACTATGTTGTTGATATTGCGAGCACTTTTTAACAAAATCAAAGGAATTTTGTTCCATTTTTTTCCAAAAGTACCCCATGTTTTTCATTTTCCTCACTAGGGATTTACCACCAAAGTGTCCACCCCAAAGCCTGGATGGGTTTCTTTAAAGGCAAGAGGTATTTCCACTTTAGTTAGATATTGAAGAAGCAAGACATTGTAAGATTTTCGATAGAGAACATCAGACAAGACAACATAATAGATTGAAATACTTCATATACGAGTGCGATCATTTTTGGTCACATCATCAGGAAATTTTCTAGTCTTTAGATAGTTGTATATGTTAGAAAACCATTCTCCCGAGTCTACACGAGAATGCACAAAAGCATCAGATTCAGGCCGATTTGAAACAACTAGAGACCAAAGAACCTGAACTATGAAGTGGTATTCTTTCATATCCTTGTCTGAAGATACTAGGGAAGAAATGCTTGCCATGGAATTTGCATGGCGATTCTCCCTCCTAGGGACATTGTCTATTGTGAAAGAAGAGAACCGATTAATAAATGACAAAGCAAGGTATCGATATCGAGAAAAATTACCTTTCCTAGCTTGATAGGTTCTCGTAATCTAATTCACAATAAGCTCAGAATCACCAAGTATACAAAGATGTCTTATTTTTAGCGTGATTGAAACATACAAGCCGACAATAATGACTTCATACTCAGTGACATTATTGGTGCAAGGAAAGTCCAATCGAAAGGAGAGAGGGACCAACTTACCTTTAGGTGATATTAGAACCACACCCTCCAAACTGGTCTGACATCTCAACCCATTGAAGTACATTTTCCATTCAAGGTCATAATTGATTACAAAAAATTTCTCATCAAGAAATAAGTCCAAGCCTAGAAAGGAGTGAGATGAAGGAGCACATGCCAATTGATCGGAAACCACTTTACCCTTTATCAAATTTTGAGTAATAAACTTTATGTCAAACTCAGAAAGCAACATCACCCATTTCACTAACCTCCCAACAAGGTTGGTACTGGAAAATAAATGCTTTAGAAGGTCAATTTTTACAATGACAAGTGTTTCAGCATGAAGAAGGTAGTGACACAACTTTTGCATACCAAAGATGAGAGCAAGGAATTGCTTCTCCATAGAGGAATAACGAGTTTCATAATCAACTAGGACATGACTAATGTAGTAGACCACTCTCTCTTTCTCGACGTCATCATATTGAGCTAGCAAAGCTGCTAAAACATATGGTGATGTTGCAAGGTAAAGCAAAAAGGGTCTATCCTGCATAGCCGACATTAGTACAAGAGGAATGGCCAAATAGGTTTTGGTTAACTCAAACTATTTCTGGAACTCTTCATCCCTAGAAAGCGAACATCTTTCTTTAACAAAATAAGCGAAAGGAAGGGTACGATCAAACAACAGAGATATGAACCTTTCAATTGCCTGAATCTTCCCTTGTAGACTTTGCAACCTAGTAATGTTCCTAGGTGGAGGCATGTTAACAATTGCATAGATATTATTTGTGTTGACTTTAATTCCATGATGAGAGGCTATAAATCCCAAAAAAAATCGCGTGTCTACATCGAAGAAACACTTAAGAGGATTAAGCATCATCTTATAGAGTCAAAGCCTCTCAACAATAAGATGAAGGTTCTTCACATGATCCTGACGGGTTATAGATTTCATCAAGATATTGTCAACATAGTCTTCTAGAATTTTATGAATGAAAACATGAAATATTAGGGTCATCGCCCGCTGGTGGGTAAAAGCACAAACTTGTGTCACACTTTATAAAGGAATTGGCCAACAAAAAAAAAATTGAACTTTGACCACATAAAAGTGGTCTTTATGTTTTGAAATTCAAAATGATGTAAAATAATGAAATGTATAAATTTTGATGAAGTTTATTCCTGTAGTTTTTCAGCTTTAAAAAAAAATTGTTTTCATTACTTTTTAATCAATTTAAGAATAGATTTTGGAATGCTAAAAATTTCAGAAAAAAAGTGACTTCATGGGCTGTCAAGAAATAAATTGAAAAAAACTTCATTTCTTGCTATTTTTTTTCTCCAAATAGTTAACTTCAATATCTTGTGCATGGAAATAAAATAAAATTTTGATGTATATTTTTCTCGTAATAACGTATTAAAGTAAAAAAATTCAGAATTCAACAATTTTCACAGGCTATCAACTATTGTCTATTTTTTAATCATTTAAAAAAATAAAATTATACCCTTTTGAAAAAGACTCTCTTCTTGTGTCCCATATATTTTTAAAAATAATTTAATATGATTTACTATTTTTTTTTAAATTTCTAATCAACCTTTTTTTTAACTTTAACAACTTACTTGCATTATTTTAAAAATAAAATATATTAAATATAATCAAAATATTAAAAAATTACATATTCTGATTCACCACTCCGAGCTCTACAAAAAGGTATTTTTTTTTGTAGAAAAATCATTATGACTGAAGAAATAATTAGTTGAAGTTGAAAGTTTTAGAAAATTTTGAAAAACGTTGAGTTGCCTGCCAATTAGGATGCCACATAGACAATTTAGGTAGAAAGGGTTTCGCCTGAAACCTTTTCTATAGACCAAAGAACTTGAACTACGAAGTGGTATTTTTTTGTATCCTCGTCTGAAGGTACCAAGGAAGCAGTGCTTGTCATGGCATTTGCATGTCGATTCTCCCTCCTAGGGACATTGTCTATTGTGAAAGAGGAGAACCGATTAAGCAATGAAAAAGAAAGGTATCAATATTAAGACAACTTACTTTGCTTAGGTTGATAGGTTCCCATAATCTGATTCACAATAAGCTCAGAATCACCTAGTATACGGAGATGTCTTATTTCTAGCACGATTGCAACACACAAGCCAAAAATAAGGGCTTCATACTCAGTGACGTTATTGGTACAATCAAAGTCCAATCGAAAGGAGAGAGGGATCAACTTAACTTTAGGTGATATTAGAACCACACCCACATTGGAGCTGGTCTGACATCTTGACCCATCAAAGTACATTTTCCATTCAGGGTCATAATTGATTAAAAAAATGTTCTTGTCAGGAAATAAGTCCAAGCTTGGAAAGGAGTGAGATGAAGGAGCGTTTTCCAATTGATTGAAAACTGCTCGACCCTTTATCGAATTCTGAGTAATAAACTTTATTTCAAACTCAGAAAACAACATCACCTATTTTGCTAACCTCTCACCAAGGTCGATACTGAAAAATAAATGCTTTAGAAGGTCAATTTTTACAATGATATGTGTTTCAACATGAAGAAGGTAGTGCCACAAATTTTGCATACCAAAGATGAGAGAAGGCATTAATTCTCCATAAATGAATAATGAGTTTCATAATCAACTAGGAAACGACTAATGTAGTAGACCACTCTCTCTTTCCCGACACCATCATACTAAGCTAGCAAAGCTGCTAAAACATATGGTGATGTTGCAAGGTAAAGAAAAAAGGGTCTATCCTGCATAGCCGACATTAGTATGGGAGGATTGGCCAAATAGGTTTTGATTGACTCAAAATATTTCTAGCACTCTTCATCACATAGAAGCGAACATCTTTCTTTAACAAATAAGTGCAAGGAAGGGTACGATCAACCAATTGAGATATGAACCTTTGAATTGCCTGAATCTTCCCTTGTAGACTTTGCAACTTAGTAATGTTCTTGGGTGGAGGCATGTTAACAATTGCATAGATATTATTTGTACCAACTTCAATTCCATGGTGAGAGGCTATAAATCCTATAAATTTTCCTGTGTTTATGCCGAAGACACAGTTAAGAGGATTAAGAGTCATCTTATAGAGTTGAAGCCTCTCAAAAATAAGATGAAGGTTCTTCACATGATCCTGACGGGTTATAGATTTCACCAAGATATCGTCAACATAGTCTTCTATAATTTTATGAATGTAATCATGAAATATTAGGGTCATCACCCATTGGTGGGTAAAAGCACAAACTTGTGTCACACTTTATAAAGGAATCGACCAACAACAATTTTTTTTTTGAACTTCAACCACATAAAAGTGGTCTTTATGTTTTGAATTTCAAAATGATGTAAAGTAATGAAATGTAGAACTTTTTATGAAGTTTATTTCGATAACTTTTCAAAAAAAAATTTAAAAAAATTTCATTACTTTTTAATCAATGTAAGAACAGATTTTGGAATGCTGAAAATTTCAAAAAAAAGTGACTTTACAGGCCATCAAGAAATAAATTGAAAAAAAAATCATTTCTCCCTAATTTTTTTTCTTTAAATAGGTAACTTCAATAGCTTGTGCATGGCAAAAAATTTTAATTTTTGATGTATATATTTCTCGTAATAACATCTTAAAGTCAAACTTGTCAGAATTCAACAATTTTCACGAGCTATCAACTATTGTCTATTTTTTTAATCATTTTTATTTTTTTAAATATACCCTTTTGAAGAAGACTCTCTCCTCTTGTGCCCCATCTATTTTAAAAAATAAAATTAATATGTTTTACTATTTTTTTAATTTCTAATCAGCCTCTTTTTTAACTTTAACAACCTACTTGCATTATTTTAAAAATAAAATATAATCAAAATATTAAAAAAAATACATATTTGGATTCACCACTCTGAGCTCTACATAAGGGTATTTTTCTTTTTTGTAGAAAAATCATTCTAACTGAAGAAATACTTAGTTGAAGTTGAAAGTTTTTGAAAATTCTAGAAAAAGTTGAGTTGGTTGCCAATTAGGATGCCACATAGATAGTTTCGGTAGAAAGAGTTCCACCCAAAACCAATTCTATAGACCAAAGAATCTTAACTACAAAGTGGTACTATTTCATATCCTCGTCTAAGGGTACCAGGGAAGCAGTGCTTGCCATGGAATTTGTGTGTCGATTCTCCCTCATAAGGACACTGTCTATTGTGAAAGAGGAGAACCGATTAAGAAATAAAAAATAAAGGTATCAATATCAAGACAACTTAATTTTCTTAGCTTGATAGGTTCCCATAATTTGATTCACAATAAGCTTAGAATCACCTAGTATACAAAGATTTCTTATTTTTAGCGCGATCGCAACATGTAAGCTGACAATAAGGGCTTCTTACTCAGTGACATTATTGGTACAAGTAAATTCCAATCGAAAGGAGAGAGGGACCGGTTTATCTTTAGGTGATATTAGAACCACACCCGCTCTAGAGCTGGTCTGACATCTCGACCCATTGAAGTACATTTTCCATTCAAGGTCATAATTGATTACAAAAATGTTCTCGTCATGAAATAAGTCCAAGCTTGGAAAGGAGCGAGATGAAGGAGCAATTTCCAATTGATCAATAATCGCTTGAACCTTTATCAACTTATGAGTAATCATGTCAAACTAAGAAAGTAACATCACCCATTTTGCTAACCTCCTAGCAAGGTCGGTACTAGAAAATAAATTCTTTAGAAGGTCACTTAAATTTATAATGACATGTGTTTCAGCATGAAGAATGTATGGCAACGGCTTTTGCATAGCAAAGATGAGAGCAAGGCATTGCTTCTCCATAGAGTAATAATGAGTTTCATAATCAACCAGGATATGACTAATGTAGTAGACCACTCTCTCTTTCTTGGCATCATCATATTGAGCTAGAAAATCTGCTAAAACATATGGCGATGTTGCAAAGTAAAGCAAAAAGGGTCTCTCTTGTATAGCCGACATTAGTACGAGAGGATTGGCCAAATAGGTTTTGATTGACTCAAAATCTTTCTGGCACTCTTCATGCCACAGAAAGCAAACATCTTTCTTTAACAAATGAGTGAAAGGAAGGGTATGATCAACCAATTGAGATATGAACCTTTGAATTGCCTGAATCTTCCCTTGTAGACTTTGCAACCCAGTAATGTTCCTGGGTGGAGGCATGTTAACAATTACATCGATCTTATTTGTGTTGACTTCAATTCCACAATGAGAGACTATAAATCCTAGAAGTTTTCATCTGTCTATGCCGAAGACACACTTAAGAGGATTAAGCGTCATCTTATAGAGTCGAAGCCTCTCAAAAATAAGATGAAGGTTCTTCACATTATCCTAATGGGTTATAGATTTCACCAAGATATCGTCAACATAGTGTTCTAGAATTTTATAAATGAAATCATGAAATATTAGGGTCATCGCTCGCTGGTGAGTAAAAGCACAGACTTGTGTCACACTTTATAAAGAAATCGACTAACAACAACAAAACAAATTGAACTTCGACCACATAAAAGTGGTCTTTATGTTTTCAATTTCAAAATGTTGTAAACTAATGAAATGTAGAAATTTTGATGAAGTTTATTCCTGTAATTTTTCATATTTAAAAAAAAATGTTTTCATTAATTTTTTTATCAATTTAAGAACAGATTTGGAATGCTAAATTTTTTTTAAAAAAGTGACTGCACGGGCCATCAAGAAATAAATTGAAAAAAACTTCATTTCTCCCTAATTTTTTTTGTCCAAATAGGTAACTTCAATATCTTATGCGTGGAAAAAAAATCAAATTTTGATGTATGTTTTTCTCATAATAACATTTTAAAGTCAAACTTTTCAGAATTCAACAATTTTCACGGGTCATCAACTATTGTCTATTTTTTAATTATTTTAAAAAAAAAATTATACCCTTTTGAAGAAGACTCTCTCCTCTTGTGCCCCATATATTTTTTTAAAAAAACTAATATGTTTTTACTAATTTTTTTTTAATTTCTAATTGAAACATTTTTTAAAACTTTAACAACCTTTTTCCATTATTTAAAAAATAAAATATATCAAAATATTAAAAAAATACATATTTGGATTCACCACTTTGAGCTCTACAAAAGGGTATTTTTCTTTTTTGTAGAAAAATCATTGTGACTGAAGAAATACTTAGTTGAAGTTGAAAGTTTTAGAAAATTCTGAAAAAAATGAATTGGTTGAAAATTAGGATGCCACATAGATAGTCTCGATAGAATGGGTTTCACAATAAGCTCAGAATCGTCCAGTATATGGAGATATCTTATTTTTAGCACAATTGTAACACACAAGCTGACAATAAGGGCTTTGTACTTAGTGACGTTATTGGTACAAGGAAAGTTAAATCAAAAGGAGAGAGGGACCAACTTATCTTTAGGTGATATTAGAACCACACCAACTCTAGAGCTAGTCTAAAATCTTGACCCATCGGAGTACATTTTCCATTCAAGGTCATAATTGATTACAAAAAAATTCTCGTCAGGAAATAAGTTGAAGCATAGAAACGAGTGAGATGAAGGGGTGTCTGCCAATTGATCGACATCTTCTTGACCATTTATCAACTTTTGAGTAATAAAATTCATGTAAAACTCAAAAAGAAACATCACCCATTTCGCTAACCTCCCAACAAGGTCGGTACTAGAAAATAAATTCTTTAGAAGGTCACTTCTTACAATGACGTTTTTCAACATGAAGAAGGTAGTGCCACAACTTCTGCATAGCAAAGATGAGAGCAAGGAATTTCTTCTCCATAAAGGAATAATGAATTTCATAATCAACCAAGACACGAATAATGTAGCAGACCACTCTCTCTTTCCCGACATCATCATGCTGAGCTAGCAAAGTTGTTGAGACATATGGTGATTCTACAAGGTAAAGCAAAAAGGGTCTATCCTGCATAACCGACATTAGTACAAGAGGATTGGCCAAATATGTTTTGATTGAATCAAAAGTTTTCTGGAACTCTTCATCCCATAGAAAGCAAATATATTTCTTTAACAAACAAGTGAAAGGAATGGTACGATCAACCAATTGAGATATGAACCTTTGAATTTCCCGAATCTTCCCTTGTAGACTTTGCAACCTAGTAATGTTCCTGGGTGGAGGCATTTTAACAATTGCATCAATCTTATTTGTGTTGAATTTAATTCCATTATGAGAGACTATAAATCCCATAGTTTTTCTCGCATCTGCGCTGAAGGCACACTTAAGAGGATTAAGTGTCATCTTGTAGAGTCGAAGCCTCTCAAAAATAAGATGAAGGTTCTTCACATGATCCTGACGGGTTATAGATTTCACCAAGATATCGTCTACATAATCTTCTAGAATTTTATGAATGAAATAGTAAAATATTAGGGTCATCACCTTCTAGTGGGTAAAAGCACAAACTTTTGTCACACTTTATAAATGAATCGGTCAACCGCAATTTTTTTTTTGTACTTCGACCACATAAAAGTGGTCTTTATGTTTTGAATTTCAAAATGATGTAAAGTAATGAAATGTAGAACTTTTGATGAAGTTTATTCTTGTAATTTTTTAGATTTTAAAAAAAATTGTTTTCATTAATATTTATCAATTTAAGAACATATTTTGGAATCCTGAAAATTTTTAGAAAAAAGTGACTTCACGGGTTGTCAAGAAATAAATTGAAAAAAACTTCATTTCTCCCTAGTTTTTCTTTTCTCCAAATAGGTAACTTCAATATCTTGTGCATGAGAAAAAAATTGAATTTTGATGTATATTTTTCTCGTAATAACATTTTAAAGTCAATCTTGTCAGAATTCGATAGTTTTCACGGGTTGTCAACTATTGTCTATTATTTTAATTATTTTCAAAAAAAAAATAATACCCTTTTGAAGAAGACTCTCTCCTCTTGTGCCCCATGTATTTTTTTAAATTATTTTAATATATTTTACTATTTTTTAAAATTTCTAATCAACCTCTTTTTTAACTTTAACAAGATTCTTGCATTATTTTAAAAATAAAAATATATTAAATATAATCAGAATATTAAAAAAATTACATATTTGGTTTCACCACTCTGAGCTCTACAAAAGGGTATTTTTCTTTTTTGTAGAAAAATCATTCTGACTGAAGAAATACTTAGTTGAAGTTGAAAGTTTCAAAAAATTTTAAAGAAAGTTGAGTTAGCTGCCAATTAGGATGCCACATGGACAGTTTCAGTAGAAAGGGTTTCAACTGAAACCCTTTCTATAGAAACCTCACACATTTAAAAATCCAATTTCAAAGTAGGAAAAGGAAAAATTTAATATTTTGGGATTCGGGGGAAACTTATTCGGCCAAAACCTTGTGTGCCACATATAAGCCATGTGGTTTTGGTTGAAAGTAATTCGATTGAAAATTTTCCAACCAATATTTCACTCAAAACTATTTATTTGGCTGAAAGTGTAACACAACTTTGTGATTTTACCTTGGTAAGTTTCTCCCACATTCTTTAACTCAAAGGGCATGACCACGTAATAGAAGGTACCCCAAGGGGTAGTGAAAGTTGTCTTATACTAATCCTTTGGATTAATACGAATCTGATTGTAGCTTGAGAAACCATCCATGAAAGATAATAGGGCATGGCCAATAGTCGAATCCATAATCATATCTATATTAGGTAACAAAAAGTCATCTTTAAGAGAAGCCTTTTTTAGATCATGAAAGTCAATGCATATGCGAATATGACCATTAGGTTTGTCGACGACGACAATATTCAAGATCCAAGTGGAGTAGTTGATTGGATGGATAAATCATACTTTGAATAGATTCTCTATCTCATTCTTAACCAACAATGTGACCTTGGGATTAATCTTTCAGGTTTTTGTTTAACCAGCTTGGCGTCAAAACATAAGATGATATTGTGAATCACTATAGACTCATTAGTGTCGGCCATGTTCTCATATGCCCAAGCGAAGAAAATAGGGTGAGAATGTAGATCAGAATTTTCCTTAGCTTCTTCTGAAGAAAGGAACTTCCCAATCTTAATCACCTTTTTGGAAGATTTGGGATCCATAGAGAATTCGGTTGTATCTCCCTTGAGAAGAGAAATACGGTCTCCAGGATGTGATAGTGGAACATCATCATTACCATTAGCTAAAGGGTCCTCCTCATCAACACTCAATATGGATTCTCCAAAATATGTCTTTTTATTCAGGCGATATGAGAATCGTCTCTTATGATGAAAGGGAGGCAAAGGGGAGTAGGTGCCTAAAAATTCCTTGAGCATTTCATCCAAAGAGAAGACATCTAAAGGGACTTTCTTGGCCTATCCCCCTTCCTCTATTAGTTCAGGATGGACCAAACTAAGTGGTTCAACCAAAATCATGTTAACACTCCACCAAGGTTTTTGCTTCGATTGTTCAATAGAGCATCCTAAACCCAGATAGTACTTATGAGGCTTAAACTAGATAGGGATTTGGATTCCTTGTTCAATACGTCCAAGGAATTTTCACCCATAATCATACTGAGAAGAGAGCCTATATATGAAACCATAATGGGTTTGAAAAACCTCAAAAGGTGGTGGTTCCACATAGAGAGTTTCATTCCACTAGTGAACATCAAATGCATCTACTAAACAAAAACCATCTCCTTTGCTTGATTCAAAAACATTAACCTCTTTTTCAAGAGTAGTACCATCCTCCTCAGCAGGGGAGAGACCGGTCTCTTGAATAGGATTATAGTTTTCCTCCTCAACGGGAGTATCGTCTACTTTTCATTAGAGGAATTCGAGGTTATTGAAAGTTTTAGATGAGTGGGACTCACTTTGTATTCTCCAATAAAGAATTTAGATAATTCCAAGGACCCCCAATCATTGCCAAGGAAAGCATTCACTTCAGAAGAAGTGGACAAGGAAGACTTAGGACTTTCTCCTTTAGGTGGTTCATCTTTAATGATGTTCGTTTCGAGGACAAACTCTATGGAGGGTATCACCAAGGAACATGCCATAGCATTAGAAGTTAAAGATGGAATGCAATTTTTAAGGGTGGAGACAATTGAAGCCCGACCAACAATCACTAACTCACAAAGGTGAACAACTTCTGGGTCAACTTTGACTATGACCACTCGATTATTGCAAAAAAATTTAGAGAATGATGTAAACTAGAGGTTACAACACCCATAGCATGAATCCAATGTCTCCCAAAAATAATATTGTAAGGTAAAGGGCCAAACATCATATAAACCAAAGTGGGTAAGGTAATAGGGCCTAGCTACAAAGGCAATGTTATTGTGCCTAGAGCCTAGCGGCCAGCATTATCGAACCCATGAATGTACAACGAAGAAGCAGTTAGAGAAGATGAATCAACTTTAATATTGGGTAATAGATTGATACCACAAACATTGAGAGCCGAACCAGTGTCAACGAGGGTACACCTAATACTAATAGTATTAACATTAACTATGATCATTAAAGGATGTGCCTACTTCTACACATCTTAAGGTGGGAGTTCTTGTAGATATAATGTAATATTTGGTGAATGCAGATGAATATGAGCCATCAACACATTAACATCCATCAACCTAGTGGAGGCAGGCAAGAGAATCTTTTGAAAGGCTTCCAAAAGAATTTCTTGATAAATCAGAGTGGTCTGAAGCAAATCCCAAAGTGAGATCTTAGTTGGAGTAACACGAATTTGCTTGATGAGATCATAATCACCTAATGCTTTAGTCACAAGTTTAGGTGTTGAAGGAAGACTTGGTTGTGAAGGTGGTAAAAAAGTAGGAACTTGAATAGGTTGAGATGTAGGGACAAAAGTTTGTTGATCCAAATTTTGTTTGTTTCTTCTTGTATTATATGTGTGCTGGACAAAATTGTAAGAAGTAGAGTCTATAGCTTTTTCGAACCTTGAATACAAATCTGGCGAATCATCACAATATGAAAATCCATAAACATAATGATCCTTGTTAGGAGAAGGGCTAGCTAGGGTTAGGTAAATGATGAGCTTCAGAGGGCTTGGAGAAGCCACAAAGACCGCCACAGTGTTTACTGACTCATCAGCTCACAAAGGGAGAGTTTGTTTGGAAGATTTACAGATAGGGGAAGTCATTTCTAAGAAATCATCTAGAGCTTCATCCAACATATAAAAATCTATTTAGAGAAAGCATTTGTTGAATAGGAAAACTAAGAGGGGGGATGAATAATTTGTCATAGATTATAACATTCAATTCAATTATCGAAACTAATCCATAAACTGCTTAAATGATTAATCATCAAATGCCAATGTAGATTATGAAATCCAATGCATAAACACAATAACACCAGATTTACGTGGAAAACCCAATGAGGGAAAAACCACAGTGATTATTAAATCACACTATATAGAATATCAAAACCTATTACAAAAAGGCTCACTGGCCAATAGGGCTTCAACCCGAAGGGCTCATTGCCATAGAGATACACAAGATTTCTAACTTCCAAAATACAAGAGTTAAGGCTTATAGCCAAAAGTGTGAATTGGTAGATTACACCTTTCTTGTGTTGAGTTCAGTTTCAGATGAAGCTCTATATAGGTAGTAACACATTTTAGTAATCGCTCAATAATTCATTTTTGATCATACACTTTATTGTCATTTCCTGCTTCGCTTACTCTACTCTACTGCACTCTCTCTTTCTCTTTCTTATTATCACACTTTTTGTCTATCTCTATATCTATCTCTATATCTGCCTCACTTTTATATATATATACATGTATGTATATTTTATTTGTCAACTAGGTTAGCCTTATATAAGTTTAACATATTTCTTATGTCAGAAAAAACATCCATAAGACATAATTAGTCCACATAAGATATTGCACACACTAAGTCAGCCAAGATCTTTGAATAAACGAATCATAGAAGCTTGTCTCGCGATAGAAATCAGACCTAAAAACCAACACACCAGACCACTTATAATGGTCATCTTCGATAGGAAATAACTTTTGGTAAACAACTCATACATTCAATATTGTGTTGACATCAATGGAAACCTATTGACATTAATGACAACCATTTCATGCAATATTCAACTTTCAACAATCTCCCCCTTTGTCATTGATGACAACACAAGATGTGAAAATCCAACAACAACAACCTTTGTACTTATTTTTATGAGATGAAATTATTTTCATTCTTTTCACATGCTTCCTATCCCCCTTTGACATCAATGGAAAAAAAATATCTATCTCCCCCTTCAATTTTTTACAAAAATACTCTTCAAAAAAGATCTTACAAAATGGTTCTTTACCTCAATTATTATTCCCTTAAAATATCTCCTTGTGTTTTTATTTTAGCTCTGAAAGACATGTCTTCCAAGAATCCACTGCCAGCTTGATGTTTAAACAAATATTGTTGTTCTTTGTTATTGAATCAATCATTTCTAGAAGAGTATCCAGAATAGCAATATTTTGTGGATTATTCTTAGCTTCCACCAGGAGACCAGAAAGTTGTTCCAATCTCAACTCAATTATCTCTTTAACTTTCCAAGAGGTCTTCACAATACCATCCCTCTATACCATAATGACTGCAAGTTCAAATTGTAAGGAATTGATCCTTTTCTTTTGCATTCCATCCTTGCCATTAAGAATGTCATATGTTTTTCCAATAGAATTCAGTTCAAGCTCAATAGCATCAATTTTTTCTCTGTAGTTTCCAATAGCACTAGGCCACCAGAGACAATACCTATACACATTGTTTACACTCTTGATGCAGGTTTTCAATTCATTTTTGCTCTTAGTCAATTTATTATGTGCATTTTGACATCTTTCTTCAATCTACTAAATCAATAATTTCAGTAAAGCACTTGTCACATCACTTCGGTCAATATCATTATGCATTATGTAAGTAGCCTAGGCGTCTTTAATATCATCTTGTTCATATGATGGTCATGAAAACCATACATTGCCAATATTCTTCAGTCCACTAGATTGCTCAAGAATCTTCAACACCTTCTTCTTAGTAAAGTATTCTTTCTTTTCTTCTAATTTTAGCTTCTTTATTTTTGGAGGAGAATTTGAGATAATTCTTCTTTCTTTCCTCTTTCCAGAGGAGGAACCTGCTTCAAACATCCCAATCGGACTAGAAATCATGCTAAAACTCCATACATTTTTTTTTTTTTTCAAATTATTCTTTACAAACCTTTTCCTTTTTTTCTAGAGATTGCAAATACTGGTAGACTTGCTTCCCAACTGGTATAACTGACTTCCACACAACATTCTCTTTCAAAGGTAACGATTTCATAAAATACCTCATCAAACATATAACCAGAGATCCAAAATGAAAAGGGTAATTGTCATTCTTTTTCATAGCTATATTCTCCATTAATTGATTCCTCAATAACTCACAAAAATTTAAATCCTCTTTCTTCTCAACCATTTGATACACAACATAAATGACAATTTTCGAAGTAAAGCCTTCCCTATTTCTAATATAATTCTTATATGAAATGCCATATGTCGCATACCTTATCATCGATTCAATTATAGTATGAATTTGAAGTTCCCTTTGATCTCTTGTTACCCTAGCTAGGGATTCAAAATCCTTGTTCTTTACTGACTTCTTGAGTGGAAAGGGTCCATTATTTCATAGTCCTATTATTCTTGCAATTTCTTCCTTCGTGATCTCATAGGATTTTTCGAAGATCATCCGATCACCTTGAATTCTTCTTAAGATAAGCCGACCAATATCCACATCTGAAAAGTATGGAAATTTTCTCCAAATGTATAAACCCTTGTGCCCTAAATTCTTGATCATTTACATTTTCTCAACTGAAAGAGAATTCTCAAAATTTTGAATCTTTTAATGATCAAATTCATCAATCTGTAACTTACTCAATTTATGCAATTCATTGTTGCGCGGATTAAATACCACCATTGCACTCGACGCCATTGTTTAAGTTTTTTTCTCCATACTTTTTCTTTCCAATAACCCTAACTCTTTTTTTCTTAGTTTATCTTTATTCCTTAACTTGTTCACTTCGTAATGAAAAGTGACTACTCAATCTTCCTTATTTAACTTGTCACTTTTAGGGTTTCATCATAAAAGGTAATTTATTTCTTGTGATCTCATCATCTGCACTTCAGTCTATGAGTACCTCCTTCAACCAAAGTTTCTAGATCAAATTTTTATATATTATTTTTTTAGCTTTTAAATTGACAACTATCTTTGAGAAACACTGTGACCCAAGAAGGACTCCACAAATTTCCTAATTTGCATCTTTTCTGCCAAAATTTTCTTCAATGCCTTCAATATAAATATTCACATCACATATCCATGTGTCTTTGTATGAAACCTCATACATCAAGGGTTTTCTAGATATTTTTGTGAATGCTCCCCTTGAAACCATTACTAAGTCCAATCCTTAGAAGAGGTATCTACACCAAATGCAGCTACAGGGTCATTTGATTCATCCTTGTTCTCAAGTTCTTCCTTCTTTCTCCAATTTTTTTCCATTTCTCTCCTTACTTCTTCTGGATCTACCTTGTTCATAGACTTGTTATTTTGTTTCGATTTCAGTTTCTTCCCAACTTTGCTTCTATAAAATTTTGAGATATGTCTTGGTTTGTTGTAAGTGTAGCGCATAATATATCCAAGATCAAATGAATTTGCTTTTTCCTTTATCTTGCACTGATTATCCTTGTGTCCAAAGATATTTCATGTGTAATAGTAGCCTTGAAAAGATTTAATTCTTCTATTTGTATCAAATCTCTTTATCAGCATATGAGAACAATATGATGCTTTCACTTGATTGCTTGAAATTTTCTTTCAAACCTTCATTTTCGGACTCTGAAGACTTTGTTATTAATTCTTCATCTAATTCAGATACCTTCATCATTTGGTTCAACCTGCCAAGATCTCCTTCAAGTTGTTAAACTTATTCCAAAGGATCGAGCTCTAATACCAATTGTTGAATAGGAAAAGTGAGAAGAGGGTGAATCAATTGTCACAGATTATAACATTCAATTCAATTACTAGAACTAATACATAAACTACTTAAATGATTAATAATCAAATGCCAATGTAAAAAATCAAATCCAATGCACAAACACAATAACACCAGATTTACATGGAAACCCCAATGAGGGAAAAACCACGGTGATGATTACCTCACACTATAGAGAATATCACAACCGATTAAAAAAAGGCTCACTACCTGAGATAAGGCCCACTGCATACAATAAGGAATCACTTTTGAATAGGGCTACAACCTGAAGGGATCACTACCACAAAGATACAAAATATTTTTAACTACCAGAATACAAGATTTAAGGCTTACAACCAAAAGTGTGAATTGATAGATTGCACCTTTCTTCTGTTGAGCTTAGTTTCAGATGAAGCTCTATATACGTAGTATTGCATTTTAGTAATCACTCAATAATTTTGTTTTTATCATACACTTTATTGTCTTCATATGCTTCACTTACTCTGCTCTACTGCACTCTATCTTTCTCTTTCTTACTATCACACTCTTTGTATGTCTCTATATTTTTCTCACTTTTCTTTCTGGAGAGTCTCATATATATATGTATATATTATTTATCAACTAGGTCAGCCTTATATAAGTTTAACACATTTCTTATGTCATCCAAAACATCCATAAGACATAATTAATCCGCATAAGATATTTCACACACTAAGTCGGCAAAGATCTATGAATATTTGAATCATAGCTTGTCCCACGGTAGAAATCACACCTAAAAACCAACACACTGAACCACTTATAATGGTTATCTTTGTAAGCGTGTGATTAGGTGTAAAGCACAAAACACTTCTTAATAAGACATTATATCAAAGATTAATCAAATTGAATCAATTCAAAGCAATAATCAATTGAAAGCGTCATATTGTTCTTTATCCTCAAGATTTATTAAATCAAAATGGCTCTCAGATCGTGAGTGCACTATGATTGTTAAAAAGACAATTGAAAGAACGAGATGGATACTGATGCAATGATATGGAATTGAATATGACAATACTAGAAGATAAATGAATTTAAACTAAGCATGGATTGACATGAAACAGATAATTGCAGCCATGATATTGAAACTTGATTGTTGGATATTGGATGCTTGAGTGCTTGAATTCTTGCAGAGTAACAGTGCATAAACTTGATTATATGGATCCTTTTCTTGGTTCAATGAGGCTATATTTATAGATTTCCTGGCTATAGAAATGCACTGGGAAAGCTTTGAGAGGCTCGGATTCAATCTGGAGAATTGAATGGTGAGAGATGGAGGAGATTGAGAGAATTTTGGAGATTGTCTCCACCCATGACAACACTAGGCAAGAGAAGAGGAAGGATTGATGGAGGAGGATTAAGAGATCAAATTTCAAATTTGTCTCCAATTTGTCTCCAAAACTTCCCGTGAAGTTTCAATCAATTAATTTTGACATATTTTAGACATGGTTTAGACATAGGATATCTAATTCATTTTTGAGAGAATATAGATGGAATATTCTTTGTGCTTTAATTCAAATATTTTTGATTTATTTAAATTAGCAAAAGAGGGATAAATAATTTAATAAAATGAACTATAGGATAGTTGTTTATTAAATTAAATAGAGGAAAAAATGGCAATTAATCAATAAAGTGTTTTGATCTTTATTTAATTAATTTAGAATCGATGTGATAGAATAAAATAGGGATTTGATAATTAAATCAAATAAAGTATTTAATTTTGTTTATTTAATTAAGATGAATATAAATGTGAACTATATAAATAAATATTTCTATTTATTCAATAGTATAGGAAATTTAGGATAATCAATTAAATAATTCATATTTAATTAATCGGATGCTCCAGACCAATTTTAGGTGTATACATTTTGCCCCTCTTCGAAGTGATGTGTTTATGCGTTGCTTCGAATAAAATTTTGTTGCTACTGCCAGGATCGATGATAATAAAAAATAATTTTGTATGCCCCAGACATGCCCTAGACATCCCAGACATGCCCCAAACATTGATTTTCAGATGATGGATGATAATATGCCCCCTCGGGAGATAAATAAATGATCTGATGATTTTTAGAATTTTTCGAATTTGTATGATTTTATGATGATTTGATGATGATTTGATGAAGAAATAATTTATCTCCCAACAAATGATAAAGAAATATAGCCCGCAAATGAGTTTTAATTATTTTCCTGGATAAAATTAATCAAAAGATAATAAAACCCACCAAAAATACCTTTCCAGAAATTATATATAGTGCAAAAAGTGCCCCCAATGAGATATTTGTCATAGCAATGTACAATATGAGTGGCCTTCCTTATATTTGTGGCATGAGAATGGGTGGTGACATTATATACTGCTTGATTTTATTGAATGTTGTTTCACACCCCTCATCCCATTTGAAAACTATATTCTTATGCAATAGATGATTAAAAGGATGAATTTTATCTGCTAGCTGGGAGATGAATCTTCTGATCGATTAGAGCCTTCCCTGTAGTGATCTGAGTTGACTTATATTCCTAGGAGGTGGCATCTCCATAATTGCATTGAATTTTGTTGGATCCACTTCTATGCCTTTTTTTGAGACAATGTACCCTAGCAGTTTTGCTGATGTGACCCCAAAGACACACTTCTTGGGGTTTAACCTGACATTGAATTTCTCCATCCGTGTGAAGATTTTGTCTAGGATATGCAGATTTCCTTCCCTAGTGGTAGATTTTTCCAAGATTTCATCCACGTAATCTTCCATGAAGGTGTGCATCATATCATGGAAGATTGTCGTCATTGCTCTTTGATAAGTAGCTCCTACATTCTTTAGACCAAATGGCATGACGTTCCAGCAGAAGGTTCCCCATGGGCATGTGAAAGTTGTCTTTTCCTGATCTTCGAGAGCTATTTTTATTTGATTGTATCCTCAGAAACCATCCATGATTGACAACATGGCATGCCCAGTCGTTAATTCCACAATGATGTCGATATTTGGTAGTGGAAAATCATCCTTCGGGCATGCTTTATTTAGGTCCCTGAAATCTATATATATTCTGATACTATTGTCTGGTTTTGAAATAGGTACAAGGTTTGATATCCATTCGGCATAGTCTATAGACTGTATGAATCCAACATCCAATAATTTCTTTAGCTCCGTTTTTACCATCAATGCGATGTGAGGATGCATTTTTCTTAATTTTTGCTTGACAGGCTTGATTCCTACAGGCAAAGACAAGTGATGCATAAGCAGATTTGAGTCTAAGCCTAGCATATCGGAATATGACCAAGCAAAGTTGATGCTTCTTTCTTTAAAGAATTGGATGAATTCTGATCTTTCTTGTTCTGTCATGGATTCCGCCAGATGTTGGATTTTTGCCTTGTCTTCAGTGCCAATATTCACAGACTGTGTCGGTTCTACTAGGACTGATGATCTTTCATGATAGTGTTCTGGAAGAGTGTCAAATCTTCCATCCTTCAGTGCCTCAGAAAGGTTTTCACTGTTATATGCGTTCTTTATTTTTACTTTTTCCAGATCTAATGCTACCATAGAATGGTTTTCACCATTAGATATATTTTCCCTATTGTTATTTTTTCAACTGGAAGATTTGACACCCTCATGCCAAGTCGTGATGTTATGAGTATTATAGATAGAATTTTTACCAGGATCATTATGACAGGAATTTTATGATGGCATCATCGTTTGTAAATATCGGTATATTTAAAGATTCAATAGGTTCCCAGTCAATGAGTTCAGGATGGATTAATGGCATTTGGTTATTAGATTCTTGCAAGGTGATGGATGTAAGGGTGTGGACAACCATTTCGTCATAATCGTTTAATGGAATATCGAGGTACGTGATGGTACTTTCTTCCAGATCACCTAGTCCACTCGAAGTCTGCTCGTCCCCACTCGAATCATCGATATCTAGTGAACCTTCCACGAGTGGTCTTGTCCCAGAACCTTGGCCCTCCTCACGCGTTGGTGCATATTTTTGAATCACATCGACTGGAATATCAATGAAAAATAGATCAAAATACAATGCCCACTCATATTCATTTGAGTTTGTTTCAAAACTATCTCTAAATTGAAGGATATTTTATACAACCGTCTTTGTTAGCTCATGCTTCTCTTTTGTAGAGTATCCTATTCCTGGCTTCTCTTTTGTGTGGATAGTGAGGGGTGTAATAGGCTCTGTGATTCCATCCTGTCTTAATCCAATATCATACCCCATTTTTTCTAAAATAGCTTTTCTTTTTCCATATTTATCGGTGTTGATGGCGACTTTTTTGATACTGATATCTGATGTAGAGGGTTCCTCATCTTTGTATAGCCAATCCAGGATTGCTTTGTTTCTTGTTTCATCCTCTATTGTACCCTTTTTGACAAACCTTTCGTCTAGAGCTATAACTGGTAATGATGTTTGAGACTTGATCATAGACGGTTGGCCATATGTTCTAGGAGATGGTATTAACTGTGATAGGTTAAGTGATTGCTCAATAGAATATGTTCCCATTCCTTTGTCCTTCAGTTGGACTTTCTCTTGGAACTTGTGTGATAAAGAAGTTTGTTGATCCGGTTTATCTGTTGATTGAATTTCAACAGGACTTGTCTCTTTTTCTTTACCCTTCTTCTCTACCCATTTAGTAGTGATGCTTGGATGTTGTTCATCTTTGGATGATGATGCTTCCCTGTTGTGTGGTATGAAGGTATCTTGAGAGATCCTAAGGGTGTCACAATGTTGAGGATGATTGTAATTAGCAGATATAGTCACCTCTCGTCCATTTATTGGGAACTTCAAACATTGATGATATGTCAAAGGTACAGCCTGCATTTCATGGATCCATGGTCAGCCTAAGAGAATGTTGTATGTTAATTCTTTCTCCAACACTTGACATGCGATATGTTTCATCATGGGCCCCACTTGGATGGGTAGCACAATCAAGCCTTTAGACGATCTCTCTTCTTCATCATATGCTTTGATAGTCATTTTTCTGCGAGAATCAATAGCATCATCTGAATATCCTAGTGCACGGATTAACTTGAGAGTGTAAATATTCATACCAGCTCCCCCATCTATTAAGACTCTCTTGACACGGTGATTATGGATTAAGACTTCAATATGGAGTGCAGTATTATGGGGATGGTTTAGCGAGATATCATAGATAGGCCAAAAGGAATTCTTTTATAGGCCATAGTACCCCATTTTGTCATAAAAGAAGTCTTGTATTGATCCTCTTCTTTGACTAATACCTGGTTATAGCCAGAATAACTGTCTAGTAAGGAAAAAATTTATGAACCACCAACTACCTGAAGGATCTACTCCATAGAGGGCAGCGGGTAATGATCTTTCAATGAAGCTCTATTAAGGTCTCTAAAGTCCACAGTCTAATCTCTCCATTTTTCTTTCTAACTGACACAAAGTTAGAGACCCATGAGGTATGCTTAATTGGGAAAATAATACCTCCTTCAACCAGTTTGGTCAGTTCTTTAATCATGAGAGGCTAAAGTTTATGATTTAAAGGCCTTTGTTTCTGCCTAATAAGCTTTGCATCAAGCTCTAATTTTATGGTATGCTAAGCAATTTGGGGATCAAAACCCCTTAAATCAGAATACTCCCATGAAAACACATCATGAAACTCTTGGCAAAGAGCAATAAAATCTTGCCTATCTTTAGGTGAACAGATCTTACCAACTTTAAGGAGCTTACCTTTACAAATTTCCAACTCTTCATAGTGTTCTTCCTTGATTTGAATACCAGTTTTTCCCTTCTTTAGCTAATCAGAAAATGGATTCCAAGGTAACAAGACCCTTGGGCAACTTTTTTTTCCTCATCTGTATGATCTAATCATTGTATTGTTGTTTAAGCTTCTCTTGATTTACCACTGAAAATTCATCCTCCTAAAGTAGAAAAGTCAAAACCTGCTCATCACTTTCAAAGACTTTCCAATGAACATTGTTGTTAAGAAAAGTGAGTCTAACTACAACTCTAACATATTGCTGCACTTTTTCCTTCTTAATATCATTAGGTATGTCAAACTATGCACCTATTGTAGCTAGCCTATCTGCATGCTTGTTTGGATTCCTAGGAATGGAAATCAGATTAAAAGCATCGAACTCCTCTATCATATCCTAGACCCTATGCCTATAAGACTTCAAAAAATCATTCTTAGTTACATTCAAGCCTCTTGCCTGGTTGACTTTCAACTCGCTATCCCCAAATACCTGTAAGAAGCTTATCCCTCTTTTCCTTGCACACTCCAAGCCTTGAATCAGACCTTCATATTTGGCAGTATTGTTAGAACAAGAAAAAGCAAATCTGAAAATAGAATGATATTTGTCACCTTGTGGGGAAACAAGCATTGCACCCCCTTCGGCTCCTAACTTGCACACAAGGCACACATTTGAAAATGTGAAAAATGTTGGCCTTGTCGTTGAACCAAAAGATCAACCTGTTAATGCCCGATACAAGCATCAGTTAAGATCCACGGGAGGCAGTTAAACCATGTCGCGAACTTGAAGGGAGATGCTAGCAGTTAGTCCAACAATCCCCCCCTCAACGTCACCCGAGGGGTTAAAACTCATGACTAGATTTGATACCAATTGTTGTCCTTGTCATTGCACGCAAAGATCAACCTATCAATGCCCAATACAAGCGTCAATTAAGATCCACGGGAGGTGGTTAAACCATGTCGTGAACCCGAAGGGAGATGCTTGCGGTTAGTCCAATAAAAAATACCAACAAAAATGAGTAATTTTGATGCAAGAGAAGAAGATGAGTTCAAGTATTGCAATTCACAGGCCATACCAATCAATATGGTAGTGACAGACACTCATATGGGTGGTCTTCTAATGTTGAAATTCACACTCGGGTATGGAAAGAAAATGCTTCTCAATGTACCAGAAATGTTATAGAAAGTGGGTTATTCTCCACAGCAGGGGTTTCTACTAGCAATGGAGGCCCCTGAATTGGTTACACAATGTATGAATTACTATGACCCTGATAAAAGAGTTGTTGAGAAGGAAGGAAAAATTTATGTTGATCTTACACTGAAAGGAATTACATACACATTTGGGCTTCCTATTTTCACTCAGATGTACAACATTGATATAAAGGCAGAAGCCAAGACATATCAAAATGTTGAAGCTCACAATAGAGAAATTATGAGTACCCAATGGTGCCAAGAGCAAATTACACCACAGACCAAAGTACTTCAAAGGTCTATGTTCAACTAGGAAATTCAAGACATTATTACTCTGTTGAGCAGGATGGCTGGTTTAAGAGATGCCAGTAAATTTGAACCTTGGATGTTTGTGATAATATCCAGATTGATGGAGAATCCCATGCAGATGCACTGGGAAAAGTTTATTAGTGACAGATTATGTGAACAGATAAAGGCATTTTCCAAAACTAGATGTTTTTATTTGTCTTCATATGTGATTTATTCCCATGCCATGAGAGCAAGGAAAAAAGGGTTGAAAAGGGTTGGGACTCTAGGCAGGGAGGTTGGAAATAGTTTGATATATGCTCATTTTCCTCAAATCACTATCTATGGGTATAAAGATAATTCCAAGAGATTTAATGATGTGTTCTCCATGAAGCTGGTCAGAATGATGGAAGGTGATGAAGCCAAAAGATTATGCTTGGAAGCACAAAGTGTTATTAGACCAATGGGAGGTTGGTATATTCAGTTCCCTACATCAAGATGCAAGGATTCGAGGGACATCCTTTTATGTTGCCTAGGTACCCGACATATAAGATTGTTTTATTAGAATTAGTGAGGCAATAGAAGCCATGTCAGACCCTTTATAACAAAGCCCACAAGAAGGCCTCTTTCAAATTTCCTATAATATTAGGGAATTACAAATGCAATGTAATAAGGTTGTCTGACTTGTGTTAGGAAGAATTGAGAACATATAACTTTGAGTTTTTTCCACTTCAGAGAATATACAATGATTTTGAAGGCAACATTGATAAGACTATTGTTGGTTATCATGCTCATGTACAACATGTAGAAGATTATTGACTTAATTGTGAAGATGAGCATAGAGTAAGGTAAAGAAAATATGAAAGATTGTCTCTAGAATCTGCTCAGATTCTAATGTTTCATGATATTCCATATCAGTTGGAAAAGGATTATGGAGAAGTGTTGAATAAAGCCTATAATGAAAATAGGGTGCATGATGAACCTATTCAAGACCCAGATTATGAGGGTTAAGAAATGATTTAAATTGATGATTTCTCTACACCAGTTTTGTTGCATACCCAACACTGGATAAATAATTTTTGTAAAGCTTTGAGAGAAAGAGGAATTGAACACACATTCTCAAGGGATAAGAAGAGAAAACAAAGCGATGAAACTACATTTGAGATTGGGGAATCTGCTAATAAGAAAAGGATAACTAGTAAAGTGGCTCCTAGTGTAAGAATTGAAGAGAAAACCCCAGAGGTTTTAAAACTTGAGATTCTAATGAAACCATTTAATAAATGGAGGGATGCAGAATCCAATAAAGATAAAACAAAAGTATGGACTAAAGGTGGATCCTCTTCTACAACAAAACCAAGAAATAATTTGGTTATTGAAGAAGAAACAAGAGTAATAGAAAATGTTGGTACACAAAAAAGGTCTCCATCTCAGAGAGCTACAACACTATTTACTTCTCCTCCATCGGTTAACATGGCTAATGTAAAACGAACATTGGGAGGAACTATTGTGGACTTGGATAAAATTTCTAAGACAAATGAGGTGCCATGTGGGAGAAAGTGAAAGAAAATAAGTCCAAAGATAAACCCATGGTACAACCAGTGGTGGAAGAAATTCTTGATACAGGAGACTGCAAAGCAGGATCCTATTGATGAAACAACTGTTGAAGATACTTTTGATTTCTAGCCTTCACTTGGGAATGTACTAAATGATAATGAACGATCATAGGTCTTTGGGAAATTAGATGAAGACTTGGCTCAAACTGAAGTTGAAAAGAAAACTACACAGATTCAGGGTGAAGAAGTTGAAAATGAAGAAAACCCTAGTGTAGCAAATAATGAAGAAGGTAATTCTCAAGAAATTAATATTAAAAATTTGGATAGAAAAGAGAATGTAAGTCTCCAAATAGAGGAGATAGTGTCAAATCTTAACAATCTCGACTCTATGCCAAAAATTGCTAAAGAGATTCCTATTTTAGAAGAAATGACATATAAAGTTGAAGAAATAAGAGAAGAAATTCATGAATCCAATGAACATTAAGAACAAAGGAATGTTATAGAGGTAGAGTTAGATAATGATGCACCTGATTGGTTGATCAGGGAGTTAGCTTCCCCAATTGAAGTAGAATTATTGCCTCTAGATCTTAACAATTTTGTACTAGAAACAGATACTCTAAAGCCTAGGCGCAAAGCTAAAGCAAAGCATGTCATACAAAAGACTGCAGATGGTAACAGAACCATCCATATAGCTACCCCAATAGCTAAAAAAGGCAGACATGAAATAACACCTTAGGAGTATAGGATAACAAGTATTAATCTTTGACACTCATCCTGGAAGCAAGAGTTGGATGAAATAAAAGTGAATTTGGATGCCACTGTTGCTAGAGTACAAAAATACAAAAATAAGAAAAGAGAATTGAAAGAAAGGGTTGCTACCTTAGAACATTTTATAAAATCTCTAACCCTATCTATTCAAGCACAAACAAAATTTCCCCAACATCCATTATTAATGTCACAAGAGAAATTGGATTTGCAATGGTTCACCATAAAATGAATGTATTTGAAGAATGGATTGAGTACTAGGTAAAACAGGGAGAAGAGTTCATCATAGATGCGATAGAGATAGATAAGGAAGCGTACCACCAATCTGAAAAATCTAAAAGATTTGAAAATGAATGCAAGGTTCATCAAGAACAAATTAATATGGAGAAGAAAACTATTGAAATTCTCATACACACAGATGTCCAAGGTTTAATGCAAGGAAATTTAATGTCAAAGCAAGAAGCTCTATTGCCAGAAAAATGGAAGAAACAATTAAAATGGGAAGGTGACATGTTAATGCAATGTGTTGAAGGATTTGAGAAAGTCATCGTGGAAAGTAAAGGATTGATTGATAAATATCAAGGTTTTATTGAATTGTTAGCACGTCAAAGGTGTGATCCTCAGACTTTAGGATAGGAGGGTAAGGAAGCTAGAGCTGTCAAGGAGTGGATCGAAAGAATAAACATAGACCCCGTTTAGTTATTAACACGGGAGGTTATTGATGAGATCATACAGTGCAGGAACACTATATATAAATATGCAGCAGATAGAGTACAAAGAAATGATATAATACTTTGGATATCAGAAGAATATACCAGGCTTAAGTTCACTTGAAAAGCTATACAAGGAGTTTCAAAAGATTATATGCATCAAGTATTGGGAGCTTTCCAAGAGTATCAAGAAAAGAAAGACACATAAAGGAGTCTAAGCCCAAGTCTTGAATAATAAAAGATATCGAATACCGGAGGTGTTGCGACAACATTTGTTTTATAATTTTGTAGGTTGATTCTGGTCTCGATAGATGCATCTTGTCCGGTGTTCAGAAGAATGTTGATAACCTTGGTTTAATGCAGAGTATTGCATACGAGAGTAAGGAGCAAAGAGTGTTGTTGCTAACGAAGTCAAATCGTTGACTTCATCTAGAACATTTTAAATGACAGCTAGTGTTTGCCACGTGCTACCTTTTGATTTGTTGTTTTTGATTCTCTGAAGGACTTTAAATTTAAACTCTTGGGGCTATGTCCTTATAAAAGGCCATTTGTTGCTTTATTTTCATTCTAGTTCAAAATTTGTGGATTTTGGAAGAGCCAAAACTTCTTTAAGTTTTGTTCTTTTTTCCTGTTTTTTGAATCATTTTGGTCTAAAAAATTGTATGTATGTAGACATTGATTAATATCATAGCCAATTTGATAGCTACCTATCTCATGAATCTTTTGTAGCTAGTTTTGTTAGTTCGGTTGAACAATCTTGTATACTACGTCGTTTAAGGGTGTATACAGAAACTACTCGGTGTCAAAACTAAAACCCTCTCTTTAAAAGATCACATCGTTTTGTATGTACCTATGAAGCAATCTAGTGAAGTATAAAGTGGTTTACTTTGATTTAATTAATTCTTTGGGGCATGCATGGAGAATAACTGAGAGAAATTTTAATTTCAGTATTTTTTATGCTTTATTGTAGAATAGATGTTTAAATTCTTTGAAAATGTTCTAAAAAATAGATGAATGGATGGAAATTTATTGAAAATCTTTCATTTTATATGAAATTGTTGAACGCTTAAAGCTAAATCTACTTAAGAGATAGCAAATGAAATTTTTGATGCTCATGAAATATTATTTCAAATCTTTTGATTTCATGATGTTATTTTTACGAATCAATTGGAAAGCTTTTGCAAATATCTTATGATCTTTAATAAAATCAAAATTAACGAACATATTCCCTTTGAGATTAACAACAAAATACACATCATACCTTGAAGCAAACTTAGTATGATCATGACTTGATTACCGAAGACTTGAGATTGAACTGAGTCAATCTTTTTATTTTGTTTAGGCAGATTTCCCCTTTGAGATTGTCTTGTTCCATATCTTTCAAGAAGAATAAGGTTCTTCGCAGTCTGTCTATGGATTTTTTTATTCGACATTGCTGATGCAAGTGAAATTTTTGTCAACAGGTCCTCCAAAATTGGCTCTATGGGCTCTCGATCACATAGAAGATGAGAAAAGGCTCTATAGGTGCTTGGTCCTGCAAAGGGAAAGTGCTTCATAGGTTCTCGATATTGTGAAGGGGGCACTGTAGGTCCTTGATCCTATGAGGCTTTATGTGAAATGACTCTACAGGTTCTTGGTCTTGAAGAGTTGATGTGAAAGGACCTTACAGGTGCTCGGTCTTGCAAAGCAAGTTGATGCAAAGGAGATTATAGGTTCTTAGTCCTGCAAAGCAAGACTGATCAAATAAGCATGTGGCTACTACAAGCTGCATTGCAAGACAACCATAGAAAATATATATCTAGTCAGGCTGCCCCCAAGCTAAATGGAAAGATATAAGATAGGTCTACTCAAGCTACCCCCAAGCTAGATGCGAAGATATTAAACAAGTCTAGTCGATTTATCCTCAAGCTAGACACAATGACGTCAAATATCAACTATTTGAAAGACACTTGAGAATTCATTTGAGAGAACAAGCTTTCCAAGGGGGTTCCCTTGACAAGGAACCCTTCAAGACACAAAGGGGTCCATTCAAAGGAATGCTCCAATTGGAAGATAAAGAGAAGAGAGAAGGCCTTTAAGAAGGACACACATATCCATAACAACTTATCATGACCCCCAACACACAGGGGAGGAGAACAATGCAAGATACTATTGTGTCACCACCATAGAGAGAGTATGGTTGCACACAATAGTGTACGCACATGAATGACAATGAGCAATTAAATCTATAAATGCCACATAATAGGAAACAACACAATAGAAGGGAGGTGTGAGAACCTCATGAGAAGATGCCTAGAATGCACATAATAGAGGTAGACCTCAATATCACTTGCTATGTGAAAAAAAGATAGGTGCACCAATAGATGGAAAGGTGATGACACTAGAATCAAGAAGTTGCATTTTATCCGTCAAGGCCTTACATTCACTAGTGGAATGGTCAGGCACTCGATGGTATGCACAAAAAGAATGTTTTTCTTTATCATGATTATAAAATTTCTTATGTGTATGAAGAGGAAGAGTAATTAAGTGGGTTTTGAGAAGCCTCAACAAGATACACTCTTGCTCATATAGAGGATGAGGAGTAGGAAGAAACCCTTTCTCTTGTGAAGAAGAGTTTGACTATTCAAAAGAGGAAGACATGAAGATAGCAGACAATGGAGGATGAATCAATTCAAGAGAACAAGATTGAGCAAAAATCATGTTGACATTTAACCATGGTTTCTATTTAGACCGTTCATATGAGCAACCAAGCCCCAAATTACGTTTACAAGGTGCATATTCTATAGGGACCTAAATGCCTCGTTCATTACGCCCGCAACCTTTATGCACAAAACCATATTTAGAGGAAAGTTTAAAACCAGGGCCATAATGTGTTTGCAAGTATTAAGAAGGAGGAGGATCTTCATAAAGAGCATTATTCCTGCAATGGGGATCATACTCCTCTATGGGATTTCCATTAGCCTCTTTAATAGAGGTGTGATAATCTTCCTCAAAAGGGGGAGGATCAACATTAAGAACATTACAATTTGTGTTCACATTATCCCATGATGCAAAAGAATAACCATCTTTGATAGCAGATTTGGATGATGTTATCAGAAGGTCTATGTGGATTGGGCTGACTTTATATTCCCCAATGAAGGAATCTATAAAGTCTAAAGAGCCCCAATCATCACCAAGACATGCATTCTCTTGAGAAGATGTAGAAGGAGTAGACATAGGATTTTTTACTTCTTCAAGGTCTTCTTCGGGGACATCTGCCTCAAGAGTATCCTTTGCAATAGATCCTCTAGAGTAGACGTCAACACATTGGAAGACACTGAAGGGATAAGACTTTTAAGAGTAGGAACAACCAAAGTCTGACCAACAACTACCATCTCACATAAGTGCACGACATCAAGGTCAGCCTTGATTGTGATTACCTGATTATTATGAATGAATTTAATAGACTTATGAAAGGTAGACAAGACTGCACTCATAGCATGAACTCACGATCTTCCGAGGAGTAGATTATATGGAAATTTTTTTGACATAACATATACTATGGTGGGTACAATAATGGGTCCCAACCTTAAAGGCAAAACTATTGTGCCTAAAGGTTGCTAACCAACATTATCAAACCCATGAACAACAAGAGAAGAAGCAACAAGAGAATTTGAATCAATTTCAATTTTAGGCAATAGATCAATGCTACATACATTGAGTGTCAAACTGGTGTCAATGAGAGTACGTTCAATGTCAATTTTATTAACACTAACTATGATCATTAGAGAATTCGCTTGCTTCTGTACTTCTGGGGGCAGGAGTTCCTATGGATAGAGCATAATATTTGGCGAATCTACACGAATATGAGCTATCAATGCATTAACATCCGTTGGCCTAGCAGAAGAAGGAAAGAGGATATATTGCAAGGCTTCTTGAAGCATACCTTGATAAATCTTAGCAGACCGAAGCAAGTCCCATAGTGAGATCTTAGTTGGAGTAACATGGATTTGCTCGACAAGATCGTAATCACCAGGTGCTTTAGTCATGGGTTTAGATGTTGAAGGAAGACTTGCTTGAGAAGGTGGTAAAGAAGTAGGTTTATTAAAATTTAGCTTATTCTTTCTAGTATTATAAGTATGGGCTACCGCTCTATAAGAGGGAGCCTTAGAAAGATCAGAAGGATCACTATTAAATGGAACACCATTAATGGAGCAAATTCTTTTAGGAGAAGGACTAGCTAGAGTCAAATAAATGGCTAGACTCTTACGCCTTTGAGGGGTAGTAGAGACATAGATGATATTTACAAATTCTTTAAAACTTATAGAGGAATCATTTGAAGAAACATGCTCAACATCTATCCTTGGAGGATTCGATGTGAGAGGAACTTCATCATTCACTAAAGCATCATCTCTAGAAGAGAGTGCATTGGAATAGAGAAGAGATTCATCATTCACTAATGCATCATCTCTGGAAGAGAGTGCATTGGAATGAAGAGAAGGTAGAGTAACATTAAGAAAAGTATTGATGATTTCATTTTCTTGCAACAAAATTTCCTCCGAAGTTGGAGGAATTTCATGAGAAGGATCAAAGATACAAAGTGACATAGGCAAAGCCAAGTCACCATTACATGCATGAGCTGCCCCAGAATTTTTTTCTTGAAGGATAAATCTTTGATTTGTCCTCCTTTTTCTTTTTTGGAAGGGGTGTTCACCAAAATGTAGAGAAGGGGGATTCACTACTCACGAGTCTTTCTATTCTCAAGAGAGTCCCAAGGAACAAACTACCCTAAACTACCTCAAGGAATAGAGCAAGAGTTTCAAAATCAGAATGAGTAAGTTACAGAGGTCTTTTGGAAAAACTGACGAATTCTTGGCCAAATGACAACAATGCGACAAATAGACGATAGTGCAATGCGTTGGCGTCTCGTACAGACTAAAAATCGAGAATATCACAGCAAAAAACAATGTGCCTACTACGATTCTAACTAGTAAGAACTCCTGGAATGCAGTGATGAAGCCTTTAGCAACTAGATATCTTCAACACCTGCACACATAAGATCAAGGGAAAATTTTGGGGCTATTTAGGGGCTTGCCTCAGTTAAACCCTTGCTTCGGTGTTCCCACCTCCACGAACAACCAGATAGATAGAGAGAAATAATAAGCAAAAATGAAGTGAATGTAAGAGTGACAAAAACAAACCCCACTCAAGGAGGAAAACCCATATCACGAAATAGAGATGCAATAGATAGCAAATGTGAGAAATCCTAAGATGCTCAAAGATGCAAGGCACAAGATAGATATCACCTACAAGGCTTGAGGAAGCCAAGGAGAGGGACAAAGTTGCGAGAGCTAAGAGAGTTGCAGAGAATGTTGAAAAAACGTGAGAGTGTTGTAGTAAGTTATAGAGAGTTGTGCAAGCAAGATAGCAAGAGCAAGAGAATGTCCAAGAGAGAAGCCAAGAAGCTATAAAGAAGCTATAAGACCAAATGGTTTGAAAGACAACTTTTAAAGAGAGAATATGAGGGAAAAGAAGCTTCTCGAGCTTTTACAAGGCGTCTCGAGCTGTTACCACAGACGAAAGTAGCTGACAAGTGGCAAGACACTCAAAACGATCATTTGAACGTTGAATTGGTGTGGGATGCTAGTGTGGCGTGTAGACGTCCATGTGGCACACTAGTGCCTAGACACATCACGCTACAAAATGATGAGAATGAGAAAAGCACAAGGTTTGACGCAAAAGCTAACGTGCGAAGGTAGCTACGAAAAAGGGGTCCAAGCATCCTGAGAGGGGAAAAACTGATGCAGGAGCTAAAATAAGCCTACACAAATTCTAAGGGAGTGGACACTAAAGTGGATACAAAATTGTATGTGAAATTGCAAGGGGTGCAATTTTACAACATTACAATATTATATATTATACATAGTATAATATTATATATATATAATATCTTATATAATATTATATTATATATTATATATTATATTATATAAGATATTATATAATAGATTCATTTTATATTATATATAGAGGGAGGGAGAGAGAGGGGGAGGGTGAGGTAGGTAGAGAGAGGGAGAGAGAGGGAGAGAGGGAGAGAAGAGATAGAGAGAAGTAGAGATATAAAATATAATATATAATATAATATGTATTATATAATAAAATATATAATATATATTATATAATATAAAATATAATATATATTATACAATATATAATTTATATATACTATATCTAATATATAGTCTATATTATATAATATATATTATGTATTATTAATATATAATATATTTATTATATATTAATAATATAAAATATTTTTAAAAATCTAAACATATATATGTTATCCATTTAAAACGAATATTCGTTTTAGAAGAATATCTATTTAGAATGGATATTCGTTTCAAATAGATATCTGTTTTGTTTGACAAAATTTGAAGCCGTGGGATTTGGCTTGGGGTGTCATAGCAAAAACATGTTTAGAAATTTTCTTTGATTTCCCAAAGTTCACCCTTGTGGCTAATGACTTTTTTTTAATCCAAATTTGATGAAACAAAAAGCGTTTACTAAGAAAATTATCAACTTTCCACTAATATAAGATATGTCTTATTTTGAATTTAATAGATAACTATTATTGATTTTCTACATGCATTATAACTAAAGTCCTAATTGATAGGTTGATTGAAAAACATCTATAATTCTCAAACGATTTTATATTTTTTTAATTCGAAAGATGTGGCACATCCTACGCTTTCCATACTATGGGATTTAAAAAAAGTTGAATTTGATAAAAAAATTACCAAGTTATGGTGGTCAAACAAATAAATTTTAATATTTTTAAAAAGTTGTAGTAAAAAATTCATAACTTACTATTTACTTCCAAAAAAATTACAAAAAAATGTGGCACATCTAGGCAAATATCCTCTACTTATATTGAAAGTTTCAAAAAAAAAATCTTGGACTTAGGTTGGTCAGACATACACCTTTTTTTAATCTTTTTTCTTGAAAAACTTATAACTATTGCATTGAAATTTCAAATTTTCACCAAATAGATTTACTTTTTTCCAAAAAAGGACTAGTATCTTAGAAACTACATTCAAATTATGTTAATAACCTATTCAAATTTTTATGTCAAGTTTCCTAACTCTATTTTTCTGAATTTTTGTTGCCACTTAAGGGCCTAGTTTGGACCCCCATGATCCTGCACTGATCCAAGTGATGGATGCTTTTGGAGGTTGGATTTTTCCCTCTTGAGGGTTTTCCAAGGGTATACCTTGTGTCATCTTTGATAGTATGTTGTCTATTCTTTTGCATATGGATTCTAAATACTTGTTTGCATAGATTTCTCTATTTGGGTTATGTGTAAATTATTTTAGGTGGATGCATATTTCCTTTTAGATTACTGGTTACTAGTTTGGATGAAATGGTGGTTATTTGATAGAGACTACCCAATGAGAGTGTGCCCTATACACACTTTCTGATGCAACCCGCATAACTCTTAGCTCACTCCTCATTTTGACTATCTCCTCCCTTAGAGTGGTAACTTTCTCTCTCATGGTTGTTTCCTAATCCATACCAATGGGGGAAATTGCTAATGCTCTCTCCATCTCCCCTTGGAGATGCTCAAATTGGCTATGTAGAGCATCACGTACCCTCTCGACACTTTCTACTCTTTTCATAGTCTGGTCTCACTCACACTTGAGGGAAGTGATCTCCACCCTAAGCTGGTCTCTCTTTGTAATAAATGTATGACCCTCTACTGCCCTTTGAGCCTGCACATGTGAGACTCCTCATATGCAACTCTAAGTTTCTCTATGGGCTCAAAAATCTCAGGTGTCAGCCAATAGTCTGATGGGACATGTATGAAGCTCTTACAACACCCTTCAATTGCATAGTCGGGATCATCTCAATTTTGACTTGACCAAAATATTTGAGCAATCCTCATGTGTGCACTACAATAAAAATTATATATTATGACCTCATCATCATATATAAAAACAATAACATCAAATATACTTTATTCTAAACATATATCTCTATACATATAACAAATAAAAAATATCACCTAGATCTTCGATCTATCAATTGGGATCTTGGGTGGGTGTTGTTGTTGTAGAAATTGTGCTAGTGGATGGAGGCAATGAGGTCAATCTCATAGCAACTTCTCTACTTGACTCCTCTCTCTCCCTCTATGCCAACACATTTTTTGTTGAGGGAGACTTTTCCACCCTCCTCTTCTCTTAGGGTCTCTCCTCCTTCACAACTCTCTCCTCACTAGGACTCTCCTCTTCATTAGTGATTTTCTCTCCTAAACCTTGAACATTGAGATCTCCTCCAAGAGCATCCTTAAGAAAAATGCGGGCCAGTCTTGTAGCTTGCCACTAGGTGATGAAGCCCTAGGTGTCTCCTACATCATCCACTACCAAAATTGGGCATGCATCCTCTCCCTTGTTGTTTGTGTCACTCAAAGCGACATCTATGATGGTAGGCCAAGGAAGATCTTCAACACTAACCAAACTATGGTGTGCTCACACATAAGTCGATACAACATGAGAAACCTGTTCCACTTGACTAAACTATCTCATTACTCACCGACCATAGAAAGGTACAATAATCTAATCAAATATGTCAAAAAACATCTATTTCCCTACATCCTAGTCATCTATCTTACAAAACCTAGTCATGCACTCATTTGTACATTTGGCTGCCACATTATATTGGTGTGGTGTAACCTATCAAAACCCTATCACCAATATATAAAATTGCCAAATCTCTAATCTCATTGCATTGGGTAGGCTTGTGCTCGTGGTGCATCTAGTGAGATCTAGCTAGGATAAATGGCATGTCTCGTGCATGTGATGTGCTTGAAGGTCCATACTAGCAATAGTATGCATGGCATTAGGCTCATGCCCTTGTGGTATATAAAACAACCTATACCATAATTTAAATGAGCTAACATGTTGTGCCCACATTTAAAAGCATAAATCAAATGGCATGAACCAAGCCCCTATGAAGGTGAGTGCTTCATCCATCTATCACCACACACGCCACTATGTAGCGATCACAATCCTCCAAGTACTAAGGGAATAAGCATTGATCCTTGCTCTAACCAATATATGTATATATGCCTTCTGGTGTCAACAAGCATGATTCGACCAAGAGCAAAGTGTTGGCCTTATTGAATTGTGGCTATTGACCTTTGCCCTTCAATGGTCACCCTCTGACCATGAACTAACAACCTCAAAATTCAATAGACATCCTCTAAAGTAATTTGCATCTCCCTTGTAGGGAGCATAAACATGGAGTTGTATGCATCGTAAGCATCCCCACATGGAATCATATCTCTAAGAGTGGGAACACCCAAAAGATCCCCACATCTCAAAACAATGCAATATCCTCTATGGATAAAGATGAAGCTCGGCTCCGCAGAAGGGAGAACACTAATCCACCTATATGCTCACATGCATCATGGTTAGAGGCTGAAAATAATTCACAATTTACAAATTCTAATCATAAATTCCTAGTTACTATGCTAAACTTTAGATAAAAACATTAAAATTTTAAAATTTTACTAGGATTGCCCCTGAATGTTAATACTCTAGATGGATAATATTGTGTCCTTTGGAATCTAGCACACAAGTTAGATGCTTGCACAAGGTTCGTACATCCCCGCGTTGGTTGGATGCTAGCACACATCATGGGACCCATCTAGCTAAAAAATACTAAAAGACAATAAAAGCTTAGAAAAATTTCACTCCATGCTCAACCCCCTCATGGAGCCCATCTAGTATGGGTCACCAAAAGTCACATCTACGAAGCATTTTCACTAGAAGATCACTCAAAGCTCTATGCAATGCCTATGATGAATAATGAAAACGAATAGTAAAAATTAAATTTTTCTTTCATATAAATATTTTTTCTCAAATTTTGATAAAAATTTCTTTGTCGAGTGAACTACCTTCCTATTTTTTGCCCCATCATGTCAACAAAAACATGAGGGGGTGCATATTCACCCCTACGTATATTTTTCTTCCAAAATTCTTCTAAATTATTCTTCTATTCATGTTAGTTTCCTTTGATTTTGTAAACTAGCACAAATTTGATCTTGCAAAATAAATATTTTTGTATTCTAACATAAAATCCTATAGGCCTACCAAAATCAAACATTGTGGAATTATGTTGAGCTTGAATTTGGTGGCACCACCAATCCGCTTCAGAGAGTAGCCACATCCTCTATAGTATCCTTTTTTAAGAAACTTCACACTACATTTCACATACCTTATCATTTACTTTAGCATAATTTATTTCTTAGTACAATTAGCTCACTAAAGTAGGGGCAAAATTTAGTGTTAAAAATTGCATGCTAATGTAATTTCACACTTATGTTTTAAACCTATGTTAGCCTCAAATTCAATAGTAAATCTTTCTATTCTTACATAAAATATTGTCTTGCACATGAAAAGCACAATATGTTACTATTACATATCCTCAAATTTGGTAAATTCTCCTCAACACTAACGCTAAATGCAAATGACCACGTGACACACTAAAGTTTAGTAGATTTTTGAAATTCAAAAGCATACTTTTTGTGTGGCTTGTTCACAATGTGCGTCATAATGCTCAAACAAGAAAGTAAAACCTCTTCCCTCTTGACCAAGAAAACAAAACTCTCCCTTATTCCCATTTTTCACAATCTTTTTCTTGGACAAAGTCAATCAGCTCTCAAATCTTCTACCTTGGGGATTTCAATAGTTATAACAAGCACTCTAAGAAGCACTTTTGGCACTTTGCATTTCTTCTTCTACAACAAGGTCTTCTCAAATGAAAATCTTCATAATCATACTCTTGCATTTTTTGAGATATCAAACCTTTAGTTGTTTTTGAAAATTTAAGCAGCATTTACAGAGTGTTGTACCCTATACACAGGGCTCAAAGGCCAAAAGAAAACATAGTTCAAGAAGATCAAACCCTTAGTTGTTGGTAGTATATTTTATTTTTATTTTTTTGCAAGATAATCTATTTGTATAAGAGTAAATTTGTTTATTAAATTTTAGAAAGTTCCATTGACATGTAATGGTGGTTTTTCTTGCAAACTAGGGTTGACATCATTATCATTTATCTATTTTCTTTATAATCCTTGATGTAGCTAGGATTTGAAAGTATCTTTATCATTTATCTTTCTTTGGTTGTCTGTGGAGATAGAAACGCCAAAATAGGGATTTGACTAAGGCAAGCCTTGAAAGAGCCCCAACAATTTTCTCGTCTTTGTATGTGCAGGTTCAATGAATTTAAGCATTTGAGCCAAACATTCTATAAAGTTCCGAAGACATTTGTGAAAGATGACAACGCGTTGTGAAGACGTTCACGCCATGCACTAGAGTCTTGACAAAGCTTATGTGTCTGGTGTCAAGCTCCTTTGTATTTGTTATTTTGTTTTCTATAGTAAATAGATTTCATGCCTAACATTATCTTTCTATAAAGAAAAATTCAAATGTTTTCCCTATGGTTTATAACTCCAAATAAATTAAAAAATATATTTTAAAGATTTATTTCATTTTAACTCCCATTATCTCCTTAATTTTGTACTCGAACTTAAAAATTTAACATTTCTTTAAGGTAGTGTTGAAATTTGACTCTTGTGAAGTTATTTCTTTGTGGTTTCAAATTTTTGCCATTACAAGATATAGTACCGAGTTTCTAGATTCAATTGTGTATAATGTTTTTTACATCAACGTTTCGGATGACACTCTGTGATCCATCATCAGGATGGTAGAGAGCAAGAGGAGAAAAATGGTTTACAATTTACCATTTTTCTCCTCTTGCTCTCTACCATCCTCATGATGGATCACATAGTGTGATCCAACACGTTGACATAAAAAAAAATTCTACACAATCGAATCTAAAAAATACTCAATACTACAATATGGATTGTGGAAACTTGATATCATAATTTAATTACAAGATATTATAATAAAATACTCTAGATCAAGTTTAATACTTTGGTTAACTTATTAATCTTTAAACATATCATATTGACCTATTTGGTTGTTATAATTAACATAAACTCAATTTCTAGTTTGAATTATATTTCTTGTCTTATGGAACTTCTTTAGCTTTCTCTCTTACAATTATCTTATCTTTCATAATCACTATTATTTCTTTTTTATTTATTATTTACAATTTTTTTGTTAATTTTATATCCTTCTTTTTAATTTTAAGGGAATATAGAGCCCACGAGGAAGGAGTTTATGTGACAATTGGAGAAGTGTATGGTGATACGCATCATTCAACTGGTGCCGCTGGAACACTGTAAGAGCTATTGGCCCTAGGTCAAATCATGTAGTATTGATTTTTTTCTGATTAAACAAAGTTCAATTGTCCCTGCTAACATATAGTTCAATTGAAAGTAAGAGATCTTTGCAGCGAATACGGGATTTCTAACCAGTAGATTGATTCTATACTGCCTCAAAATTTGCAAATTACTTATTTTCCGCCATATTTTTAAATCTATAAATAACCTCAATGGCGCAGTCCTAGAAGGAGACCAGGACTGAACAGGGATCCCTCACGGACATTCTTGAACAGATTCACACTAGATTTGTGCAAGACCACTTTTAATGCAATCTAATACTTGCAGCACACACTAACACAGATTCTCAAGGCAAAGAACAAATAGCTATAATTGCCTCAAGTATTTCAAACTGACAGGACAAGCCATTATTACTGCTGTAGGTGAAGCCAAACATAATAAAACAAACCCTTTCTGATGGCTGCAAGTAACCAGCATGACAATCACAGATCAAACACTTTATGCAAACATGCACAGAAAATCAAGTACGAGAGTTTATGGAGGGGAAAAACATCCATTCCTTCGTTATCATAGCTGAAAATACAAATTTACAGACTTGATTCTACCAAAAAAGAGGTACAGATAAAGGGAATAAACTCCCCTGTTCTCTTTCGTGGTCGTCCAGCCTTCCTTTGCATAGGACCCCTTTCTAGCTGCAAAAGCGTCCTCCTTTTCTTTTGCACGAGCCACTTCATCTTACTCGCATGTATGTGTGTACCTCAAATTGGGGCAGCGTGGAAGATAAAGACCAAAGAGATCTTTTCTCTTTCCCCTGGCACCAGGTCCTAACCTGGCCACTCTGTGGAAACAAGACAAAACAGAGTCCCCTTGCAAATAAAAATAACTGCTTTTACCTGCCCCTCTTCTTCCCTGGCTATCCTATTCCTTTTCCCTCTCCCCCGCGCCATTATGCTGTACCCTTCTCTCTCCACGCACCTACACATACATGTCCTCCGAAATTGGCTCTATGGGTTCTCGATCACATAGAAGATGAGAAAAGGCTCTACAGGTGCTTGGTCCTGCAAAGGAAAAGTGCTTCATAGGTTCTCGATACTGCAAAGGGGGCACCGTAGGTCCTTGATCCTATGAAGCTTGATGTGAAATGACTCTACAGGTGCTTGGTCTTGAAGATTTGATGTGAAAGGACCTTACAGGTGCTTGGTCTTGCAAAGCAAGGTGATGCAAAGGAGATTTATAGGTTCTCAGTCTTGCAACTGATCAAATAAGCCTGTGGCTACTACAAGCTGCTTTACAGAACAACCATAGAAAAGCTAGGTCTAGTCAAGTTGCCCCCAAACTAAATGAAAAGATATAAGATAGGTCTAGTCAGGCTACCCCCAAGCTAGATGCGAAGATATAAAACAAGTCTAGTCAAGCTATTCCCAAGCTAGACACAGTGACGTCAAATATCAACTATTTGTAAGACACTTGAGAATTCATTTGAGAGAACAAGCTGTCCAAGGGGGTTCCTTGAAGACACAAAGGGGTCCATTCAAAGGAATGCTCCAATTGAAAGATGGAGAGAAGAGAGGGGCCTTTAAGAAGGACACACATATCCAAAACAAGTTATCACGACCCCCAAAACATAGGGGAGGAGAACAATGCAAGATACTATTGTGTCACCACCACAAAGAGAGTATGGTTGCACACAATAGTGCACAACCATAAATGACAATGAGCAATTAAATCTACAAATGCCACATAATAGGCAACAACACAATAGAAGGGAGGTGTGAGAACCTCATGAGAAGATGCTTAGAATGCACATAATAGAGGTAGACCTCAATATCACTTGCCATGCGAAGAAAAGATAGGTGCACCAATAGATGGAAGGGTGATGACACTAGAATCAAGAATTTTTTGTATTTTATCCGTCAAGGCCTTACATTCACTAGTGGAATGGTCAGGCACTCAATGGTATGCATAGAAAGAATGTTTTTCTTTATCATGATTATGAAATTTCTTATGTGTATGAAGAGGAAGAGTAATTAAGTGGGTTTTGAGAAGCCTCAACAAGATACGCTTTTGCTCATATAGAGGATGAGGAGTAGGAAGAAACCCTTTCTCTTGTGAAGAAGAGTTTGACTACTCAAAAGAGGAAGACATGAAGATAGCAGACAATGGAGGATGAATCAATTCAAGAGAACAAGATTGAGCAAAAATCATGTTGACATTTAACCATGGTTTTTGTTTAGACCGTTCATATGAGCAACCAAGCCCCAAATTACGTTTACAAGGTGCACATTCTATAGGGACCTAAATGCCTTGTTCATTACGCCCGCAACCTTTATGCACATAACCATATTTAGAGGAAAGTTTAAAACTAAGGCCATAATGTGTTTGCAAGTCTTAAGAAGGAGAAGGATCTTCATAAAGAGCATTATTCCAGCAATGGGGATCATACTCCTCTATGGGATTACCATTATCCTTCTTGATAGGGTTTCTAACATTAGCGTCTTTAATAGAGGTGTGATCATCTTCCTCAAAAGGGGGAGGATCAACATTAAGAACATTACAATTTGTGTTCACATTATTCCATGATGCAAAAGAATAACCATCTTTGATAGCATATTTGGATGATGTTATCAAAAGGTCTAAGTGGATCGGGCTGACTTTATATTCCCCAATGAAGGAATCTCTAAAGTCTAAAGAACCCCAATCATCACCAAGACATGCATTCTCTTGAGAAGATGTAGGAGTAGACTTAGGATTTTTTACTTCTTCAGGGACATCTGCCTCAAGAGTATCCTTTGCAATAGATACTCTAGAGTAGACGTCAACACATTGGAAGACACTGAAGGGATAATACTTTTAAGACTAGGAACAGCCGAAGCCTGACCAACAACTACCATCTCACATAAGTGCACGACATCAGGGTCAGCCTTGATTGTGACTCCCTGATTATTATGAATGAATTTAATAGACTTATGAAAGGTAGACAAGACTACACTCATAGCATGAACTCATGATCTTCCGAGGAGTAGATTATATGGTAATTTTTTTGACATAACATATACTAGGGTGGGTACAATAATGGGTCCCAACCTTAAAGGCAAAACTATTGTTCCTAAAGGTTGTTAACCAACACTATCAAACCCATGAACAACAAGAGAAGAAGCAACAAGAGAAGTTGAATCAATTTCAATTTTAGGCAATAGATCAATGCTACATACATTGAGTGTCAAACTGGTGTCAATGAGAGTATGTTCAATGTCAATGTTATTAACACTTAATTATGATCATTAGAGAGCCTAATTGCTTCTATGCTTTCGGGGGCAAGAGTTCCTATGGATAGAGCGTAATATTTGGCGAATCCACACGAATATGAGTTATCAATGCATTAACATTTGTTGGCCTAGCAGAAGAAGGAACGAGGATATATTGCAAGGCTTCTTGATGCATACCTTGATAAATCAGAGCAGACCGAAGCAAGTTCCATAGTGAGATCTTAGTCGGAGTAACATGGATTTGCTCAACAAGATCGTAATCACTAGGTGCTTTAGTCATGGGTTTAGGTGTTGAAGGAAGACTTGGTTGAGAAGGTGGTAAATAAGTAGGTTTATTAACATTTAGCTTATTTTTTCTAGTATTATAAGTATGGGCTACCGCTCTATAAGAGGGAGCCTTAGAAAGATCAGAAGGATCACTTTTAAATGGAATACCACTAATGGAGCAAATTCTTTTAGGAGAAGGACTAGCTAGAGTCAAATAAATGGCTAGTCTCTTAGGCCTTTGAGGGGCAGTAGAGACATAGATGATATTTACAAATTCTTTAAAACTTATAGAGGAATCATTTGAAGAAATATGCTCAACATCTATCCTTGGAGGATTCAATGTGAGAGGAACTTCATCATTCACTAATGCATCATCTCTAGAAGAGAGTGCATTGGAATAGAGAAGAGATTCATCGTTCACTAATGCATCATCTCTGGAAGAGAGTGCATTGGAATGAAGAGAAGGTAGAGTTTAACATTAAGAAAAGTATTAATGATTTCATTTTGTTGCAAAAAAATGTCCTCCGAAGTTGGAGGAATTTCATGAGAAGGATCAAAGATACAAAGTGACATAGGCAAAGCGAAGTCACCATTACATGCATGAGTTGCCCCAAAAAAATAATCTTGAAGGATAAATCTTTGATTTGTCCTCCTTTTTCTTTTTTGGAAGGGGTGTTCACCAAAATGTAGAGAAGGGGGATTCACTACTCACGAGTATTTTTATTCTCAAGAGAGTCCCAAGGAACAAACTACCCTAAACTACCTCAAGGAATAGAACAAGAGTTTCAGAATATGAATGAGTAAGTTACAGAGGTCTTTTGGACAAACTGACGAATGCTTGGCCAAAAAACGACAATGCGACAAATAGACGATAGTGCAATGCGTTGGCGTCTCATACGGACTGAAAATCAAGAATATCATAGAAAACAACAATGTGCCTACTACGATTCTAACTAGTAAGAACTCCTGGAATGCGAGAAAGTAACAAAATATAACAAAACTAAAATAAAGTAAAGTAAATGAAAAAACTAAAGAGGAAGAAAGAAAATCCTTACAACAACCCAAGTGATGAAGCCTTTAGCAAGTAGATATCTTCAACACCTTCACACATAAGATCAAGGGAAAAATTTGGGGCTATTTAGGGGCTTGCCTCAATTAAACCCTCGCTTTGGTGTTCCCACCTCCACGAACAACCAGATAGATAGAGAGAAATAATAAGCGGAAATAAAGTGAATGGAAGAGTGACAAAAACAAACCCCACTCAAGGAGGAGAACTCATATCACGAAATAGAGATGCAATAGATAGCGGATGTGAGAAATCCTAAGATGCTCAAAGATGCAAGGCACAAGATAGATGTCACCTACAAGGCTTGAGGAAGCCTTGGAGAGGGACAAAGTTGCAAGAGCCAAGAGAGTTGCAAAGAATGTTGAAAGAACGTGAGAGTGTTGTAGTAAGTTATTGAGAGTTGTGCAAGCAAGATAGCAAGAGCAAGAGAATGTCCAAGAGAGAAGCCAAGAATCTATAAGACAAAATGGTTTGAAAGACAACTTTTAAAGAGAGAATATGAGGGAAAAGAAGTTTCTCAAGTTGTTACAAGGCATCTCGAGTTGTTACCACAGACAAAAGTAGCTGACAAGTGGCAAGACACTTAAAATGATCATTTGAACGTTGAAATGTTGCGAGATGCTAGCGTGTCATGTAGACGTCCATGTGGCACACTAGTGTCTAGATACATCACGCTACAAAATGACGAGAATGAGAAAAGCACAAGGTTTGACACAAAAGCTAACGTGCAAAGGTAGCTGCTAAAAAGGGGTCCAAAGCATCCTGAGAGGGAAAAAGCTGATGCAAGGGTTAAAATAAGCCTACACAAATGCTAAGGGAGTGGACACTAAAGTAGATACAAAAATGTATGTGAAATTGCAAGGGGTGCAATTTTATAACATTAGAATATTATATATTATACATAGTATATATTATATAATATATAATATATAATATCTTATATATATAATATTATATTATAAAGATATTATATAATATATAATATTTCATATTATATATAGAGGGAGAGAGAGAGAGGGGGAGGGTGAGGTAGGTAGAGAGAGGGAGAGAGAGAGAAGAGAGAGAGAAGTAGAGATATTAAATGTAATATGTATTATATAATAAAATATATAATATATATTATATAATATAAAATATAATATATATTATACAATATATAATTTATATATACTATATCTAATATATAGTCTATATTATATAATATATATTATGTACTATTAATATATAATATATTTATTATATATTAATAATATATAATATTTTGGGGATGACCCCGCAGTGTGACGGTATGTCACAAGCCCCGTTGAGAAGGCAGTCTCATGTTCAAGACTCACCGACGCTTGCAGGAAAAAAGTTTGTGGTTCATGGTGTGCACGTGGATCGAGGGTTGTTCACGGACGAAGGAATCGGCAATGTGAACATAGGAGGGAAGCGCCTGATGGTGATGGAAGGTTGCAAGTAGGTAAGGCAGGCCAATTTGTGTGCACGACGACAGAGGAAGTACGAGTGCGGTGGCTGGCGGCGCAGGGAGGACATAGCCAGGTGGAGAAAGGGAATATGCTGTGAAGGAACAAAGATGAAGAAAGGTGGTTGGGTAGCAGATAAGGGGGAGTGGAGTGGAGTGATAAGGAGATATGCGGGAGAGAGATGGAGTGATAAGGAGATAAGGGGGAGTGGAGTGGAGTGATAAGGAGATATGCGAGAGAGAGGTTGAGTGATAAGGAGTTAAGGGGGAGTGGAGATAAGGGGGGAGTGGAGTGGAGTGATAAGGAGATATGCGGGCGTGAAGTGATGAGAAGAAGGTTGGAGAAGAAGGAGGAAGGTAAAAAGAGGAGAATGGTCTAGTGAAATATCAAACAAATACATGGGGATGAGGTCTCCCACAAATTGTGGCCTCACTGGTTCAAAGCTCCAGTCAAAAAGCGATTACCTATCAAAAAAAATAAAATTAATAATATATAATATTTTAAAAACACTAAACATAGCATATATATGTTATCCATTTAGAACGAATATCTATTTAGACTGGATATTTGTTTCAAATGGATATTTGTTTTGTCTAAAAAAAATTGAAGCTGTGGGATTTGGCTTGGGGTGTCATAGCAAAAACATGTCTAGAAATTTTCTTTAGTTTCCTAAAGTTCACCCTTGTGGCTAATGACTTTTTTTTAATCCAAATTTGATGAAACAAAACATATTTATGTTATCCATTTAGAACGAATATCCGTTTTAGAAGAATATCTATTTAGAATGGATATTTGTTTCAAATGGATATCTGTTTTGTCTAAAAAAATTTGAAGCCGTGGGATTTGGCTTGGGGTGTCATAGCAAAAACATGTTTAAAAATTTTCTTTAGTTTCCTAAAGTTCACCCTTATGGCTAGTGACTTTTTTTTAATCCAAATTTGATGAAACAAAAAGCGTTTATTAAGCAAATTATCAACTTTCCACTAATATAAGATATGTCTTATTTTGAAATTAATAGATAACTATTATTGATTTTCTACATGCATTATGACTAAAGTCCTAATTGATAGGTCGATTGAAAAACATCTATAATTCTCAAACGATTTTACATTTTTTAAATTCAAAAGATGTGGCACATCCTATGCTTTCCATACTATGGGATTTAAAAAAAAGTTGAATTTGATAAATTTCTAACCAAGTTATGGTGGTCAAACAAATAAATTTTAATATTTTTAAAAATTTGTAGTAAAAAATTCATTACTTACTATTTACTTGCAAAAAAATTACAAAAAAAATGTGGCACATCTAGGCATATGTCCTCTACTTATATTGAAAGTTTCAAAAAAAAAAATCTTGGACTTAGGTTGGTCAGACATACACCTTTTTTTATCTTTTTCTTGAAAAACTTATAACTATTGCATTGAAATGTCAAATTTTCACCAAATAGATTTACTTTTTTCCAAAAAAGGACTAGTATCTTAGAAACTACATTCAAATTATGTTAATAACCTATTCAAATTTTTATGTCAAGTTGCCTAACTCTGTTTTTCTGAATTTTTATTGCCACTTAAGGGCCTAGTTTGGACCCCCATGATCCTACACTGATCCAAGTGATGGATGCTTTTCGAGGTTGGGTTTTTCTCTCTTAAGGATTTTCCCAGGGTATATCTTGTGCCATCTTTGATAGTATGTTGTCTATTCTTTTGCATATGGATTCTAAATACTTGTTTGCATAGATTTCTCTATTTGGGTTATGTGTAAATTATTTTGGGTCGATGCATATTTCATTTTAGATTACTGGTTACTAGTTTGGATGAAATGGTGGTTATTTGATAGAGACTACCCAATGAGAGTGTGCCCTAGACACACTTTCTGATGCAACCCGCATAACTCTTAGCTCACTCCTCATTTTGACTATCTCCTCCCTTAGAGTGGTAACTTTCTCTCTCATGGTTGTTTCCTAATCCATGAGCTCTCATATAAAGGGATGATCAATACCAATGGGGGAAATTTCTTATGCTCTCTCCATCTCCCCTTGGAGATGCTCAACTTGGCTATGTAGAGCATCACGTACCCTCTCGACACTTTCTACTCTTGTCATAATCTGGTCTCACTCACTCTTGAGGGAAGTGATCTCCACCCTAAGTTGGTCTCTCTTTGTAATAAATGTATGACCCTCTACTGCCCTTTGAGCCTTCACGTGTGAGACTCCTCATATGCAACTGTAAATTGCTCTATGGGCTCAAAAATCTCAGGTGTCAACCAATAGTCTGATGGGACATGTGTGAAGCTCTTACAACACCCTCTAATTGCATAGTCGGGACAATCTCAATTTTGACTTGAACAAAATATTTGAGCCACTCTCATTTGTGCACTACAATAAAAATTATATATTATGACCTTATCATCATATATAAAAACAATAACATCAAATATACTCTATTCTAAACATATATCTCTATACATATAACAAATAAAAAATCTCACCTAGATCTTTGATCTATCAATTGGGAACTTGGGTGGGTGTTGTTGTCATAGAAATTGTGCTAGTGGATGGAGGCAATGAGGTCAATCTCATAGCAGCTTCTCTACTTGACTCCCCTCTCTCCCTCTATGCCAACACATTTTTTGTTGAGGGAGACTTTTCCACCCTCCTCTTCTCTTGGGGTATCTCCTCCTTCACAACTCTCTCCTCACTAGGACTCTCCTCTTCATTAGTGATTTTCTCTCCTAAACCTTGAACATCGAGATCTCCTCCAAGAGCATCCTTAAGAAAAATGGGGGCCAGTCTTGTAGCTTGCCACTAGGTGATGAAGCCCTAGGTGACTCCTACATCATCCACTACCAAAATTGGGCATGCATCCTCTACCTTGTTGTTTACGTCACTCAAAGCGACATTTATGATGGTAGGCCAAGGAAGATCTTCAACACTAACCAAACTATGGTGTGCTCACACATAAGTCGATACAACATGAGAAACCTGTTCCACTTGACTAAACTATCTCATTACTCACCGACCATAGAAAGGTACAATAATATAATCAAATATGTCAAAAAATGTCTATCTCCCTACATCATGGTCATCTATCTTACAAAACCCAGTCATGCACTCATCTATACATATGGCTGACACATTATATTGGTGTGGTGTAACCTATCAAAACCCTATCACCAATATATAAAATTGCCAAATCTCTAATCTCATTGCATTGGGTAGGCTTGTGCTCGCGGTGCATCTAGTGAGATCTATCTAGGATAAATGGCATGTCTTGTGCATGTGATGTGCTTGAAGTTCCATACCTTTAATAGTATGCATGTCATTAGGCTCATGCCCTTGTGGTATATAAAACAACCTAGACCATAATTTAAATGAGCTAACATGTTGTGCCCACATTTAAAAGCATAAATCAAATGGCATGAACCAAGCCCCTATGAAGGTGAGTGCTTCATCCATCTATTACCACCCACGTCACTATGTAGCGATCACAATCCTCCAAGTACTAAGGGAATACACATTGATCCTTTCTCTAACCAATATATGTATATATGCCTTGTGGTGTCAACAAGCATGATTCGACCTAGAGCAAAGTGTTGACCTTACTGAATTGTGGCTATTGACCTTTGCCCTTCAATGGTCACCCTCTGACCATGGACTAACAACCTCAAAATGCAATAGACATCCTCTAAAGTAATTTTCATCTCCCTTGTAGGGAGCATGAACATAGAGTTGTATTCATCTCACTTCTCCATGAACATTGTAAGCATCCCCACATGGAATAATATCTCTAAGAGTGAGAACACCCAAAAGATACCCACATCTCAAAGCAATGCAATCTCCTCTATGGATAAAGATGAAGCTCAGCTCCGCAGAAGGGAGAACACTAATCCACCTACATGCTCACACGCATCGTGGTTAGAGGCTGAAAATAATTCACAATTTACAAATTCTAATCATAAATTCCTATTTACTATGCTAAACTTTAGATAAAAACATTAAAAATTTCAAATTTTACTAGGATTCTTATGCACCCTTGGACAATATTGTATCTTTTGGAATCTAGCACACAAGTTAGATGCTTGCACAAGGTTTGTACATCCCCGCATTGGTTGGATGCTAGCACACATCATGGGACCTATCTAGCTAAAAAATACTAAAAGACAATAAAAGCTTAGAAAAATTTCACTCACTTGGCATCTAACACTCCATGTTGAACCCCTTCATGGAGCCCATCTAGTATGGGTAACCAAGAGTCACATCTACGAAGAATTTTCACTAGAAGATCACTCAAAGCTCTATGCAATGCCTATGATGAATAATGAAAACGAATAGTAAAAATTAATTTTTTCTTTCATATAAATCTTTTTTTCTCAAATTTTGATAAAAATTTCTTTGTTGAGTGAACTACCTTCCTATTTTTTGTCCCATCATGTCAACAAAAATATGAGGAGGTGCATATTCACCCCTATGTATATTTTTCTTCCAAAATTCTTCTAAATTATTCTTCTATTCGTGTTAGTTTCCTTTGATTTTGTAAACTAGCACAAATTTGATCTTGCAAAATAAATATTTTTGTGTTCTAACATAAAATCCTATAGGCCTATCAAAATCGAACATTGTGGAATTGTGTTGAGCTTGAATTCGGTGGCACCACCAATCCGCTTCAGAGAGTAGCCACATCCTCTATAGTATCCTTTTTTAAGAAACTTCACGCTACATTTCACATACCTTATCATTTACTTTAGCATAACTTATTTCTTAGTACAATTAGCTCACTAAAGTAGGGGCAAAATGTAGTGTTAAAAATTGCATGCTGATGTAATTTCACACTTATGTTTTAAACCTATGTTAGCCTCAAATTCAATAGTAAATCTTTCTATTCATACACAAAATATTGTCTTGCACATGAAAAGCACAAGATGTTACTATTACACATCCTCAAATTTGGTAAATTCTCCTCAACACTAACGCTAAACTCAAATGACCACGTGACACACTAAAGTTTAGTAGATTTTTGAAATATAAAAGCATACTTTTTGTGTGGCTTGTTCACAATGTGCGTCATAATGCTTAAACAAGAAAGTAACACCTCTTCCCTCTTGACCAAGGAAACAAAACTCTCCCTTATTCCCATTTCTCACAATCTTTTTCTTGGACAAAGTCAATCAGCTCTCAAATCTTCTACCTTGGGGAAACTGTGCCAAGATTTCAATAGTTATAACAAGCACTCTAAGAAGCACTTTTGGCACTTTGCATTTCTTCTTCTACAACAAGGTCTTCTCAAATGAAAAGCTTCACAATCATACTCTTGCATTTTTTGAGATTTCAAACCCTTAGTTGTTGGTAGTATATTTCATTTTCATTTTTTTGCAAGATAATCTATTTGTATAAGAGTAAATTTTTTCATTAAATTTTAGAAAGTTCCATTGACATGTAATGGTGGTTTTTCTTGCAAACTAGGGTTGACATCATTATCATTTATCTATTTTCTTTTTAATCCTTGATCTAGCTAGGATTTGAATGTATCTTTATCATTTATCTTTCTTTGGCTATCTATGGAGATAGAAATGCCAAAATAGGGATCTGACTAACGCAAGCCTTGAAAGAGCCCCAACAATTTTCTCGTCTTTGTATGTGCAGGTTCAATGAATTTAAGCGTTTGAGCCGAACATTCTATAAAGTTCTAAAGACATTTGTGAAAGATTACAACGCTTTGTGAAGACGTTCACCTCATGCACTAGAGTCTTGACAGAGAGCTTATGTGTCTGGTGTCAAGCTCCCTTGTATTTGTTATTTTGTTTTCTATAGTAAATAGATTTCATGCCTAACATTATCTTTCTATAAAGAAAAATTCAAATGTTTTCCCTATGGTTTATAACTCCAAATAAATTAAAACAATTAGTTTAAAGATTTATTTCATTCTAACTCATATCATCTCCTTAATTTTGTACTCGAACTTAAGAATTTAACATTTCTTTAAGGTAGTGTTGAAATTTGACTCTTGTGAAGTTATTTCTTTGTGGTTTCAAATTTTTGCCATTACAAGATATAGTACCAAGTATTTTTTGGATTCGATTGTGTATAATGTTTTTTACATCAACGTTTCAGATCACACTCTGTGATCCATCATCAAGATGGTAAAGAGCAAGAGGAGAAAAATGGTTTACAATTTACCATTTTTCTCCTCTTTCTCTCTACCATCCTAATGATGGATGACAGAGTGTGATCCAAAACGTTGACGTAAAAAAAAATTCTACACAATCGAATCTAAAAAATACTCAATACTACAATATGGATTGTGGAAACTTGATATCATAATTTAATTACAAGATATTACAATAAATTACTCTAGATCAAGTTTAATACTTTGGTTAACTTATTAATCTTTAAACATATCATATTGACCTATTTGGTTGTTATAATTAACATAAACGAATTATAATTCTTGTGTTATGGAACTTCTTTAGCTTTCTCTCTTACAATTATTTTATCTTTGATAATCACTATTATTTCTTTTTTAATGTTTTTTATTTATTATTTACAATTTTTTTGTTAATTTTATATCCTTCTTATTTTAATTTTAAACAATATGGTTTACAATCTTTATATTACTAATTCTAATTTAAGGATTAATTCAATTTATAAAATAACATGAAAAGATTAGTCTATTTCAACAAATTGTTCTAGATTGCGTTTAATTTTGGACAATATAATTGACATAGAATTAAATTAAATTTCTGATTTGGAATGTAATTTTTATCTTATTATTTAGAGGCTTTATTCCTTGTTTTATGATCCTTACCCCCCCTAATTTTAAGATCATGTTTGCATCCTATTTCTTCACTTTCCTCTTTCTAATGATGAATCACTAAGTGTGATCCAAAGTCGATGTAAACACATACATAACAAACCCATAAGCAATTATATTATATATAAGTTTAATTAAATATCATAAACAAATTAAAGTACACCCACCTAGATATTGAAATAGAAGCAAAAATACTAAATAATCATGCTTGCAAATATGAATTAAAACTAATAAATTAAATAATTATACTTAGATACAATTCTAGTACTAAATAACCTATAAAAGATGGTACTATGTGATTTGTTCTTATGTTAGGACTTAAGAATCTATCAACTAAATGATCTTCAAAGTGATTATTTATTGTTAGTCATTCTCCATTTCATACTTGTGGAAAAATCTTCATGCTTGTTGAATCAACTTTTATCCATGGAATTAATCTTGAGTTATATATTCTCTTAGAATATCTTTGCACTTCATATTTTTATACTTTATATATTCTCTTAGAATATCTTCTTTCTGGTCAAGCACTGAAAATGATTAAAGACACCATCTAACCATCAATATGTCTAAGCCATATAAAAAATTGATACAATGATGATGTAAGTGGTGATGTAATGTGATTTTTGATCTTAATAAATAATTCTTCAATGAAATTAACTTATAAAAACGAGTAAGGAAAAAAACACAGAACAGCCACTTAGAAAGGGGTCAGCTCCAACAAATTATTATTAAATTTGAATTTAAATGTGCTAGAATCAAATATGTACGTAAGAACTAAAGTACAAACAAGACCATATTCTAGACGATAGGGTGTCTTTCATAGAAGCACTCTATTTCCTTCCTACATTGACGGCCCACGCGGCAATGCAACTTTTCCATCAGCCTGGTAAGTTCGTATAAAAGGTTGCATGACGCAATGACGCATATTTCACTACTTATAAAGAATTTTGAATGTTGCATTTGGCAATTGTGTTTGGGTTGAAGATGGGTATGTACTGAGCAATTTGCGAAGTGGTGTTAGATGATTGAGTTCAGGTTTCTTTCAAACCAAGTAAGTTTATCAAAGGGGGAAAAATTTGCAGTTGGTATCTACTCAAATATCCGTCCACCTTAACATACTTTTCTCCATTATAATCTGTTGTATGACATCCTGTTTTTATGGCAGCTTGATCGAACGAGGCCATGATATCAGTCTCAAGAACTGAAGATGAATAACTCTGAAGCCTCTACTTCTTCTTTTACTGACACCACTTCCAACAGTCCTGCCGAATTTCGCTTTGATTTAGCTATAGGCTATATAGAGCATGTTTTATCTCCTTTCACTGATGAGGTTAGGGGGAAATTGTTTGCTAGTTTCTAGTATTCATTTGGATTTAAATTCTTTCAGTTAGCCATTGGTAATAATGTTGTATAACCCAGGATTCCATGTACGCAGGGCTCGCCCTCTAAAGTCCTGGACAGCAAATTGAGACTTAGGGACATGATGGCGCCCATTGCATCAGATTTTTCAAGAGTATGTGAAGGTATTTCACAAGGTGCGAAGATGTTTTCTGATGAGGTAATCTTCTCATTTGACTGTTTCTTGGAGAAGCTGAGAATTGAAGCTATTTGCCCTGTTTTTTAGAATGAAACCCCACTAATAATGTTTCTCCGTTTGATCTAGAAATATTCTAAGAGCAATCTTTCCAGCGAGGTTCATACAGTGGCGTCGGGCTTATTGAGAGGACTGGGAAATGCACATTGGGCTGCTGTGGGGCTTTTAGTAATAGCTGATGTGTTAGAAAGATTGGACAAGATTTCTTCAAATCAGAGGGAATGCATTGACCTTCTGAAAGGCCTGCTTGACCTGGCTAAGTTCATTAAAATGGTGAAAGATATCAATGCTGATTTCCACACAGATATTTTACGGAAAATGAGCGAAGCTCTTCATTTGATTTTCAGTGGTGCGATTTTGTGTCGTTCCTTTATCAGTTGCAACAAAATATCCAAGTATGTATATAACCACCTGACATCTTTCTTCCCATTTTATTTGAAAACTTTCAGGGAATTAAAAAATATCAATGGTTTTATATGCACTGATGAAAGACATTCATTTTTTTCCAAACTTGCATTGCATTTATTTTGTAAGCTGAAATTTGGAACTACGTTGATGAATGAAAGGTTTGTCTTGACTAAGAAAATTTCGGAAGAACTTGGCTATCTACGGGGCAAAGTCGACAGAATGAAAATTGATATGCTTCTTCAGATGAATTATATGATTATGTCTTCTCTTACCTTCTACATATCAAGGCAACAGCAGCATACATATGATGGAAGGTTGCAGCACCAACCCAGAAATGATACAGGTGATAATTTAAAATTCTTTTCCCCCAACATTTTCACTTTTGGGTGTCGATGAAAGGTGAAACTCAGATAAAAACTATAACTAGTAAATTTTAGCAGTCGATCTGATATAACATGCGGCAGAGGGATTGTTATTGATGAATTCTCCGAGTGATAATAATCTGATGTTACTATATTTTATTTCAATTTATCTTTCTAACCAAGTTCCTAAATTTGAGATTTTAACTGGGCTTTAGCAGAGATATATGAGCGAATAACCCCCACAACAGCGCCAGAGATTGTGCTCGCAGAAACCCTACCAACAGGAGCTGTGAATTTACCTATATCAAATAGGAAAAATGGGTTCCAACTAAGGAGAAGGCTAGCAATCACCATTATAGAATTTGGGACATATTTAAAATATGCTACCAGTGGGCTTAAAAAATTGGTTACATATAGTTTCCAAGAATGCCGAAAACCTGTGCATACTTATTCGTTCAAACTACTTGCCTCAGAAATGGGTGTGGAGTCGAGCGATGACCATCTGTCTTTAATGGCAACTGGAGAAGAGGTTAGACAACAACCACTCAAGTATTCTCTCAAGGATTTGCGGAAAGCAACAAACGAATTTCGGGAGATTCTGGACCAAGGGGGGTTTGGCTATACATACAGAGTAAATGTTTCTTCTTCTCAAGAAAAATGGTCCTCTGATGAATATTAAAATGGAAATGGAAAGTGCTTTTGTAACCAAAATTCTCATTAGAATATCTGTCTTTTGAAGGGTACTTTGACGGATGGAAGGCAAGTCGTAGTAAAGAGATCGCGGGATGAAAACAGCACACTAGTGGACGAGTTGTTTGTCATAGCAAATCTACATCATCCAAACATTTTGAATCTGGTGGGGTCTTGCAATGCAGGAAACGAGTTTCTTCTAGTGTATGATTATATGCCCAATGGAAACCTCTCAAATTTACTCTTCAGTAAGTATCACGAGCTTCCCTGTATTTGTTTATCTTTGCGAATGTTTTTTCTCTGACGTCCCAATGGCAAATATCAGATCCAGAATCCAAGCAAATGCTTGACTGGCCCGCTAGGAGAAAGATCATAGAGGGAGTAATAAATGCACTGGTGTACCTTCACGAGAGAGAAGAGCACTGCATAGTGCACAGAGACATTAAACCCACCAACATTCTTCTCGATGAGCAATTTAACGCCAAGGTCTCAGATTTTGGTATCGCAAGAATGCTTCCAAGAAGGGAATATAGAGCCCACGAGGAAGGAGTTTATGTGACAATTGGAGAAGTGTATGGTGATACGCATCATTCAACTGGTGCCGCTGGAACACTGTAAGAGCTATTGGCCCTAGGTCAAATCATGTAGTATTGATTTTTTTCTGATTAAACAAAGTTCAATTGTCCCTGCTAACATATAGTTCAATTTAAAGTAAGAGATCTTTGCAGCGAATACGGGATTTCTAACCAGTAGATTGATTCTATACTGCCTCAAAATTTGCAAATTACTTATTTTCCGCCATATTTTTAAACTACTTGTTTTATTTCGCTGCTTTCTCGTTGGAGCCATATTTTTCAAAGAGTTGATTTAAACGTTAGGAGTGATAATTTGAGATTTAAATCAGAACAATTTTATCAATCTTTTTAATTTTAACGGAAAAGATTTCTTATTAAATGTTTATTTGTTTGTTGTTTAAGAATAACCCAATCATTTCACAATAAATAAGCTTTTCTTTGATGTCTGGCAGTGGATACATAGCCCCTGAGTGCACAAGGGGTGGTTATGTCACAAAAAAGGCAGACATTTACAGTTTTGGATTATTATTATTGAATGTGGTTTCTGGCATAAGATGTTTAGAACTCACAAGTATTAAAGATGGGATATGTAGTCTTATCGATAAGGTAATTTGCTAATTCTAGAATTTTTATTCTTAATTTTTGTTAGATTTAGTAAATCAAAGAAACATTATTCTATATTTTGTATGTGTTTACAGGCATGGATATTACATAAAGAGGACCGCCTTAACAAGCTAATAGATCCTAGATTATTCAACAGCAAAGGATTCGATTCAAGAAGTATACTACGGACAATGGTAATAGCCCTTTGGTGCATTCAATATGATCCATCTAGACGACCAACGGCTTCAAGAGCATTGGCAATGCTTACAACGAAAGAGAAGATTCCAAGGCCACTTCAACGATGAGTTAAGGATGCCTATTTAAATTCATCCAAGGTTATCTCGTTTTACAGAACTCCTACCTGTTAAACGTAGATCCTATAAACGATGAAGCTCTCAACAGAATTTCGATTTTAATCTACACTCGAAACATTTAAATTGAGTGATGTGAAGTTATTTTCATATTAAAATTATTAAATTACTGAATAGGTTTCACATTTTGTTATTGGAACATCTTGTGATGATTCTTTTAAAGATACAAAGTTCTGCATAAATTAAAAAATTCAAGAAAATTCTGTGTAATTTAAAAGAGTATATAGGCTTTCAAATATCCCTGCCCTGTAGATATAAATCTATAAATAACCTCGATGGCGCAGTCCTGGAAGGAGACCAGGACTTAACAGGGATCCCTCACGGGCATTCTTGAACAAATGCACACTAGATTTGTGCAAGACCACTTTTAATGCAATCTAATACTTGCAGCACACACTAACACAGATTCTCAAGGCAAAGAACAAATAGCTATAATTGCCTCAAGTATTTCAAACTGACAGGACAAGCCATTATTACTGCTGCAGGTGAAGCCAAACATAATAAAACAAACCCTTTCTGATGGCTGCAAGAAACCAACATGACAATCACAGATCAAACACTTTATGCACACATACACAGAAAATCAAGTACGAGAGTTTATGGAGGGGAAAAACATCCATTCCTTCGATATCATAGCTGAAAATACAAATTTACAGACTTAATTCTACCAAATAAAAAGTACAGATAAAGGGATTAAACTCCCCTGTTCTCCTTCGTGGTCGTCCAGACTTCCTTTGCATAGTACCCCTTTCTAGCTGCAAAAGCGTCGTCCTTTTCTTTTGCACGAGCCACTTCATCTTACTCGCATGTATGTGTGTATCTCAAATTGGGGCAGCGTGGAAGATAAAGACCAAAGAGATCTTTTCTCTTTCCCCTGCCACCAGGCCCTAACCTGGCCACTCCGTGGAAATAAGACAAAACAGAGTCCCCTTGCAAATAAAAATAGCTGCTTTTACCTGCCCCTCTTCTTCCCTGGCTATCTTATTCCTTTTGCCTCTCCCCCGTGCCATTATGCTGCACCTTCTCTCTCCACGCACCTACGCACACATTCAATTTTGGCAGCTTCCGTCACACAGGGACAAAATGAATTCTCTGAGCGTCTACCACACTGTGCTACGCTCCCTCTCTCCTTTTCACTCAACCCGACCTGTGCTCTTCCTTTGAAATTTCTCCACCTGCCTGCGCGACCCCTGTTCTTTTAAAAATTTCCCTCTTTTCAGATTGGCACCTGCCACTCTCTCTTGTTCTACACGCCCTTTCCTCTTAAATTTGTCCATGTTTCCGGTTAGGCGCCCTCCGTTTGTGGATTAGGGGAGAAGGGTCAGAAGTGTGGGGACTAATTTTGCTAGTATGTAAGAGTTGCATGACGCAATTTGCTACAATAGCACGTTTAGTGAGAAGTGTAAAAATTGACTTTATAAAAGTTCGACATATGGTATTTTTAGGAGTTATATGCAATCTAAATGGATCAAATATCTATTGGTAACCATAAATCTTTGTTATCTCTAATTTTTATATCCAACACAAATGGACCAATAGTTGAACACAAAAACTAGTTGTTTTTATAAAAAAAAATACATTATTATTTAAAATACAACTTACATCCAACACAAATGGACCAATAGTTTAACACTAATGTTTTTGACAATCTTTCACATTTCATGGGAAAATACAAGGTATTTATTATGCTCACTTTTTATATTTGGGGTAGGACAAACCATTAATATGAAATAATCCAATGCATATACGTTGCTACCGCAAAAGTTTACACATAAGAATAGTATTTTTTCACTGTGACAAGAATGCATATTTAAATGAGCATCTGACACACTTATAGTGGATACTTTTGATATTTTATTTGAAACAAAAATTATTTACTTGTTGTTAATGAATGTATTTATGTTTTTTTTATATATATTCATAGGTCTCCATGTGTTCAAGTATGGGTCCATCTTGACCAACATTTTGATTATTTCTTGATTTATATGTAGACGAATTAAATACAACATATATTATAGATATGTGCCAATACTAAATATTATAAGTGAAACAAAGAAAAAGAGAACCCTATGTCTAAAGTGTAAACCTAGGATTCAAATTTTGTGTGTTGTGTCTTTTCCTAATGTTTCATTAAGATGGAGATCAACAAGGTGTTTAGATTGACTTTCAACCATGAAGGTGAGCCAATCAAACCTGGATCTACATCTTTTAGGGTCTTGGAATGGATTGGAATTGATTTTCTTTGATTGACCTAATTAGACTATGTGACCTAATATGAAAAATGCAAGCTTTCGACAATTGACAAATTGTAACATGGATCTGTAGGCAGATCTAGGAAGGGTGGAGTGTTTTGTACCTATCTTGAAAGTTTGGTGTTGGTTTGAATATGAGGATAGAGACATCCAAGGGCATCCAGGTCCTTCTATGCCTTTTCTGAAATTGTTTTTGCAGTCCTCTGATGTCAAATATGGGATCCTTATTTTTGCTTGCAAACTTGTCAAATCACTGTCGAATAATTCTATAAGTGAGTTTTTGTGAGTTGACAAAGTGTAGGGATTTGAATGCAATAATGGAAAAATGATCTTCAATCTTCCTTCAATCCTCTCTAAATCTGAAATTTGCACATTCAAAAATGGAAGAAATTTTGTGTCATTTAGGGGCTTACCTTAGTCAAACCCCATGTTAGTGTTTTCACTTCTACAATGGTAATGCTAATGATAGAAAAGATAAATGATATGAAGGAATGATGAATCAAAAAAGTGCTACAACTCACCACCCTTCAATGGCTTCCTTGAAGGATTGAAATCATGCACATCACTTCAAGGTCTTGGATCTTTCTTTATTGAATTCTTGAATTACTTGGAGACCTACAACAAGGGTTAGTTTTCACAAACAATGATAACATAAACATATACAAATTCGCATGGTATTTGACATGATTTTTGGATCTTGAATTGTTATAATAAAGCTTTGAAATGTTGCTCTTGACAATAATCTTTGCTCAATATTTTTTCATTAGATTTGAAATTATGCAATGACTAAGTTTTTATATACAATTCTTCTAATTTCTTAAAAATTAAATCTCGATAGCTAACATTTGCAACCTAAATTTCAAATGTTAAAATGTCGACACCAACATATTCAAATTTGTATCTCGCTAAAATAGGAGGACGCAAATGTCTATGCATCCTAGTCCTAGTCCTACTTTGCAAAAAATAAGGTGTCAAGGGAAAAACATTAAATAAATGCATTTGTTCAATACTTGCAATTTGTCAGTACATGTTGAAATGGGTCATAGAATGTATAAATTAGAAAATTAGGTGTTTAGTTAGGTCCAATGACTTAAGGGGGAGAAAAACATAGTGTGAAATTTTCAAGGGTGATAATTTATGATGCTACATTTAACTCCCACTTTACTGAGAGTATGATTAGTGAGAGTATGAACTTACGTTCAGACTCACACTAAAGTAGAAAATCTATGTCAAGAGGGGTCCAATTGTCCAATTGTTGAAGAGATATGATGACAAAGGATCTAGGGGGAGTGCATAATCCTACATGATCCAAGATCCCATGAAAAACCAACATAAGCACAAAGGAACACACATGTGTACAATTAATGCAGCAAGACAACATACACAAACATACATGTCGGAAAACATGAAGCATACATGATGAAAACACATGACATAACATAGCAAGAAAATGAAAAAAAACACAAACATGATGCAAACATGAAGAAAACATACCAAAAACACACAACAAAAACATAAGGTTAGTACTAAAAGGATTCAAGTTGGTAAGGTGAAAAGACCTCAGCCTTAAATTGTCTCAAATACTAAACATCATCATCAAATAAATATTACTTAAAGGAATTATCCCGTGAGGATTAGCAAGTTGTGTTATGGCACATTACTCATGAGCCACATGGATCTACTAGCTAGCAAGCTATGTTATGCTAGGTGTACATGCAATATGATGGGTTTCACAAGGCTACCAAGGTGTGTTATGCTAAACACTCATGAAACACATAGCTCTACTAGCAAGCAAGTTGTGTTATGTTCAACAACCATGTTAAGACGTTCATGACTCACAAAATAGAAAATTTTGACATTTTCTAGGTGAATCATAGACTGGAAGGCAACATGGGCTAGTGAAGTCTGATATTCATTAGGTGAGCCCCCTAAGATAAGGTGGCAAAATGAGAAACACACTAGGTCTAGTGAAGTTCGTTATTCACTGGGTGTGCACTCATTAACAACCATACCAAGAGTTATACTCCCTGATAACTTTGATAAGGTGCTACAAAATGATCAAGATGATATGCCAACACATCACTAAGTTCAATGCCTATGAACCAAGTGAAGAAAAAATACCAAACTCACCTAAGGAGGTGCATAAACAATGACAAGATAAGGCCAAATCTCTAGGGATTTTATAACAACACCACCATAAAAGGTGGTTTACAAAAGTTCAGCAAAGGGGATTTTTCAATACATGAAAGGTCACACATTAGGGAATATCACACATGACATCACCACCAAGAGAGGATTAGTTAGTCATGGAATAGAAGACTCGCACCTTAGGGAATACTAGCCATAGCATTACCACCATGGGGAATGTCATATCCAAGAAAGGTAACACACTTAGAGGACATCAAGTCCAATATCACCACAAAGGAGACAATAACATAGATCAAGAAGGCCACACTTTCATTAAGAAGGTCATACTTCCTAGGAGTTATCTGCTATCATCACTAAAAAGGGACCATTTCATATGCAAATAATAATTGAGGACTATATGCCCCCCTTAAAATGTTAGTGTACTTATTACACTGATATTTTAAGGAGATACAAAGGGATCCCTTGCTAAAAGGAATACACCTAACACAAGGCTACCTAATTCCTTGCCCCCCAAGTGTAGGGGAAAGGATGAGCCCAAAATGGATGACAATATGTTGCTCCTTGTGAGATTAAATATGAGGGTGTGTGCACCATTCCGTGACACAAAAAAGGTACCACATTGTGCAAAAAACATGAAATTAAGCATTTTGCTTTCCCCAAATGTAAAGTTACTTTAAAAAACAAGTAATTTTTTATCTCATTTTTTCTACAACCCGCGGCCCTATCTTTCATTTTCTACCCTTCCAACTCACACTCACCAAAAGGAGATCTAATTTTGCTTGTGATTGTTCATGAGGATTCCATTAAGACGTCAAAGAGGTCGAAGAGATCGAAGAGGTATGCATTTCTATTGTTTTAATTTCAAATTTGAATTAGAATGTAGATTGAAATAGGTTTTTTTTTTTTTAAATTGTTTTAATTTCCAAGAAATCAATCTCCACCTCCAAACATTGACAATTCACAATTACCCCCTCATAAAAAGCCTCTCGAACAAGAACAACCTCAAACCCCTCTGTCAGTTCGTAGGCATCCACAAGGAACCCAAGAAAATATCTTAAATCAAATTGAAAACAACAAAAGAGAGATTGAAAAATTGATTGGAAGATTAACTGAGCATGTTGAAACCCACCCTTATAGGAGATGGATTGTCGAATCATTGAAGTCGATTGTATCACATGTAGGAGAAATGAGCAAGAAAATTAATTTTTGGTCGAATAAGAGAGATGAATTAAAATAATTTTATGCTAGTGGACTTTCATATGCAGATGTGAAAAAAGAAAAATTTAGCAAAGCCAACTTGTATTCCCTTTTTACAAACTCAAGAACCAACGCACCTTTATCACATGCATGCAAGAGGTTCCCTATCCTTTAGTGCCACTATGAATTAATAAAAAATAAGTTTTGGGAGGGGTGGTGGATGGTTTTTGACCAACCTCCATGCAATAACTACGAGGTGCCACAATATTTTTTGAGGAAACTCTATTGTCAGTTTGTCCTCAATAAGGTGCCAAATTATTTTGACATTTTAGAATTTCAGGGTAGAGGTGGGGACTCCACATATGATAGGTCGGGTGCACGACGTAATCCACAATTGGCATCGAGACCCTTGGCCAAACACATGGTGGAGGATTTCACTATTTCTTCCGTTGTGAAGGATGAGGTGGACACGTTGGAGTCGATTAGCTTGCTCACTCAAAGCATTGTACAGTGTGTGAGGCCTCTAGTAGACCCTGATGTGGATGAGACTTCTAGGCCTGGAGTTCCACCCCACCATTTTCTCTCTTGCGGTGCTTTTTGCACGTATGATTACGAGAGTGCTCAGGATGCATCTAGACAGCATGCACTAGTTGCAGAGTAGATGGTTTTGACAAATGCATTGTTGAATGAAACATTTGACATTGATACTTAGGTAAAATTCAGCAAGTTCATTTAATTTTGTTTATTAAATTCTATTTTGAAATGTAAGAATAGCTAAATTAGTAGAATCAATATGATAAGAATTTAGGGTCAGAGTGCTCATGATATGTGCACCATTCCTACAAACCCTTATTTTTTTTCGACATTGAGTCCACAAGTATGCAACTAGTATTAAAGAAATAATTATTGCATGTGAACAGTTGAATTTTATTTGAATGTTTCTCATAACACGCTTTGGATGTCAAACAGTTTGTTGGTGGACCTTCCACCTTGACACCTCGCTATTCACGTCCTCAAACAACTTTCACTCAGGTAACCTTTATTCATTAATGGTGTTGTAAAACAATGTTAGCTAGTTTTGGTAATTTTTCATGTACAAATCTAAAATAATGCTTGAAACTACATGAACTTAAATAACTAGGTTCTTTAAAGTGATGGGTTAAAGAGAATTCATTAGTCTTTTAAATAATGCATCATATATTTTGGCTTTGAACTTATTATTTTCACTCTCCTTTCAATATCAAACCCTTTCACATATTAATTTTTCTATCTTATAGCTTTTTCTTTGATGACAGTGTCTTCTTTACGATTGAAAACTATCATTTTCATTGTTTGAGATCAATCCATGTAGTTCATTCAACTGGCATCTATTTGCAGAGACATTATAATTCATTGTGTTATGTGATTATGTTTTTAGATCTCAAGGGCATGTCATAAGATTGCACACTCTCTAATACCATTGGCATGGTTGTAGCCTCTTCATTGGCCTTGACCAAGCATGTTTCAAGGATTATCTTGATTTCTTTACTAGCATTCTCAATTCTATCTTCTCGAGATTCAGTCAGGAGATTGCTTCTAAAATTTTGAGCTTCAAATTCATTTTCTCTAGTTTTTTTCCTAGCCTTTCCACCTCTTGTTTGTGTTGTAGAAAGAATTTTTTTCATCATCATGTTCCCAAGCTCCATAAACTCATTTTCCTTACATTCATACTCTTCAAACTTTTATTTGAATTCAGCTCTTACTAACCTAATGTTATCTTCACTCTTGAGTTGCATTTGAGCCTTTGTCTTCTTAATTCTTTTTATTGCTTCAATCTTCATTCTCAATTAGTTAAAATTCTTCTTGTTCCTGTTTCAATTTCCTTTGCAATGATTGTTGCTCTGTCTGTGGTGACTGTGGATGCATATTACTTCTCAACAAACAACACTTCCTCACCCTCTTTTGAGTGTAATATGTTCTCAAAACCTTGAAGATTTCTCATTTTGACTATCTTTTCTACTTTATCCTAGAGTTGACTTCTCACTATCTTTTTTCCTTTGTGGAATTTCTACCCTCTTTCCATGTTATGATAGTATTTTTTGCCTATTTATGATTTTCCACCATCATATCTCACATTCCATTTACCATTACCACCGAAAAACCTCATGTAGTGTTCATTTACCATTCTTTATGAACATGATTGGGAGTCTCTCCTTGGCTATTAAGAGGCTTGTGTTGGTCCATATGGCTCTAATTTCTAAGTCCATATATGATCTAAGTGTATATTTAAAAAACACATAACCTCCAATAATAATAGCTGCCAAGATGAATAGAAACACCCACATTGTAGCCCAACCAAACTTTGTGTGTTGTCTTGCTTATGCAAGTATCATGGTCTATTATATACAGGAGGTCATCTTTACAACTACATTCATATCTATCCCATGTGTGTTTTTTTTGCAACTACAATCTGAGCATTGACAAGCCTTCTTTTATTTGCACTCATCTATATCTTCACAATTGTTGACATCATCTAGCCCTTAAAAGCTAGGAGGACACTTACATCCAGTATTTCGTATTTCCAGACAAGAAAAATATGACTGTCCATCCTAGGTATTGTGCTAGCAACCACTATTATTGATCTTGCATTATGATGCATGATTTGGACTATTCTTGTGATCAAGAATAATGCGTTCACTTGAAGTCTACAAATATAGCTTCTCACTGTCATACTTATGCTATCATGGTGATTGCAACCATTGTTTGCATCTTAATCATGAGTTACCTTATGTCTCTGCCCCTTATGGTCATGATCATTATCCTTGTATCCATTTATTTTTAACATTGAGGTGTAAGGGTATATGTTTATGTATATTTAGTTGGGTTCCCTATATGAAACATGATATTTGAAAGTGTGTCTCAAATGAAACTTTAACCATGATATCTACACCAATACCTCTATTACAATTATGTTCAATAGAATTCATGTGTTTCATTATGCACTAAGAAAGTGGCCCACAATGGGATTCATACAAGTGTATCAATGCTTTAAGGCAGTCCTAATCATCAACAAAAAGTTTTCCATGTGGTTGTATAACCCTCAGAATAAAAGAGGCCATTTTTTATCCAAACTAATATTTAAAATAAGCTTTATACTTGTATCAATGTGCAACCATTGTGCCATGGCTTCAACAAGCTTCAAAACTCCTATCTTTTGTCACATGTTATCCTTTAAAAATTGTTTGCAAGAATCACTATAGTGTTTGTTCCAATTTGTTCTAGTTTTTTAAACATTGTTATGAACTCTTCATAGCTAATGTAGCCATCATTATTTACATCTATTTTATTCATAATACCTCTCATCATCGAATGAATTTTCATTCCTAAAGATATCTAAGGATATGAAAGATACCTAAATGCTCTCATTATAGCTTTCACACTTGAAACAAACTTATGGCATATCTTTCATAATGAGATTACATGCAAGGTTTGTATCATGGGGATATGAAGATGACCTCCTTGAAACTCTCCAAATTTGGCAACATTGGTAACTCTTACCTCCATTTTCTACAATGTCCTTATCTGCTACAAGTTTGTATAAAGTCCTTATCTACGACAAGTCCATATTGAGACCAAAGGTCCTTATCTACTACAAGTTTGTATAAAGTAGGTGAAATATATTTGTCATCATGAGGTCTCTCAATAAGCCTTTTTGTAACATTTAATGAATATCAACAAGAATTTTCTCCATTCTTTATGGCTTCCATGATAAATTCATGGTTATATACCTTCAAAAAGACCCTGATAACTACCTTATAAGTAATCCAAAAATAGACATCAAGACAATCCATAGAAATTTTCTTGGCATGACATTCATCATTTCTTGCCATCACCATGAGACCACATTACTTTGAGGCATTTTTTTAAACAGTTCACTACCTTTTCTTTGCTTTTAATTAAACAAAGAAACTAATGAAAGTGATAAAAAACTTCATATTTGTAGTTTCATTTTCAGATGTTGACATCAAACAGCCCTAGCGATGTTACTCACATGATGGACCATGGAGTTGTTGCAGTAATAGCCAATTTCGATCCTTTGAGAGAGGTATGCGACAAATTAGTCAATTTTACATTATATTTTCTCTTATATGGTCTATTATTAAAAAAAATCATGGTACTTGTATGTAGTTTAATTGCTATCTTGATGGTTGCTACAGGTGGTTGTCACTCCAGATCGTCAACATGCTAATGTTGTAAATGAGCATGATGATTATTTGTATGCGGTAAGTGATTATTTTGTTATATGCCATTCCACAATTCAATTTCTATATATTAACATCTATAATTCGTATTGTATCAGTTGAAGCTCTGAATGAGTGAAGAGAGGAGGACTAACTTGAGTGCATTCAAAAGACAAAAGAACCAATAGACACTCCATTTGGCCGACCGTTGAAGATAGCACGTGATCTATTTCCTTCCCCTAGAGGGAAAGGAATTTGTATTAGGGTTGTTTGTTGTTGGTATTTTTGAACATATGTTTTGTACTATTGATATATATGTGAAATTTTATGTCCATATGGCTCTTTTTTAGTAAGCCTATATGACTTTATTGGATATATTGTATAATTTAATCGACATATATTATTGTATATCCTTACGAATTTTTGATTAATGCAAATATTATTTTACCACTACTATTCTTGAATGATGTTATCATGCATATTGTGTAAATTGATTTTTACATTTGATGCTTCAACATGTTAGCTTCTTTAATAAACTATTCAACCTTCTTCTTAAGTAGGCCAATAATGCATTTCTATACAAGTGTGCATTTCATGTGTATACTGGTGACTTATGTGTATTCATACTTTGTGACTTACGTGTATGCATGTGAATACTTTGTGACTTGTGACATGTATTCGTATGTATACTTCATGACTTGCAACTTATGAGTTACGTGTATTCAAGTGTATACTTTACAACTTAAGTGTATTCCAATTGAAACAATGAAAAATTATGTTTGTGGGAAATATTGTTATGAAAGGGGGGTTCACCACAAAGACCTATTTCCCTAATTTCATTCAAGGAAATGAGATCCAAACAATGAAGTGACTATTAGCCAAAAGGTTAGTCAAATCAAGGTATGAATCAACAAATTTCCAATCCATGCAAGGACATGGATATAAGCTAAATAGCACTTTGGAGAGAAAGATCAAAACCATCAAACAAACTCCAAAATGCAAGCTATAGAATGCAAATGAAGAACAATAATCAAAAGGCATATCTAGAAAGGGGAAAATAATGTGTACCTTTCACCAAAAGTCACCTTTTGAAGCTCACTGAGGACTCATTCACTCTATGGTGAATGGGTCCTAGCTAGGGTTCTCTGAAATCTATTTATGGGTTCTCTTCTATTATGGCTGCACTCCCAAATTCCCAAGTTTCACTATCAAACAACTATAAATAATTTATGTAGAGGAGTTTCCATGAGATGACAAATTTTCTTGCAACTTTGACAAATTTGCAACTTTCTTCAGTTTTTCTCTTCAAAGGATCTTCAACCTAAAATCCACAATCACACATCAAAGAGAGAAAAATGTTGTTTTTTAGGGAATTGGAGTTTGCCTTGGTCAAACCTCATTTTGGTAATTAAACCTTGCAATGAAATATAAAAGCATGAAGGAATGATGAATGAACAACATGTAACAACTCACCAAACCTTATTTGAACCTTGGATTATAAATCTGCAACTAGCATGAATTGGCTTCAATGGATGTGGATCTTGATCATGAAACTTGATTAGAAAAAATCTTCGTGAATACTTGAATAGATTTTGAACACTACATCACCATATTAGCTCAAACAACATGCATGATGCAAGAAATATTTGACATGACAATGGAATCTTGATTGTTGCAATAATGTTTAAAAAATCTACCCATGAATTCCTTGAAAATGCTCTTGAAATGCTCTTGATCTCATAAAATTTTCTCTAGGATTTGAACACTTGAAAATCTAGGTGAAAATAAGTGAAATAACCTCTTATTTATACAAATCTTAAGACTAATTCAAACATCACAAGCCAAAATCTGAATATATACATTTGAAATCATTGAAAAACTGCCAAAAACATAATTTGAATTTAGGTCCTAGGTGCAAGTGAGGACCCATTCACCCTATGGCAAATGGGTCCTAGGTCACTAACCTAGGACACACATTGCTCAATGTTAAACCTTATGTCATGGAATTTATGAATTTCGGCTTTTATCCCTCAAAATTTGCAATTAATTAGGGTTGGATTTGAATTAATGGTGCCAATTAAGGAAAAATTAACCTCAATCAATTAATGAAGCCCTAGATTAGTGTGAAAATGTAAAGGTACAACTTACAACACCAAAAATGAGGCATAATTAAGTCCACTTTAATTAAAAGGGCCCTAAACTTAATGTGAATATGTAAAACATATTATAACACTAAATTAATACATCATTAAGCTCATTTATTTATTAATTATTCCCAAATTAAGTGTGAAAAAGGGATACTTTTTCCTACACTAAATTTAGCCCTCATTTTAGTGTGAGGATGAGCGCAAGCACAAACTCACACTAAATTAGACATTCAAGGTACTTATGTATGCAAAAATGACAAAGATACACAATCATACAACATCAAAGACTAGGAAGATCAAGCCTAGATGGTCTGATTGACATGAAACACATATAAGCTTTTAGTTTTTGTGCTCACTCTAGGGTAGTGGAACCTTAGGCTGTCCATTGGGTGAGTATCCCAAAAGAATGGAAAATGAGAGAATCATATTAGGCTCCCATACCATATCAAAGCTATCCTCTTGACAACTTCAATAAGGCACCACAAGGCAAGGATCCACAAGCAAGCAAGGTGTGTTATGCTAGGTGGCCTTGAATTTAGATTTCGAGCTTCATAGGGCTTAACAAGTTGTGTTATGCTAAACACCTATGAACAAGGAAAGGCTCCATAGGAAATCAAGGTGTGTTATGCTAGGTGGCCTTGAATTCAGGGTTTTGAGCTTCATAAGGCTTAACAAGCTATGTTATATACTAAAAAATTATAAACAATAATTCTAATAAGAGTTTTTTTTGTTCAAAGGGATTTTGCTTAGTTTGTGTAAGGTCTTCTTCTTAGGGAGCATCATGCCTAATTTCCCTAAGAGAGGACAAGTCAAGAGTAAAAGATTCACAACTTAGGGAATGTAGTGCATCACATCACCACTAAGGAAAGTTGTATGTTAAGAAATATCTCACTCTTGGAGGACATCAAATCCAATGACACCACCAAGAAAAGGATGCATCACAAGAATAAATAAAATCACACCATGAAACATGAGAAATGTCAAAAGATATTATTGATGTATGCCCCCAATTTAAAGCGGTTGCTAACACCATTGCTCTGAGCAATTGCTTTAAAGTAGCCAATGTTCAATCCTAAGACATGAGAGCTTATTCGAAAATACCTATGACAAGTCATATGTTTCTAAAATGAAGCTACATCATGAAAATGGAAGGAGGAGTTTCCCCCAAAAATACATAAGGGATCTATGGATTCAAGGTCAATATATCTTTGCTACAATGTTGTTATAGAGCTCAGAAATGTCATCATTCCCTAAATACTCATAGAATTGGAAGAATGACACATAGAGAGTGAAAACAAATAAAAAGCCTTTTGGGTCAACATGGAAGAGACCTAAATGTCTTGAAGCCTTGCGTCATCCACAAAAGGAAAACACAAGACAAATAAAAGATAAAATGTGTATGGCATAGATAAGAATGTAGATACAAATAGAGGAATGCATAGAAAGAGAGATACATCAAATATAACAGTACAAGGGATCACATTACGGACATACAATCACATAAAGAAACATGAAAAAAGAAAATAAAGGAAAATACTAGTAAAGCACATGCAATTCAACCTATAGAAAATCGTCTGCATCCCAATCTTGATCAGTATATGCGGAAGGAGGACAACTAGCCAAATGGACAACATCAAGTGTCAAACTAGGATGCACACCAAGTTCAACACTCTTATTAGTAGAATTATCATTTAAGCTCATGGAAGAGGAGAACAATGAGTTCAACTCATTGTGCACTTGTTCATCGATCTTTGTAATGTCAATATCATCATCTAAATTAATCACAATAGGAGGCCGAATGATAATATCCCTGGAAGGTTCTTGTTTACATTGCAGGGAAGGTTCTTGTTTACATTGTAGTGAAGGATAGAATCATCATGCATTGCTTTAGGAAAGTTCGGATTTTGATTTTTTATGTTGCTATTTTCTTCCTTAGTTTGTAACATATGAGCAATAGCACGAATTCTACGCCTACGCTCTCGAGAATTTCAGTTTCTTTTCATTTTGTTTTCAATTTGTGATTGTGTAGGAGCGGGTTTGTCAACCATAGGTATATTTTCTTCCCTCAATGGAGAAACAAAAGAAACCATACGAGGTTGTTCAACCACTTTCTCTTTGGCTTTGTAAAATTGTTTGAATTTAGGTGGGACAACGAGATTTTTTGATTGTCTTGTGGTCTCTTATAGGAAATGGTAGTAGGATTTGTAATAGGCTACTCTTGGATATTTGGAAGGGATTTTGGTTCAATCATGGTTTCATCAAGGATAGGTGGCTCAATCATGGGTTGAGGCATATTTCTAAGGGATAGTTCTACTATGTGCTTTTCCTTAAACTTTTGATATGATTTGAAAAATTTGTCTTCACAGGGTCTAATAGGTTCAATGGGCTCAGGGAAAAATAAATTCAATGAAAAGTTCCCATGGGAAGACACGAGATTAAAGCCATTATGATGCACAGTAAAGATCTCATTGCTAAAGGGAAACTTTAAAAATTTATGCACAATCGACGTGACAACATTCATGGAGCGAAGCCATGGATAGCCTAACTTTACATGAAATTGGTCCGACGATGGGATGATGGTGAATGAGACATTTAATGTTTTTGGACCAAATTTTAGAGGGAGATTTATCGATCCAATCGCAAGGCAAGAAAATCCATTATGTGTTTTGATCCATGCTTTTGGTCTTTCATATGTATCTTGATAAATATCATACAAAAATAGGAATTCTCAAATGATCACGTTCTCCACATAGACGGGATCAATTAATATCCCATTAGTAGGCTTGTCATTGATTCTTCTAGCTATGTAAAGAAATCCATCAGGTGCATGTTTGATTATGTCTTTTTGTGAGAAAGCAATATCAAGGGGAATTTTGGTTTGGCCTGTACGAGGTTTAGCTTCAATAAAGTTGATCGAGGTACGTATATTATCATTCTCTTGTTATTTGAAGGTATCGTTAAGGAGGTCACCGAGGCCACAACAAATATTTATCTCGTTTTCACTCTTAAGCATCTTTCTTAAGTTAGCTAGCATTGCAACTGCATCTAGGCTCACATTTTTTCATTTTTTCTAGGCCTTCATCTATTCTTCTTATGTTTTCTTGCATTCTATGAATAAAATCATGCACATTGGTCATAGTTAAGGAATTCATTGGAAATGAGGTATGCAGGTTATGATCCATAGGGGGTTGATTATCAACACTATTAGTGAAAGAGTTGGAAAACCCAACATCCATGATGAATGGTGTATCATGGGATGACATGAGTCTCGAACTATGTCTCATAATAGTATTTCCAATAGGACACCAAGTTGTAAAGCTCATACAAGTTTCACAAACTCAATGTCAACCCAAAATGGAAAGAGGGTAAAATGCAATGCAATGACCTAGAATGTAAATGTGAATGCAATTTTTAGATTCTCAATAAGGTAATTTTTTTTATTACACTATGAAAAAACCTAATAATAATGTCTTGTAATTGCAATTTTGAAATCACACAATGCACTAAATTTATCAAATGAAGCTAAATATAACCAAATTGAAGAAATAGAAATTCTACAAACAAAAATAGAAATCTGAAAACAACAACAAAAATGAAGAAATGAATGTTTTAATGCCCATAAAATTAGAATATGAACCTGATTAGGGACTCATTCTCCCTAGGGCTAATGGGTCCTAGGTGAGGGTTTTGAAACAATTTTTTATAGATTTCTGAGTTAATTTCAATGGTTTCTAGATTATGATCTGATACAACAAGTTTCAGTTTGATTTTTCTGTGAAATGAGGATTCAATACAAATAAAAAATGTGACAAAATGACAACCTAGAACATATAATTTTATATGAAAATTTTCTTCAATTTTCAGATGCAAATGAATATGATATAATGATATGTAAATGATATGCAATATGACTAGTTTTTTTTGTATTTTTCAAATTTAAAGAATGAAAAAATGCAATCCTAAAACCCTTAAATGAAATAAAAAGTTAAATGCAAACTAGATACCCTAAATGAGACTCAATTCAATACAAAGAGATGAAAATGAATGCAAGATCTAAATCTAGGATGAAAGAGGACTCCAAAATCAAAAAATGAAATGATCAAATTTAGGTTCACCAAAATGAAACAACAAAAAATATGTTTGGGGGAATATTGTTATGAAACGAGGGTTCACCAAAAGACATATCTCCCTAATTTCATTCAAGGAAATGAGATCCAAACAATTAAGTGACTATCAACCAAAAGGTGAGTCAAATGAAGGTATGAATCAACAAATTTTCTATCTATAAGGATGGGAGTATAAGCTAAATAGAACTTTGGAGAGAAAGATCAAAACCATCAAACAAACTCCAAAACACAAGCTATGAAATGAAAATGAAGAATAGTAATCAAATCTGATAGAAACAATAATCAATCTGGAAAGGGGGAAACAATGTGTGTACCTTTCACCAAAAGTCACCTTTTGAAGCTCACTAATGACTCATTCACCCTATGGAAAATAGGTCATGGTTTGGGTTTTCTTCTGCTATGTCTACACTCCCAAATTCCCAAGTTCCACTATTGGCAACCGAAAATAAATTTTGTAGAGGAGTTTCTATGAGATGACAACTTTTCTTGCAACTTTGACAACTTTGCAACTTTCTTCAATTTTTCTTTTCAAAATATCTTCAACCTAAAATCTACAATCACACATCAAAGAGAAAAAAATGTTGTTTGTTAGGGAATGGGGGTTTACCTTGGTCAAACCCTGTTTTGGTAATTAAACCTTGAAATGAAATATAAAAGCATGAAGGAATGATGAATGAACAACAACATGTAACAACTCGCCAAACCTTATTTGAACCTTGGATTATAAATCTACAAATAGCATGAATTGACTTCAATGGATGTGGATCTTGATCATGAAACTTGATTAGAAACAATGTCCTTGAATACTTGAAAAGATCTTGAAGACTACATCATCATATTATCTCAAACAACATGCATGATGCAAGAAATCTTTGATGTGACAATGGAATCTTGATTGCTACAATAATCTTCAATAATTCTACCATTGAATACCTTGAAAATTCTCTTGAAATGCTCTTGATCTCATAAAATTTTCTCTAGGATTTGAACACTTGAGAATCTAGGTGAAAGTAAGTGACATAACCTCTTATTTATACATATATTAAGATTAATTCAAATATCACAAGCCGACATCTAAATATACATTTGAAATCATTAAAAAACTGACAAAAATATAATTTGAATTTAGGTCCTAGGTGCAAGTGAGGAACCATTTTCCCTATGGTGAATGGGTCCTAGGTCACGAACCTAGGAAACACATTGCTCAATTTTAAACCTTATGTCATGGCATTTATGAATTTTGGGTTTTATCCCTCAAAATTTACAATTAATTAGGGTTGGATTTGAATTAAAGAGGCCAAATAAGGAAAAATTAACCTCAATCAATTAATGAAGCCCTAGATTAATGTGAAAGTGTAAAGGTACACCTTACAACACCAAAAATAAGGCACAATTAAGTCCACTTTAATTAAAAGGACCCTATACTTAATGCAAATATTTAAAACATATTACAACACTAAATTAAGGCATCATTAAGTTCATTTATTTATTAATTATTCCCAAATTAAGTGTGAAAAAGGGGTACGTTTTCCTACATTGTACACCAATGTATACTTTGTGACTTATGTGTTTTCATGTGTATACTTTTTATTTATGTGTATACTTTATATGCATGTGTATACTTCATGGCTTACATGTATTTGAGTACTTGTGCTTCACTTATTCACATGTATTCATGTGCATACTTCATGCTTCCAATGTATAATTCATGTGTTCACGTGTATGCTTCATGATTCATATGTATACATTATGTATTCACGTGTATGCTTCGTGCTTCTTGTGTATACTTCACGTATTATATGTATTCACATGTATGATTCATGCTTCCAATGTATAATTCATGTGTTCATGTGTATTCTTCACGATTCATATGTATACTTCATGTATTCATGTGTATGATTCATGCTTTTTTGTGTATACTTCACATATTATGTGTATGCTTCATGCTTCATGCGTATACTTCACGTGTTCACGTGTATGCTTCATGATTTATATGTATACTTCATGCATTATGTGTATTCATGTGTAGCATTCATACTTCCTGTGTATACTCCATGTATTACGTGTATTCACATGTATGCATCATGCTTCCTATGTATACTTCATGTGTTCACGTGTATGCTTCATGCTTTCGATGCAATGTAGCTTGAACCACTCTGATATGTTTAGGTGTGAAATAGGACCATGCCTAGCCTAAACGTACCCATTTGGATGTGTTGGAACTATCAGTTTGGTCGCAGTAGTTGCAAAACAAAAGTTACACCCATTTGCAACTTTACACTGCTTGCATTTGACCATTTTTCCATCAACTAAAAAGTCGAAACCACAGGAAAACAACTCAGAGATATAAAAAACCAAGAGAGGTTATTGTAGAGGGGCCCCATGTGATCCCATATACTTAGACATAATTTTTCTAAATGACATGGTGTCCAAGTAACTACTTGTAAAATATTGTTGCCTTTTTGCACTTTGGACTCTTAAGGGATATCGCCGATGTAATGTAGCTCAGACTGTTTCGGCATTTTTTGGTGTGAAAGAGAACCATTCCTAGCCTAAACGTACCCATCCAGATGTGTTGGAACTATCAATTTGGTCGCACAAGTTTCATAATGAAAGTTACACCCCTTTGCATTTTTACACTATTTGCATTCAACACTTTTTCCATCAACTAAAAAGTTGACACCATGGGAAAACACCTCATAGATATCAAAAATTGAGAGAGGTTATTATAGAGGGGCCCCACATGATCTTGTAGCCTCATACATAATGTTTCTAAGTGACATGGTGTCCGAGTAACCATCAACACTTAAACTCTCAACCTCCAACACTCAACACTTAAACCCTCAACCCTTAAACCCTAATACCTCAACCCTCTACCCTATCAATTAAACCCTCTACCCTAGTTTCTCAAGTTAATACATGAATCCTCAAACCTTAAACCCTCAACCCTTAAATCGTAATACCTCAACCCAACCCTCTAACCTCTATATTAAACCCTCAACCCTATACCTTCAACCCTAATCCCTCAAATTTCAACCTTAAACCCTCAAACCTTAAACCCTCAACCATAATCCCTCAACCCTATACCTTAAACCCCAATCCCTCAATCCTCATCCCTTAAAATCTAAAGAATAAAACCTAAACCTGAAACCCTTGACCCTAATTTTTCAACCCTATACCTTAAACCCTAAACACTCTACCCTACACATTAAACCCTCAACTCTATCCCTTAAACCTTAATCTGTCAACCCTCAACCCTCAACCCTCAACCCTCTACACTATACACTAAACCCTCAACCATAAGTGGGAGAGACCTGAGAGAGAGAGAGATGAGAGAGAGAGAGAAAGACAAAGACTTGAGAGAGGGAGTTGGGGTGAGAGAGATAGAGAGACTTGAGAGGGAGAGAGGGAATGTGAGAGAGGGGTTGGAGTGAGAGAGAGTATTCTAGGTAGGGTGGGAGGGAGTGAGACCTGGGAGAGGAAAAATTGAGAGGGAGAGGGAAAGTTATCTAGTTAGGGTGGGGGAGAGACCTGAGAGAGGGAGAGGGGTTGGGAGGGATATTTTGAGTGAGAGACCTGAGAGAGACATGAGAGAGAGATACCTAAGAGAGAGAAACCTGAGAGAGGGAGTTGGAGTGAGAGAGAGAGAGAGAGAGAGAAACACCTGAGAGAGGGAGTTCGAGTGAGAGAGAGAGATGAGAGGGAGAGAGAAAGATAAAGAATTGAGAGAGGGAGTGTGAGGGAGGGTGTTGGAGTGAGAGAGATTTGTCTAGGTAGGGTGGGAGGGAGTAAAACTTGAGAGAGAGAGAGTTCTACATCGAAGGAAGAGGGTTATCTAGTTAGGATGGGAGGGAGAGACCTGGGAGAGGGAGAGGGGGTGGAAGGGATATTTTTAGGGGGAGACCTGAGAGAGAGGGAGTGTGAGAGAGGGGGTTGGAGTGAGAATTGAGAGAGAGAGAGATTTATCTAGTTAGGGTGGGGGGAGAGACCCGAGAGAGGGAGAGGGGTTGGGAGGGATATTTTGAGGGAGAGAATTGAGAGATGGAGTGGGAGACACTTGAGAGAGATACCTAAGAGATATGGAGTGGGAGACACCTGAGAGAGAGAGATACCTGAGATAGAGAGAGAGAGATGGGAGGGAGAGAAATATAAAGACCTAAGAGAGGGAGTTGTAGTGCAAGAGAGAGAGAAAAAATACCTAAGAGGGAGAGAGAGGGAGAGGGAGTGTGAGAGTGGGGGTTGGAGTGAGAGAGAGAGAGACTACTACATCAGAGAAAGAGGGTTATCTAGTTAGGATTGGAGGGAGAGACTTGAGAGAGGGAGAGGGGGTGGGAGGGATATTTTGAGGGAGAGACTTGAGAGAGAGGGAGTGTGAGAGAGGGGGTTGGAGTGAGAGAGAGTAGTCTAGGTAGGATTGGAGGGATTGGAGGGAGTGAGGCCTGAGAGATATATACTTTAGAGGGAGAGAGAGGGAGAGTTATCTAGTTAGGGTGGAGGGAGAGACCTGAGCGAGGGAGAGGGGTTGGGAGGGAAATTTTGAGGGAGAGACCTAAGAGAGAGAGAGAGAGAGAGAGAGAGAGAGAGAGAGAGATTTCTAGGTAGGGTGGGAGGGAGTGAGACCTGAGAGAGAGATTACTACATCAAAGAAAGAGGGTTATCTAGTTAGGATGGGATGGAGATATTTGAGAGAGGGAGAGGGGGTGGGAGGAATATTTTGAGGGAGATATCAAAGAGAGAGGGAGTGTGAGAGTGGGGGTTGGAGTGAGAGACTAGCCTAGGTAGGGTGGGATGGAGTGAGACTTGAGAGGGAGAGAGAGTTATCTAGTTAGGGTGGGGGGGGAGAGAACTAAGAGAGGGAGAGGGCTTGGGAGGATATTTTGAGGGAGAGACTTGAGAGAGATGGAGTGGGAGACACTTGAGAGACCTGAGAGAGAGATACCTGAGAGAGATGGAGGGAGATGAGAGGGAGAGATAAAAATAAGTACAAGAGAGAGAGAGAGAGAGAGATTGGAGTGAGAGTGATTTGTCTAGGTAGGGTGGGAGGGGGTGAGACTTGAGAGAGAGAGACTACTACATTGAAGAAAGAGGGTTATCTAGTTAGGATGGGAGGGAGAGACCTGAGAGAGGAAGAGGGGGTGGAAGGAATATTTTGAGGGAGAGACCTAAGAGAGAGGGAGTGTGAGAGAGGGTGTTGGATTGAGAGTGAATAGTTTAGGTAGGGTAGGAGAGAGTGAGAATTGAGAGGGGGAGAGAGAGTTATTTAGTTAGGGTGGGGTGAGAGACCTAAGAGAGGTAGAGGAGTTGGGAGGAATATTTTGAGGGAGAGACATGAGAGAGAGAAGGGAAGAGTTGGAGTGAGAGAGAGAGAGAGTAAGAGAGGGGGTTGGAGTGAGAGAGATTTGTCTAGGTAGGGTGGGAGGGATTGAGACCTGAGAGAGAAATATAAAGACCTAAGAGAGGGAGTTGGAGAGAGAGAGAGAGAGACTTGAAAGGGAGAGAGAGGGAGTGTGAGAGAGGGGTTGGAGTGAGAGATATTTTTCTAGGTAGGGTGGGAGGGAGTGAGACTAGAGAGAGACTACTATCGAAGAAAGAGAGTTATCTAGTTTGGATGGGAGGGAGAGACCTGAGAGAGGGAGAGGGGGCAGGAGGGATATTTTGAGGGAGAGACCTAAAGGAGAGGGAGTGTGAGAGAGGGGGTTGGAGTGAGAGAGAGTAGTCTAAGTAGGATTGGAGGGAGTGAGACCTAAGAGATAAAGACTTGAGAGGGAGAGAGATTTTTCTAGTTAGGGTGGGGGAGAGACTCGAGAGAGGGAGAGGGGGTGGGAGGGATATTTTCAGGGAGAGACCTAAGAGAGAGGGATATAAAGAGAGGGAGTGGGAGACACCAGAAAGAGACTTGAGAGGGAGATAGAGAGGGAGTGGGAGAGACCTGAGAGAGAGAAACTTGCGAGGGAGAGAGAGTTGTCTAGTTAGGGTGGGAGGGAGAGACTTGAGAGAGGGAGAGGGGGTGTGAGAGTAGTTAGGGTGGGGGAGAGAGACTTGAGAGAGGGAGAGGGGGTGTGAGAGATCCAAGAGAAAGAGGGTGGGAGGGATAGAGTGAGGGAGATACTTGAGAGAGAGGGGGTGGAAGGGATAGAGGGAGGGAGAGACTTGAGAGAGAGGGGATGGGAGGGATAGAAGGAGGAAGAGACCTAAGAGGGGGAGTTATCCTATACATTAAACCCTCAACCCTATACCTTAAACCCTAAGGATGGAAGACAAGGTAGAGAGTGTAGGCGAGACCTAGAGAGGGTTGAGACATAATGGGTATGTATTGGTTAAGAGGGAAGGAGGCAGAGAGGGAGTGAAAGGTAAAACCTCAACTATCCATCAACAATCATAAACCAAAAACTCTAAATATTATCAAAGTGGCGGAGAGAGACACAAAGAGAAAAAAGTTAGTTTTTTGTCAATGCAACTCATTTGGTGAGCACCAAATGGGATGTGCCATTTGGAGAGCACCAAATTTGGTGTTCGCCAAATAAGCTTCTTATGGACATGATTTTCTCAAGAGGGTACCAAATTTTCACATATTTTTGGTCGTGCTAATCATCCTGTTTGTACATATTTCAATGCAATTTATTAAAAAAAATGATGATGTTAAGCTCTCTCTTAGCTATCTAAATATATATATTTTTTACATTTTGATTATGTTAAGGTTTTCATTTATAACTTCTCTTGTTATTGCCTCTATTTTTTGTCAAAAACCAACATGTGCTAGTTTTAGGATAGATTTTTACTTGTTCATCAAATCTTGAAACAAATTACATTTTTTAAAACTAGACTCCATTCTGCACGTGATGAAAAAAAATCAATTTTTTATTAGTTTTCAAAAACATTAGGGGGGAGCATGCTCAAATTTCAGCTTTTCAGGATGTGTCCACTTCGAAAATTCATACAATATTGTATATTCATTAAAAAATTAGCCAAAAAACGGGGATAAAATACATGTTGTTAGATAATTTCTCACCATTCAGATTTTAGAAATTATAAAAAAAAGTTAATGAAAAGGGGGGGGGGGGGGTGATCCCACAATAGTGGTTTACAATTTTTGGCTAAATTGGACATTGGAATTATTATTTTTAACTAAATCTTCACATTCGGGCACCTATAGCAGCTAAACCGCGAGGAATTTAAAGATGATGCAAACTAGAGTTTCATCGCATTTTGTTTGTTGATTCTAAAAATATATTTTTCAAAATTTTTGGAATCAGATTGCACATCTTTTTCCATCTCCCACGAAAATTGGTTTTTTTTCTTAAAACAACATTTTTAAAAAGTGACACACACCGTATAACGCATAATTTTTTTTCCATGAAGGATAAAATTATAATTCTTTCATATTTAGATTTGTAACTCTGATATCTAGTGCTTCCACTTGGTTAGATAGTTTTTTATTGAATATTGTTTCTTTAATCAAGTTTCAAAGTCAAACCAATTACAATTCAGACATAGCGTGACTGTATAACACGTAATTTTTTTTGTATATATCAAAATTCTTTTTTTTTTGTTGGATCAAGGACTTCAATATTTGGTGCACTCATATTTTTAATTTTTTTTTTATAATCTTCTATTTTTCCACATGTGCAAAACAAAGACCTTCATTTTTGATGAAAAACCTATGTTTAATAAAACTAAAAAAACAAATACATAAAAAAATCAAAACATATTAAAATTATATTCATTGGATAGCTTGTTCTGAGGACTACCATAATCATTTGAAATAAATTTTAAATGAATTCATTTGATCTCCCAAAAGGTAAATCAAAAGTGATTTTTTATCAACATTTTGATAGGTGGAAAGGAGACTCATTTATAGGTATGGTTTAAAACTAGCGAGGTTCTATCCAAGGGGATTTTATCTAAGGTGGTTTGATCAAAGCCTCTTCAATTGAAATCCTTAAAATTAAACTTTTTAAGGCTTAAATCATTATATTTTCTAAAAATATGTGATTTTAGCAAAAATCAGTTCCTCTCAGAAATTGTAAACCACTATTGTGGTAGCACCCAGGGGCCTCATACGCTGTGCTATTATTTTTGATAAAGCAAGACCTATTTTGACCCCCTATTTTTGAAACCCTTAATCTTCATTATTTTCAAAAAGAAAGTAGCTTAGAAAGAAGACTTGGAGCACTTCAACTCTTGTTCTTGTTGCATCTTCAAATTTTGAGCGTAATTATCTTCATTTTCTCGTGCACATCAGACTTTGTTGATTTCAAAAAAACATGGCATCTTAAGAGCCATTTTTATGTCACAAATTGGTGCACACACCCATGATTGTATAAATCCTAGTTTATACCCCCATGCATGGTAGTGATCATGTTATGATACTACAACTACCGCATGACAAGGAGAAAAGCAAATTAATCTATATTATACTCAATTTGATCCCCGTAAGGATCAGATTATCTTAATTTATTCTTTAAAGCACAACATTCATATGTAGTATGTCCAAATATTCTATGATATGCATAGTAATATGTATTTGTAATCTTTTGTTTATTATATTTTTGTTCATGCACTAGTGGTAGTGTAATTAATTCCAAGTTTAATTTAATGTAGCTAGACTACTCTCAATCTTTGATGAAGGATGCAAAGAGGGTAACACACCTTTCTTAATAGGACCATGGAATTTGTATTTCTTGGTTGGTGGAGAAATTTTTTGATGTAAAGGTGGAGGACCTTGGTAACCTATTCATTTTGTATCTTCAGGCATCGTTTGTTCCAAAATGGAGTGAGACATAAAATGATAATTATCCTATGTGTATCCTAAGTAAACTTAAGGAACTGATGTGAAGAGGACCTAGTTGATGAATTGGTTAAGTAAAATATCCCATTCACACTAACGTCCCCTTAAGTGCATATTATGGAGAACATACAACATGTAATGATGTATCTCAAATACTAGGCAATGTTAGATATCCATGTAAAACAATCTCTCACAAATAGAGAAAACAGGAAAACCTAGTGGGACAAAACTCCTCCCCAAAATATAGAAATAAAAATTACTCTTAAAAAAAGAGGAACAAAACTTGATGTGAGGAATTTTTTTCCCTCCTAAGAGAGAATAAGAAAAGATACCATGAAATCCTCCTTAAAAATAGAGTCTCCTACAATGATGGTAGATGCTTGACAATGAATGTTGAAGATTATCAAAATTCGTTGAACAACATTCCTTCCCTTAGGAAGAAATAAAGTTCCAAGAATGTACATGTGATATTTTCCCATTTTTGAAAGGAATGTGAGGGAAGAAAGATCAATATGTGTGATGTTTCTAAACTCTATCAAGTGTCCCAATGCTAATACTAAAAGTTGTCACAATCAAATTAGGTGTTCTAGGCCACACTAATGAAGATAATCCAAAATCTTGTGGAAATATATGTGGATCATAATATAAGGAAAAATATTTCTCCTCCAAATGCTACTCAAAAGTATCCACATCAACTCCAAACAATGACAAATGATGATGTGGAGAAGGATTGAGAGGGTCTAAAATACCCTCATAATATTTGAAGAAGATAATGGAACTCCATATGAATTAACATCAAAGAGGAGATCAATATTCTCAATAGTGTCCTCAAAGTCTATAAGATAGGACTCACAAAAAAACATGCAATTTCTATCAAGTAATAATCTCAAGGAGTCGTAATTGGAAGAAAATTAATATCTTACTATACTGAATCATTATAATCCATGGATGTAGCAATACTATTCTCATTAGAAGAAATAGTAGATGAAAGAGATGAGATCTTAATTCGTACAATTAAACTACATTGCTCATACTTGAATGATATGCTGACACAAGATGCTTACATGTGAATGCATGATATATTTGTTGATTTTGGATTAATGAAGACCTCAAAATGTTGAATTATAAGTGAATAAGAATCTTAAAAATAATGTCAATATAAATACAAAGTTGATTATATTGATGAAGTTCATAAAGAGTTTTCAAATTTTAAGTTCCTTTAGAAATAATTCATCTATTGCATGTGTTTTCTCCCCATAATAATCACATTTAATTTTGTACATGGATTAGGAGATATAGTTAAAACAATAATATTATCCCCTCAAATTCACTCAATCAAGGATCCCACAAAAATGCATGATCTTAGAATTTTATGCTTAGTACACTTATAGGTGCCACTTGCAAAAAATATTAAAGTGGTCTTGATATTAGTGCATGCAAATTCCAACTTTGGCCACAAAATTAAAGTATAATTATTTTGATACAATGAGATCAATTTGATAATGTACCACTACAAAGTACACTAAAATTATGGACTTTTAAAAACTACACTAAATTTTTTTATCATTTGAGCCCAAATGGAGCCTTAGAAGTTTTTAAAACGAAAAATTCTCATTAACACCTATGATATAATCTATAATTTCTAGATAAAAATATACTAAAATTAAAAGCCATTTGCACCACTACAAAGCTCATGAAATTTTACCCTAAATAAAAAATCTCACAAAAAAGAGCTCAGATGATTGAGAACAAAGCCTCTAAAGTTTGAGTACAAAATAAAAATCCCTAATGGAGAGGGCCAAGCTAGTTGAGATCAAAGCAACTAATGTCATGTTGATGCATGACAATATTAGTAATTCTAGTGATGTAATATGCTCCTCTTGGATGGAATATTCCCTCTGACTAACAAATTGTCCATTATTTCCTCAAAACTACCTATAGGAGCTAAAACATTTTTTTTTCTTTATACTACCTTTGAATTCATGAAAAACTACTTGCAAGTGCAATGGGTGGTTTTGGAGCGATAGAAGCTATTTACGATATTTTTCTAGTAATTCTTGTCATAATATTTTTCCATGTAGGTGGTGGTTGACAAGATTTCTACATGGCATCTTCACATAGGTCATCTACCCTACTACATACAGGGTACCTTACGTAGGAATGGTATGGTCTATTGACTAGTTTTTACTTTTTTAATATTAAAATTCTAAAAAATATTTCTAAAAATAGATTAAAAAAACTCAATCAAGTACCAAATTTTTAATGTCTGCACTACACATTGAGAATATTCTTAGTTTGTACAACTGTAAAAATGGTTGTATGAAAGAGGGGGCTAAAAAAATCTAAGGACCTAGGGAAAAAGTGTTTTATTTTGATGATTTGATAATCAATTCTTAGGTTCAAGCCTATTTTTTTCCAAAATTCTCCAAAAGTGCATTTTCCTTTTATGAATTTGACAACCTTATTCCAGCTTCAAACCCTTATAGGTTTGGCCTCACATGTTCAATTTGGATAAATAAAATGGATAAAATAACTTTCTTGGACACTTTGAACTCAATGGTGAGCTCATATAATTTATAAAAAGAATGATTCAAAATTAACATGCAATACAAAGTTACATAAAGGAACTCCTTCAAAATCTAGTATTTTTATTAAATTTTTATGATTCTCCAAGTCATCATATGATACAAGAAAAGAGAATACTAAAATTTTCAAGATCCATCAAGATTTATAACTGACATATCTCAATAAATATTAACAAGAAATAATCCCACAAACTTTGATACCATGTAAGAGTTGGTATAGAATGCTTCAATGAAATCATAAGTGAGATCAAATATGAGAATATAATGTTATTATATAAAAGTATGTAAATGATACATGATTATTATTAAATTGTAAATACAAGGGGAACCCCTTGGTTATATAGACCAAGGTTAGACATGGGATTACATAAGATTATGGCACACGTCTTAATCTTGTGAGTTGAGACATAAAATGATAAGTATTCTATGTGTACTCTAAGAAAACTTGAGTAACTAGTGTTAATAGGATCTAGGTTTAGAACAAGTTAGGTAAAACATGTAATGCCCCAAGCCAACACACTTAGAAAAAAACATGACAAAACAATTTTTTTGAAAGAATGATAACACATTGTTAATATGGAAACAACATGTCTCACTTGCACAAAAACATGCACATAAGTGTCATGTGAAACACAAAAACACAATACAAGTGATAAAAATAAAACCTCACCATTGCGTAAGAAAGGTTGAAACAATGAATGACTAATCACTCATGGGATACATTCACCACAATGAACATATGAGAGAGAGGATGACAACTACATGATGATTAGTTACTAAAGGTCATGATTGTGTTCTCTCACAATAACACACCAGGATAGGATGAGGGAATCATCCACCTCCAATTCACATCAAAACATACTTAAAAACTCTAAACACCAAGGCCAACCTTCACAAGAGGTTTCCTAACTAGGATGCACAAAATCTCCACCAATTGGAATGATGGGTCACTTCTGAGAAACCACATACTTCCCAAGATGTCTCGTTGCAATGTAACATCATAAAAGTGGAATAATAATACTAAAAAACATCCCTTTACCTATGAGGCATGTTGAGAATATAAACAAGATTAGCCATGCAGGCTTTCAACATTCCCAATTCTTCACAAGATTGGGTGAACAATCTCCCTATCCCTAGGTTTGACAATTGGACAACTTCGAAAGAAGACACACAACACTAAATAGAGGATGTAATAAATTCACAATGACAACATATATGGACATGTTATAAACATTTATAGACTCTTGAGATAATGGGGAACAACTTTCATTCACAATTTTCCCCCGTTTGAGGTCTTGAATAACTCACTATCAACAAAAATGAGCCAAAACAACACCCTGTGGGACACTAGCACCCAACTTTGGTGTCCCTCAAGGGTGGTTGTGTCCTTGGTATAGATTCTAGGTGTTGGTGTCCTTGTTAGGGTGTTAGTGTCTTGGGAAGTGAGCTTCCTAGGACTAGGTTATGACCCATAGGACCCCCAAGCACTAAGGAACCACCCAGATAGGTATGCAACACCCTATGAACTCAAAAACACCAAAACATGAATCAAGGTTAAATGAAGAGTTTGATTTCCCCAATCATTGGACACCATCAAAAAGTGAAGGAGAAGGTAGGGAGGAGTGTAATCACCTCCCTAACACCCCTAACTCCTTCCCAAAGCAAGAAAACACTAAAAATAAAAGATACAACACATTTGAGATTTTTCAAGAACTCACAAGAGGCTACAAGAGATCCCTAAATGACAACACTTTAGGAATGAACTCCTAGGAGTAGGAAAACTAATGACGGGTCTGCAACATGTTCAAGACTACTTCAAGAAGCTTACATTAATTTTAAACCCAAATGAAACATTATTACATTCATTTTAAAATCCCAAATAAAATGTTCCTAAGTTCATTTTACCAATACATTATATAAACATAAGAAATCATAATATGGTTATGCTCAACTCCAACATTGAATCACATAACTAAGACTAAAATTTCATTATCCATTACCCATGGATTACAATCCATATCAATAAGAGAGGTCCCAAAAATCACATTATTACAATTACATCAAATAGGAATTTCAAATTTCCTTTACATATACAATTTGCATCAGTGAATCAAATGAAGAAAATGTGAAATAATTCTACCATATGAAGTCATATTCAACTCCACCATGATCCTTTGATCCCCAATGGTGGTTTCCGCACCAACCAATCTCATGGAATCAAGAGTATTCACCCCCACCATGCTAGGAGATATTCATGCCAAACACATTGGGAGATGGCTTATGAACACACGATACACGAAGTATACACTCAACATACACATCTTACATAAAACACTCATCCAAACTCAAAAGTTGGATCAAATACAAGTAGGATCAAATACAAGTCCTCATTGGACTCAACACCAATGACATATCATAAGAATATAATTGGGAAAACTCACCAATGCCACATCATATAATCCTCATTGGGAAAAATCACCAATGTCACATCACATAATCATCTTGGGTAACTCACCACTGGGAAGTGCAAGGATCATCATTGGCCCAACTCACCAATGGTGGATTGCAAACGTAAAAGAAACTAAGGTAAGATGCTATAGAGCTAGTAGAAAGTGTCATCATGGTTCTGATTGATATGACACATGTGAAATATAGTACTCCTCTCATATAGATGAGGATACTTGATCTTACAAGACCCTATATTCCTGAGTTGCCAGGTCTTCACAAACATCTTAGCCTTTACAAGCACTCAAGACATGAGAGGGGCATCCACTATTTTTGTTTATTAATTATCACTTGATTAGATGAATCCCCACCCATGATCAGCCTACTTGCCACCTTGGGTCGAGCACACGTTGGGAGCCATTCCTATTCCCTCTCTAGTTTCTTACTCCTAGGCTCTTCACACTCACTAACAATGTGGCATGGAAGACAAAGCACAATTACAATTTTATCCAAATTTAACAAGAAGTTTCCACAATTCCATATTTCACAAAGTACACTTTCATTCAAACATTCAAAAACATCACATTTTATTGGAAACCTTTAAATTTTCTCAACATTCAAAAAGCCAAAAACTAGGAAATTTCTTCCAAACTCCATTAAAATTTCCTTAAAAATTAAAATTTTAGATTTAAAAATTTCAAGAGTACCCTTTGGTTCCAAAAGTTTCCAACACCTATTCTAAGCTATAAAATTCATATTTTACACATTTCTCAAAAAAAATGGGCATTATAATCCTATTTCAATGAAAAATCTCAATTTTTTCAAAAAACAAATAAATGAGCATGAGATTTTATAAATTGAATTGTGTTGAGAGGATTATACACTCCCCTAATCCTATTCCAATATTCAAAATTGAAAGAAATTAACTAACTTGAAAGAAATAAGAAAAATACCTCCAATTTTGTCAAAATTTCCAATGGAGAATATGCCACACACACCAAACAAGAGCATGGGATAATTGGAAAATACATTCCCTTCCCAATTCCTAATCCAATGAATCTACCTTGTCAAATTCCCCCTCAAATTGCTCTCCCCATAATCAAAACAAGGATTTGCTAAAAAGAGGGCGTTTTTCTCTCTCCCAAATTCTTCACAAAATAACATAACATAAAAAATGAATGTCTTTTTATATATTATCCTTTTCAAATCCCATTAACAATTAATATAAATATATTTTTTATTTCTCTAATTTGCAACTCCCTCAAATTCTCCCAAAATCCATTTAACCATTTAAATTAATTCCCTACTAGCATTTCACATTTAAATTTATAATTAAATCCATCTAAGAATAAAACTAGATTAAATTTACAAAAAATGGAAATTTAACAAGATATCAAACACACATTCACTAGAGGTTGACAAAAGGGTACGGTATCTAGAATCATACCAAATATGGTATCTGGGTCAACATGGATAAACTAAATAGGAATTCACACTCAAATCGAGTATGACAAGTAAGGCTAATAATTACGGCCAATGTGACATCTCCCATATAACCACCATTGGGGAATAACTCAAACTTGTGTAACCAAGTGAAGAAATAATCCCGTACCGGTAACCACTCAATTTGCATGTCGAGGGTACTTGCTCAATGTATATATAGCCAAAGCACATCATAATCACCCAATGGGGTACAATAGCATAAAATATAAAAGTAACATCCATACATCCATTATATAAATCATTCATTTCAAACATCAATAACTAGGTTCACATTTAATTACCGCATGGAAGTAATATGCACATCAATGAATTGAGGCATAATGATAAACCAAGCATTTAAGCATCACATAGGCACATAAGCATACAAAATTCCAACAACCAACATGTTGAGGAACTTCATCTCAAACATGCAGTGGTTCATACATACCATTCAAAGAAAGAATAGAAATCACAACAAAATCACAAGGAAATGGTGAAGTTGAAACATTAATCTCTCACTAACACGCTACAATCAAGAGGGGCACTACAAAACATCGCATTCACACCAACAATTCTTAGTGGCAAATAATAATCTGAGTGATGGAAAACAAATTTTCAAGGAGCTAGGATTCTTCTTCAATGCATTCATAGGATTCTTCTTCAATGCATTCAATCACCTAAAAAGAATGGAAAGCTATTAAGGTGGAGAAGGATTCATTGAAAACTCTAACTCAACTTTGAGCTAGTGTGTGTGAACCTTGATTAGAGCCCCTTTGCTGGAGTGACTATTTGTAATCTACTTTTGTTGACAAAGTTTTGCAACACAAATTTCCAAAGATGGAGCAAAGTGTTGAGATTCAAACTTAATGGTGGTTTGGTGAAACTTAGTAATGGTTGGGGTAGGTGTACCAAGACGAGGAACAATTTAGAGGCCAAAAATGATTTTTTTGTAAAATGTGTATGTGCCTTATGGCTCCTACATTCAAAGGTGTATATAATGTTCATGCATTATAATTCCATAAGCATTATAAAAAATACTGTAATGCTTTATATAACACCATAAATAAATAAATCCATCTCTTGTAGTATATAATGTGTGCATATTTCTAATGATATATTTTTTTTGTCTTATCCTTTAGGCTTGGATTTCCATGTTAAAGGGTTGGAACTCCATATGGCTAATAAATCTGTGTTTTAGCGTAAAATGTGTATGTGCCTTATGGCTCCTACATGCTAAGGTGCATATAATGTTCATGCATTATAATTCCATAAGCATTATAAAAAATACTGTAATGCTTTATATAACACCATAAATAAATAAATCCATCTCTTGTAGTATATAATGTGTGCATATTTCTAATGATATATTTTTTTTGTCTTATCCTTTAGGCTTGGATTTCCATGTTAAAGGGTTGGAACTCCATATGGCTAATAAATCTGTGTTTTAGCGTAAAATGTGTATGTGCCTTATGGCTCCTACATGCTAAGGTGCATATAATGTTCATGCATTATAATTCCATAAGCATTATAAAAAATACTGTAATGCTTTATATAACACCATAAATAAATAAATCCATCTCTTGTAGTATATAATGTGTGCATATTTCTAATGATATATTTTTTTTGTCTCATCCTTTAGGCTTGGATTTCCATGTTAAAGGGTTGGAATTCCATATGGCTAATAAATCTGTGTTTTAGCATAAAATATAATACTTGAACTTCATCTTCATCATGCTTACATGTTTGACAGTGAAATTTCACAAAACCACAACCAAAATTTTAAGACTAATTTATGCAATCGAAAAAATAATAAGATGATATTTTATATTGTTGTATTTCCTAACTAGACTACAAGTTGAACAGCCAAACTGAACAACTATTTTCATATTATTAAATATATATATTGTATCACATTTTAAATTAAGAGCTTTATTGAATTAAGCTATCAATCTTTTATTCATTTTATTTGTAGGCCTGATATTGATATCAAAGCCCTGGCTGTAGAAAAACCATTTTATTTTATTTTCCTGTTTCATTCACTTATAATGCATTCGATTGAGATTTGAAATACAAGTAAAGCGAATATGCCAGGTTTTATATGCTACAAGGTCAACTCTTTTAATATTCTGCAATTCCGACTCTATCCATACAATAATATATAATATCGTTCCTAATACTTTTCATGATTGCCACCATTAAGCACGCAAGTTAAGCTAAGCATGTTCTTAATATTTAAATAAAAACATTTAAATGTCGAAATCAATCCATTAGAATTAAAATTATTTAAAGAAATTATAATTAAAAAAAGAATTGATTTTTTTTCATTTTTAGTTGATTGTTATATTATAATTACTTCGTTGTGTAAATCATTTTGAAACATATTGTAGAAAAAAAATGGGAACCCTGTCTTCTTTGTGATGGTTTCTACTCACTTTAGCGTCTATGAAATGAACTAAAAATTTGTAGGATTAGAGATTCAAATCTCTAAATTGACACAATTTATCTAGTCTTAATGTCGAGAACATAATTCTCATTAATCAACTCGATGACCATATGAGAGTGGAAATTCCTCTAGATTTATGACGCATTGCCCATTGAACTTCTCTAGTTTTAATGCCATTGATCCTACTCGTTGGATTTATCAAACCAAGTAATACTCTAGTCTTCATACTATTTATTTAGTGAATAAGGTTCCTACAAGATCATTTCACTTGGAGAAAGGAGTTGTCCAATGGTATTAGTGGTATCTTAAGTGTCATGATGAACCTTATCGGAAAACTTTTATCAAATAATTATTGGTTCAGTTTGGTCCCAGTGTCTATGAGAATTTTACTAGCACTCTTACCAAGATACATCAAATTGGCATAGCTCATGAATATCAAACTAAATTCAAGCAAATTACCAATCACACTTGAGACTTATCTAACCTCTAAACCCACTTCATTAGTGGCCTCAAGGATCTAATATATTTTAAGCTCAAAATTTTTAAACAAAATGACTAGTGGAAGCTTTAGGTTTGACAAAAAATGTGGAAGACAAGCGCAATACTTGTATCATTTTCATGTTCTCCTCCCTTCAAGAATACCACACCACCACATCCTATTTTTCTATAGCCTTCAAAAACTTCTCCCAATAAATGCCTACATAAAGCTAAAATGCAAGCTCACTAAGAAAAGGGGTTATGTTATAACTATGATAAAAAAAATCATGAGGGACCACAAATGTGTACAACAACCTTGATGTTGAATCACCTCTAGATGTTGTAGAGTCTGAAGATTATCCTAAAATGTGAAAAAAATAACTTCCTATCATTGATTCTTCCCCTACAAACTATCATCTATTAATTCGTATCCATGTTTTAGCAGGGGTCACTACTCAAATTATAGAATTCAAAGGGTATTTTAATAAGATTCCCTTCCCTGTTCTCAATGACTATAGTAGCATGCACACTTTTATTGATCCATAGCACACAATATTATAACTTAGCACGTATCATTACAATCAAGTATGTAGACAAACTCTTCCAACAAAAACTCTCTATAGGTGAATATCATCCAAGTTCCAACATTTTGCCACTCGATATTTTTTGTAGGAGGAAATGCAACATAATTGATTAAACTCATTCTAGTAATGGAATAGGCCCATCTCATTCCTACATCATATGAATTTCATAATACTTACAAATTTTGTAAAAAAAATATAATGCTTACTTGAATATCAATTTTTTCCATTTAATTTTTTCTACTCTCATAACATCTCCTTAAAAAATGATGTGTAATAAGATTCCTAACTAGACAAATTACACAATAAATCACATTCACCAACTATATAACTCTAAAAACTAATGTTACTTGTAATGTTGTTTGATGGAATTGTTGGGAGAATCCGTCCATTAAAGAAAGATGGACACAACTTATCTATAAACATGGTAGAAATACACGATTGGTATTGACTCTGTGTATTTGGGAGGAAAGATGAGCTGCCCTTTTTGATATGCTACAATGTCAACTCTTTCATATTCTGCCTTTCTAAACTATCCATAAATAATATCCTTGTTCGACTAGTGGGGAATCTCAGCTTGCGATATTCCCTTCTAAATCAATTATTTTTCTAGCTCACTACCTGTGATTATTAAATTCATTTATAATAATAAAAATAGTTTTTCATTGGCCTAAGTTGATTGTTCGTTGGCCTAAGTTGATTGTAGGAGAAAAGTTGGATAGAAGAAAAAATACTTGGATGAAACAAAACAAAAAATGGATGGAAAAGTGGGGTGTGAAAATGCAAGATTGTCCAAGTACAAATGAAGAAATAAAAAAATATGTGAAGCAAAAATTCAAAAATGCTATATATGGATAAAACAATCAGGGCAAAAAGACGATTACTATATCAAAGAATTTAATCCCAAGGGGGACCATGAAGAAAAGGCCTATATAGGAGTGAATATTAAATAGAGAGCAAAGATGTTGATAGCTCAGCTTCGGACTAGCTCACATTGTCTTAGATGTGAAACGGGCAGATGGATGGTTTCTAAAGAAGAGTAAGAAAAAAAAAAATGTCAATTTTGCGACATGGGTTTGGTGGAGACAGAATTGCACTTTGTTATGGAGTGCTCAACGTATAAAGATATTAGGGCTAGTTATGAGGACACCTCACAAGTTGATAATTTAAATACCTTGTTTGAGGAGGAAAGGTTGGTCAAATCGGTAAACTACATCATCAAAATTCACTGTTGTAGGGCTGACCTCGAGCAAAGATCTCAAATTGTTTAAGGTCTTCCCTTCTTGGTGGCGGTCTTGTGTTGTTTCCTGGGTTCCATAGGCTGCTATGGCCTCGTGGACGCTATTAAAATCTTTCATTTCATTTCAATCCCTCACGCCATATATAAGCAGCCAAATTAAGTTGGTAGATATTAAGGACAGGTCCTCGTGTGGCTGTTTAGCTTATTTTGACTAGCAACCACTGTTCAACTTATTTAGGAATTTTTTGTAGAGCCGATGGCTCCATGAATATTTATTTTTTTTGCTTATTTTTAAGCAGCCATCTTAAATTTATATTTTATGGTATTAATAATGATTTGTGCAGTGAAAAAATGGAAAAAAAATATATATTAAAAAAAAAAGAGAAAACATGTGGAGCCATGTAGATTTTTTGGTAATATGCTACTTATTTTTAGCTCCCCTTTTTTTTCACAACTTTTTTTCAATTCCTAAACAGTAGTTGCTCTGTTTAAATAGGTAAAGATTCCAAATTATCCTTTTCCCATAAAATTTATGCATGGGAACACTCGAGTTGCTTAAATCATGTATCTTGAAAATGATGTAGAATGAATTATTATTAAATTAAAATCTTAAAATCTGACAAACAATTGCCTTCAAGTTATAAATCAAGTTCTAAGTTGATTTAATGTTGCAAAATTGATGTTAGTCAAAAGTACATCGTAGACCGATGTAATCAACCCTTTGTGCATAAAATGGATTTGTTGGATCCTCTAATGTACAAAACAATCACTTCACAAATCTTGATATTTAGATTTACAATAACAAATTGGTTTACAAACACTTTTGAGGAGCTCCCTAGATTGGGTGATTCTCCCTTGGTCAATCCTCTAGAAGGACCTGATTGGTTGTTAAGACCCCTTAGTCGTAACTCATTTTTATTGTAATAAAGAGGTTGGATGCATATGCTTGAGAAATAGTAACTAGGTTTAATAGAACTAGTATAAATATAGGAATAGGCTATTGTTTGGTAATTCATGAATTATATTGTATTGAGTGTTACTCAATTGAGGTTACCCCTTGAAGAGGTGAACAATATTTTCTAATATATTATATCATCAATTTAATATGATAATATTCTTTATGTATCCATTTCAATAATAATCTTCTATATTTCATGTTCTTTACTACTTTTTTGTAATAAGGTTCCTCACATTTGGTATCTGAGTTCCTTCTAGGGTCACTTTCTACTACATCATTTTCTTCATTTGAAAGAAGTACACAAATATTCACTATATTCTTCCCTTCCCCATTTTAAAATCTTGGTGGCCAAAAAATAGTTATATTCTCGCTTTTGCGTGTTTGGCTTGGTTTGGGAGGAAATAGTAAAATGGGCATCATTTGGCTTGAATACTTGGCTTCTGGTAGAGTTAGTGGTTTCTCCGTGTTGGAATCCTTCAAATTCGAGTTTTTGGGGAAGTCTTGTGGCTTCTGAGGAACCACGTTTTTGGTTTCCATGTGTTGGGTGCTGGTTAAGTAAAGTAATGCAAGTTCCACAAGAATCAAAGTATGCCTGATGAGTAGCTTTACCCGATAAGCCATTTACCCTCTTGGTTTTTACCCGCCTGACTTTTGCTTGGGGAAGTGTTTTCCTGACCTGAGTTCTTTAGTGTTTAAATCTTTGAACTTGGTCTTGACTTCTTGTTTCCTTTTCGAAAGCGGGTGTCAAAATGTTTGCTCCAGGTGTGTTTGCATAGTGTTAGTCCAATCTTAAACCTACGAACGAGTACCTTCTTGCAAGTATAAGATGTTTACCCGATCTTTAAAAAACCCAATTAGGGGAAAGCCTGACATTACCTTCAAAAGCAATTAGTCAAATGTTGAGATTAGTCTCTTCATCCCTCATCCCTAGGGGCACGTTGCCACCTAGTCGTTGGCATCTTACATGGGTAAGAAAAGCTCACGAGCTTGCCATGTCAACTTTAGTGTTGCCTTTTCAAATCGAATCAAGGCACAAAAATCAAGGGGCTCTATTATGCAGACCAATTAATGCAAAATCATTGAAGGCCTTAGGGAAGGTGTTGAAAACACGTACTTGTCACCACCTAAACTGTATTGCTTGCTTTTGCAACAAACCATAACACACAAAGGAAGACATCTGTAAAACCTACCGAGAATCGAGGTACAGGTGGAAGCGGCTAAGAGGAGTGAGAAATTGGGATTCACCAAAGACATAATTGCTAACACTTAATTTTGTATCAGCTCGAGTTTTCCATTAACGGAACCGAATTAATGAAGTAGTAAAAAAAATAAAACTAAAAAATAAAATTACCCCTGTTATGTTCCTACTTCTAATTGAACTCTGTAAGTTCTTTCTACATGCGTTTGGCTCCAAACAGTGACTTTCTATCTGGTTAATTATTGAATAAATTAGCATGTGTTTCATTTCAATTCATGCAAATTTAATATGCAGGTGATAGTGGGTAATGAAATTTTATAGAATTAAGTTGTAAAATATGCGTTGGTCGAATTTACCCTATTTTGTATGCAGAATATCGATAGACTAATCATGCAAGAAACCAGAGAAGACATGAGCACCTCATGGAAGAAGCAACCCAAATAAGAGTTTGAGTTCCCCGCATCACAGACAAGTCCTAATTATGGACTGATAACGGATACCCATTTGGGACATTTCAATGAATATGATTTCATGGATAAGGTTTAGCGATCTCATGCTAGCCTGTGTGCCAAGAATATGGCTGTCATTGGGATGCATTTGGTGGCAGGGTTCCCATTAGAAATGGAGGCCCCAAAGTTAGTTTTAGAGTGCATGAAATGGTACGATCTTAACAGAAGGGTGGTCCTAAAGGAAGGAAGGGTATATGCAGACCTATCCGTAGATGGTATCACCCACAAATTTGGAATTCCAATATTCGCAAAGATGCACACATTGGAGATAGAAGAATCAACTAGGGCATACACGAATATGAAAGAGCACAATAAAAAGGTTATGTTGTCAACATGGTTCCACGAGAGAACCAAGCCCTCATCTAGAATGCCAAAGAATATACCGAGGTTGCTTTTTATTTAGGAAATATATGACATGATAACCTTGTTAAGCAAAATGGCAGGTTGTAGGGACCCTAGTAAATTTGAACCATGGATGTATGAGATTATAGGGCATATGAGGGATAACCTTGTTTGAATTCATTGGGCCAGGTTTATCAGTGACAAGTTGCATGAACACATCCAATCATTCTAGACTTTGGAGTGGTTCACTATGCCTCATGTACATTGTGTATTCTTGTGCCCTAAAGGAAAATATTCAAGGACTAAATAGAGTGGGAGTTTTGGGTCAAGAACCAGGGTAGAAGTTGGTTTACCAACATTTCTTGTAGATTACTGCCAATCAATATGAAAATCATTACTGCGGGGTGAATGATGCCTTTACAATGAGGTTGGTCAAGATAATGGAAGGAGACAAAGCTAAGAGAATTTTTGTTGAGGCACAGGAGGCCATTCACTATATTGAGTGTTGGTATATCCAGTTCCCCACGTTTACTTATATCGGAATTGAAGGGTTCTCAAGTTATCCTTACATGTTACCTAAATATCCTATGTATAAAATGGTGTTGCTAGAGTTTGCAAGGTAGGTGTTGCCATCACATGAAGCATAACTGCAAGCCTACAAGAAGGGACCAAAAAAATTTCCCATTGTTGTAGGGAGTTATAAATGTGTTTTAGCTAAGAGGACCAAATTATGTGATGAGGAATTGAAGTCATATGGGCTGGAAGCCTTCATGTTTAAAAGAAGTAATTTTGATCTAGTCGAGAGATTGGCTAAACAGATCAACATAAAGTACACCCACATTAGTCATTTGGAGGATTTCTAGGGTTATTGTGAAGATGAACATGAAGTTAGGAAACAGTCTTATCAAAGGTTGACTATAGCCCAAATGAAAATGTTCAAGACATATGATGTTCTAGAGGAGATGGATGTGGACAATGGTGATGTTATGAATCCTCTTTATGAATCAAACAAGGTCTATAGTGAGTCTATTCCAAACCTTGATCGGGCATGGCCAGAGATGATGACTATAGATGAAATCTCCATGTAGGTAATATGATATAGCTAGTCTTGGATAAATGATATACTAGGTTGTTGAAGGATGTCAAAATAACACCTACATACCCTTGTAGTAGAAAGAGGAAGCACAAAATGATAAGCAACCCGAGATATGATGACTGTTTGGATAAGAAAAGGAAAGTCATGGAAGACAAAGCCATTGAAGAAAGTAAAGAAATGATCAATGAAATTTCAAATTAGGGAGTTTCATTGGCTTCTCAATCGGATGATCTAGATAGAGAAAATTTAGCTATTCCTACAAATTTATTGAAAACGCCAATGGTGGCATCTTCTTCCACAACACTACACTGCCTAGAGCAAAGCCCTTGACTACAAAAGAAATGGCTATGCAATCACAAGTATATATGTGTGTCGCCAAAAACTATAGCCTTAACACTTTTCACTCATTTGGGCCTTTCCTGTGGATTTTGGACCTCTTTTTACCTCTTTTCCAAGCCTTATTTCAAAGTGTTGTAATAAATTCTCACACTTTTCTAGGCTTGTGATCACTAAATCAACCCTTTCTTATGACAAAATGACCCCTTAATGCACTTATAGGTCTTACTTAAATGTGTTTTGGAAGACAATCCTGACAAGCGACATTAATCACATCTTAGTCCCTAACAATCACTCAAAATTGGCCAGGTGGACTGTCACCCCTAGTCCCATTTGGCATAAAAATCAAATTTAATCTTAATTTCTAGCGGGATATTGTCTCCTAAACCCTAAGGTCGGCCTGTGTTGTGTTATTTTCAGGGAAATTAGGGCATCGCATGTATAAATAAGGGCTTTCTCCTCATTTTGACCCTTAATAATTTCTCCTATTCAATCCATCTCCTTTCTTCATTCATCACTCTTCTCAAACGAGCTAGGGTTTGAGTATTCTAAGTCATCAAGACATCTTTCAAGAAGAATTCAAGGGATAAATCCTCCATTGCTGCAACTCAAGATCAATCATCATGGCAAGGTAAACTCCGCTATTTTATGTTTCATTACATTATTTCATCATTTTAGTTTGATTACTCAAAAGGGTTTTGACCAAGGTAAACCCCCAATCCCTAACAATCAACATAAATTTTATTTCTCTCCTTGTGTGTTTGTAGATTTAGGTATCTTGGAGGCTTGGAAATCATTGAAGACAAGGTTGCAAAGTTGTTGAAGACATCTCCTTGTTGGCTAGGGCAAAACATATACAAAAAGTCACTTTCAGGTCTGAGAATTAGAGTTTCAGAAGTGGACACAGGTCTGTGAAGAACCGAAGTGTAGACCGAGGGTTTCCATTTCCACTCTCCGATTTTTAGAAATTCAGAAGTGGACTAAGTCACCAACAATGGTGACTTAGTCCCACTGAACCTTCTTTTCAGAGGTTTTTGTAGATTTAGACACCCATTTAGCAGAAACAGGTTTCTGGGCAGTTTTTCCAGATTTGAGACTAAGTCGCCCAGATTGGCACAAGTGTCCAAGTCAACATCAACAACAAATTCTAAAGGTTTTCGAAGCCTCTTTGCATCAAATTTCATTTCTAGGTGCATCCCTTCAGTTCCATTCATTTTTGTAGCAATTTGTTTATGTTTCTTAGGTCATCTTGTACATGTTTGCATATCATTATGTGTTTTCAAACACGTTTGCATTTCAATGGTTTGCATTCAATAGTTAGTTTATTTCATTATTTTTCGGCATTTAGATACATTTCAATCACACATACATCACACACATTGAACCCTTAGTCTTTGAATGAACCCTCCTAGATTTTAGGTGTGGAAGATCCCTCTCCTTTTAGGTGAAAAACCCTTGAAGTGCAAGAGAGACATCTTTCCCCTAAATTTGTGGTTCAATATGCAGACAAGGTCAACATCTCAATAGGTAGCCACCATATTTACTTCTCCAACATTGGTGAGTACAATAACAATGAGACAAACCCCGAGAGAAGTGCATCTAGCATCAAGACAAACACTTGTGATAACAATGAAGCATGCCCTAAGAGAGGCAGAGAAATGGACCACTATCATACAACAGATGCAAGGAAAACAAAAATTAGGAAAGGTTTCAATTATTCAACTTGTTGTTGAGAAAGGGCCTGAAGGAGAGGTATGTCTAGGTGCTAAAGAAGATATAAAGGCCATAGTGGGTCAACTCACTCAGGGAGTGGAGAACTCCAAAGGAGAAATTACAATGACAGAAGAGGTGCTGCCTCAAAATGAAAAAATGTGTACCACATCTCAAGACCCCATTTCGTTGGTTGATGAAGATGAAGTGCATGGAGAAGCACTTAATAAAGATGTAGAATTGAGGATCAACCTCAACAAGAGAAATTTGAAAGCGAGATTGTTGTCAAGCAACCTCGAGGTCAAGGAGAAGGTCCAAATACAAGCAAAGATACTGAGTCAACCCAAACCCTAAATGAAGAATGAGGAGGTGGTGAGAACCCTAATGCCTTGAATTAGAATGAACCATTGGTTCAAGAAAGTAAAGCTAAAAAAGAAAAGGAAGGGGAAGAGGAGGTAAGACTCGAAGAAGGGGAACAAAGAAAATAGGACTAAGTGATTCAAGAATCCTTGCCACCAAGAGGTGATGTAACAAATGATCTTAAGATTGTGAAGGATGATAGTCATGCGCCAAGAGTAGATGTTCCTGGACAACAAAATCAACAAGAATAGAGATAGGAAGAGGTGAGGCTGGCTGAAAACATACCTAATTAGTTGGCTTGGAAATTAGCTATGCTATTGTAGGTAGAATTGGTGCCTCTAGACTTTAAAATTATAATGCAAGAAGTGGTCATTCCAAAGCCTAAGACCAAATCAAGGGTTAGACATGTAGTCAAGCAAGATTTGGATGGAGGAAAGATTCTCCAGATAGCCACGCCTATTGGTGAGAAAGATAAGCATAAGATAACAACTAAGGATTACTATATCTCTACAATTAACTTGGGAGATTCCTCGCGGGAGCAGGAATTGGAAGAAATGAGAATGAATTTAGAAGCCACCACTACCCGGATGAGGAAGGATAAATAGAATAAGAAAGAACTGAAGGAGCACATCACTCACTTACAAAATTTCATCAAGGCCATAGCCCGACCAAGCCAGTCACTGACGAAGCTACCAGCTAATCCAATGTTGATGTGTAAGGAACAAGTAGATGTCATTGAGGGGTTGAAGCATAAGATAAATGTGTTTGAAGACTGGATGGGACATTTTCTGCAGTAGGGTGAAGAGAAGATAAGAGAAGCAATTGGCAAATGCAAGGAGGTGTTCCACTAGCTTAGTAAGGTTAGAAGATTGCTAGTTGAGTCCAAAGAACACATGAAGTAGAACAACATTTTGGTTCGATGATTGGATGCAGTTCATAAGATAGGCTTGCCCAAGTGTTGATAGAGGAGAAAGTGGTTACGAAACAAGATGTTTCGATGTTGAAGAAATAGAGATTGCAATTGGCCTGGGAAAGTGATATATTACTGTAGTGTATAACAAGATTGGAGAAGATCACAGTGAAGAGTGAGAAAATGATGGAAAAGGACATAGACCTTGTGGAAATGCTAGCACAACAAGATTGATATCCAGAGCAAATAGGGCAAGATGATGCTGAAGTGAACGAATTCTAAGGTTGGTTCGAAATGATAAATAATGACCCCATTCAGTCATTAAGTCGATAACTCCTAGATGAAGTGATCAAGTGCAAGAACCACATGGGCAGGTATGAAACTAATATGTTACAAAGGAATGAAGCCATAAAGAAGGTGATAGAAGAATATGCATGACATAAGTATAGCTGGAGAATGAAACAAAGAATTTCGAGGGAGGATATGAATCAGGTGTTGATTGCATTTGAGGAATACAGATGAAGGAAAGGTGGAGATAAGTTCACAGAAGAAGCATCTGAAGAAGAGTAGAAAATAATCAAGGAAAGGAAGACCCATGTTTTTGATAAACTGATGCAGTGACAAGTTTCACGAAGTACACAAGCATAAGTTATTTTCGGGCCCAACACTTGGTGGTGAGGTTGGGAATTTGAAAGTAAAGTGTCAACATGTTTTCTTTTATATTTTGCTTGAGAGTTCAGATTCTCAAAGTGTGTCTACCCATGATATTCAAAGCTTTCAATTGCGGAGAAGAAGTCAAATTGTCTTTGACTTATGTTTGAAATGGGGAAAATATCTCAAGTGCCAGCTGTCTTTTGTGACATGTGCTATGATATGATTGGCTTAGTTTTACCCAACCATGTGGTTTTGAAACTCTTCAATAGCCTTGTATTCTATAAAAGCCCAAGATTTGTTCTTTTTACGAAGGTTCAAAATTTGTGGAATTCCATGGACATACGATAGGCATAGTCACCAGTTTTATTTCTACTTCCTGTTTTCTATTCTATTCCAATTTAAAAACTTGAATGCTCCATTGAATTTTTCTAATATCAAAGCTAATTTTGAAAGCTACTTCTTGATAAGAAATCTTACATAGCTAATTGTTTGTTCCTATCGAAGAAGCCAATGTGTTGCATCAGATTTGGGTGCATATTGATACTGTTCAATGATAAATGATCTCTTGTTTCTTTAAACTCTTGCATCATTCTATGCCTAGCTATGGAGCAATCTGGTGACGTATAGAGTGGTTTTGCTCTGATTTAGTTTATTTCATGGTGTATGTGTGGATAATAGTTGGGAGACCTTTAATTTTAGGATTCTATATGCTTTTCTTTAAAGTAGATGTTAAATATTTCTTGCAAATGCTTTGAAATGTTTGAATTCATGAAATATTCTTGCAAATCATTTGTATGCATGAAGTTATGGAATAATACATGTTAAATCTGCTATATCTTTACGACAATCTGTCTGAGCATTATAACCACAATTAGACTTGAATACCATAGGCCCCTTGTGATTAACAAAAAAATTACACAACAAACCCTGAGTAAACCTAGTGCGTCAAGATCTGACATTCCTGAGCCTTAGGATAGCTAGGATTGTCTTTAACTAGAAATCTTAGTGATTCTTTCAAGAACTTGATAGGTTCTTTTGTTCATTTGAGCAAAGATTTTATCTACATGTTAGTGTGTGTAACATCCACGTCAACAGATACTTGATGACACCACATTTTCCATACATACACATTAGAGCATTTCCTATATAATTAATCCCTAGTTCGCATAAGTAGCTTTCATTACATTCCACAAGAAAATACTTTGTTTAGGCATCTCATTAGACATAGAGCATGCTTTCAAAAAACTACCCCACTTAACAACATACATGTTTTGAAGCCATTCAACAAAAACAAGTGAAAAATATGCACAATAGGGACTTATTGCCCAATATCTTTATATATAAACATAAAATCAACCTAAATTAATTGTTCTTGAGCTAAGTGAGTTAATGATTCATAATTAAATACTATTTCATGATAGTGATTATGAAGGGTACTCATATAGGGACAATGTTAATGATATCTCTAAAGCAAGTGTTTAAATCTACCCTATTGCTTGGTATAACCACCCCTTCTTGGTCACATCGATCTCTTCACTTTCCTACTCATTGTGAATGCATCCATATCATCAACTCCCTCTCATATCTATAAATAACCCTTGGATTTACCTTCTCCATGCTTCCCAATATAATCACACCCTTCAAACCCCAAAAATTGATCCAAAAAGAACCACAAACTTCTGATCGCATGCTCATCCCCTCTTCCCTCCCGCATCTAAAATAATTCTTCTATCCTTATACTTTGATGTACATCCATAACCATACCCTATCCTCGGATCACTTCTAGCAAAGCTATAGAAAAAGGGTGCCATTCCTCCTACAATGTTGTAGGTGATGCCTTTCTTCCTCAAAGGTGCCCATACCTACACGAGTACTCTTTGTTTCCCTTCTATCCTTTTCTCTCCTTTTTTTTAATTTATTTGTTTTGTCATGAAAGGCCCACGCGGCAACAGGAATTTTCACTAACCATGTCGGCCGTGCCGTGTGAACCCGAGGAGGAAAAAGCCCTGTCATCTGCGTTTTCAGATCAATTCACCAGCAGCATACTGATGATAGAAGGTTGCTAGAGCAACACAATAATGATATAGGTGATAATTTACAATTCTTTCTCCCAACAATTTTCATTTTTGGATGTCGATATAAGATGAAATTCAAATAAAAGCTATAACCAATAAATTTTAGCAGTCACTCTGATATAAAATGCAGAAGAGGGATTCTTGTTGACAAACTCTCCGAGTGATAATGATCTGATGCTATTATGTGTTATTTCAATTCATCTTTTTAACCAATTATAAAACTTGGCATTAGCAGAGATATCTGAACGAATAACCCACACAACAGCGCCAGAGACTCTGCTTGTAGATACCCTATCAACAGGAGCTAATTTATCTAAATTTAAAAGGGAAAATGGCTTCCAACTAAGGAGAACACAGCAATCACCATTCTAGAATTTGGGAAATATTTAAAATGTGCTACCAGTGGGCTTAAAACATTGGTTGCGCATAGTTTCCAAGAATGTCGAAAGCCTGTGCATACCCAATCGTTCAAACAACTTTCCTCAGAAATGAGTATGGAGTTGAACGATGACCATCTATCTTTAATGGCAACTGGAGAAGAGGTTGGAGGACAACCAATCACGTTTTCTCTCAAGGACTTGCGGAAAGCAACAAACGAGTTTCGGGAGATTCTGGACCAAGGGGGGTTTGGTTATACATACAGAGTAAATGTTTCTTCTTCTCAAGAAATATGGTCCTCTGGGTTAATTAAAATTCGGAGATTCGGAGAATTATGATATTGTAACCATCTTTCTCATTAGAAAATGTCTTCCTTTTGAAGGGAACTTTGACGGATGGAAGGCAAGTCGTAGTAAAGAGATCGCGGGATAAAAACAGTAAACTAGTGGACGAGTTGTTTGTCATAGCAAATCTAAATCATCCAAACATTTTGAATCTGGTGGGGTCTTGCAATGCAGGAAACGAGTTTCTTCAAGTCTATGATTATATGCCCAATGGAAATCTCTCAAATTTACTCTTCGTTAAGTATCACGAGCTTCCCTATATTTGTTTATCTTTGCGAATTGACTGTTTATCCCTGAAATCCCAATGACCAATTTCAGATCCAGAATCCAAGCAAAGGCTTGACTGGCCCACTAGGAGGAAGATCATAGAGGGAGTAATAAATGCACTGGTGTATCTTCACGAGAGTGAAGAACAGTGTATAGTGCACAGAGACATTAAACCCACCAACATTCTACTTGATAAGCAGTTTAAGGCCAAGGTCTCGGATTTTGGAATCGCAAGAATGCTTCCAAGAAGGAAATATAGAACCCAAGAAGAAGGGATTTTTGTGAAAATTGGTGAAGAGTATGATGATACATATCGTTCAACAGGGGCCGCTGGAACAGTGTAAGAGCAATTGGCCCCAGGTCCAATCATTTAGTATTTGAGTTCTTTCTTTAAAAAAGTTTTAAATGGTTGAAATAGTATTTTAAAAATAAGGACAATTTTGATAAGTAGGAGGTTTCTTCCACAGCGTGTCAAATTATGATATTGCTATCAGGATTCAACCGTGTAGTTTTCGAGTCAAACTCATTGACCCATGATTCATGAGTAGTGGTTCACAAGAACCTATCTCTCATGTTAATGAATGGTCCACTTAGAACTCACTGCACCTAGGTGATGCTCACAGAGGTGAAGCATTGGTCCGTCCCGGGAGGTCACCCATCCCAGTACTGCTCCAGCTCAAGCGCGCTTAACCACAGAGTTTCCCCCAAGGTTAAGTCCACTTAGCTTGTTACCCCATTTGCAAAACCTTCAGCAAGTGTTATGCCTTATGAACCATTAATTATAGAGCAATATCACGGTTGAATCCTGATAGCAATATCATAAGGACAATTTTATCAATTTTTTTATCATTCATAAAAATAATAATTATTTAAAGACAGTTGTTTGATGTTTAAGAATAATCTTATCAGTTTTCTTCTTTTGACATCTATTTTTTGACGATGGATCATAAAATTTGATTTGATGTAAAAAGCATTTAATGTAATCCAAATCATTTTGCAATAAACAATTTATATGATCTCTTTTATCACTAAGCTTTTCTTTGATGTCCGACAGTGGTTACATAGCCCCCGAATGCGCAAGGAATGGTTATGTAACTAAAAAAGCAGACATTTACAGTTTTGGATTATTGCTATTGAATGTGGTTTCTGGCATAAGATGTATAGAACTCATAAGTATTAAAGATGGAATGCGCAGTCTTATAGATCGGGTAATTTTTTAATTTTATTGTTTACAATTTTCATTTCTCAAATTTTTATTGGATTAACTAAATTAACATTAGTTTTTATTTTGTGTGTCTGCAGGCATGGATATTACATAAAGAGGACCGCCTTATTAAGCTAATAGATCCTCGATTACTCAACACCAAAGGTTTTGATTCCAAAAGTATATTAAGGACAATATTAATAGCTCTTTGGTGCATTCAAATTGATCCAGCTAAACGACCAACGGCTTCCAGAGCATTGGTAATGCTTACAACAGACGAGAAGATTCCAAGGCCACAACAGCGATGACTTAAAAGGATGCCTATTTATGAAGCTTGTCTCGTTTTACAGAACTCCTTCCTCCTAAACATAGATTTTATGAACGATGAAACTATTAACAGAATTTCAATTTTAATCTGCAATAAAATATTTAAATTGAGTGATGTGTAGCCATTTTCATATGAAAATTATGAAGTACAGAGTAGGTTTCAAATTTTGTTTTTGTGACATCTCGTGATGATTTTTTTAAAGATATGAAAGTTCTTTAAAATAAATTATTTTCAAGAAATTCTGTGTAATTAAAGAAAGCATATAGGCTTTAAAATGTCCCTGCCCTATTTATATAAATATGTAAATAACCTTTGATGGCGCAGTTCTGGCAGGCTACCAAAGTGAACAGAGATCACTCACAGGCATTCTTGGACAAATTCATACTATACTGTTTAAGATGTCAACTAGACTTGTGCAAGACCATTTTTAATCCAAGCCACTACTTGCAGCACACACTAATACAAACTCTCAAGGCAAAGAACACAATTTCTGTAAGTGAATCAAATTGACAGAACACGTCCCTTATAGTGGCTGCAAGTAACCAGCGTGACAAGCACGTATCCAAGCATTGTTGCTGAGAGTTAATCAGTACAAGAGGACTGTAAACTTCATCCAAACACAGAGAGGAAATCAAGTATGACAGTTTGTGGAGGAATAAAACATCTATTCCCTCGTTATCATAGCTGAAAATACAAATTTACAGACTTTAACTTCTACCAAAAATAATACAGATAAAAGGAATTGAACTCCCCTGTTCTCCTTCGTGGTTATCCAGCCTTCCTTCCGATAGTACGCCCTTTCTAGCTGCAAAACCGTCATCCTTTTCTTTTGATTGAGCCACTTCACCTCACTCGCATGTATGTGTTTATCTCATATTGGGGCAGCGGTGGAAGATAAAGACCAGAGATCTGTTCTTTTTCCCCAGGCACCAGGCCCTAACCTAGCCGCTCTGTCGAAAGAAGACAAAAACAGAGTCCCCTTGCAAATAAAACTAACTGTTTCGGTCTCCCCCTCTTCTTTCATGGATATCCTATTCCTCTTACCTCTCCCACACGCCATATGCTGCACCTCTCTCTTTTTCCGCGCGTCTACACACATTCAATCTTGGCAGCTTCCATCAAGCAGGGACAAAAATGAGTTTTCTTAGTGTCTACCACACTATGCTTCGCTCCTTCTCCCCTTTTCACTCAACCTGACCTGTGTTCTTCCTTGAAATTTCTCCCCTACCTACGCGACTGATGCAGATCGAGCCTCTGTACCTCTGTACCTGCACCTGAGTCTCCAATGGTTCCTGATCAGCTCCTCAGCGTAACCCCATAATACACTGCAACTAAAAGACTTAATATGCAGCTCATCATGCTCAACATTTTATTCAACAACAAATGTATGAAGTAAAATCCAATAGCTAGGCTACAGAACGCGTAGAATTAAAGAATAGCGATGGACTCAAGAATAATAGAAGTTGAAAATTTTCATTACAAACAAACCAGAATAGACTACCGATGAACTCAAGAATAATAGAAGTTGAAAATTTTCATTAGAACAAACCAGAATAGAGTCTGCAACATTCACAGCTAAAAGAAAACCCTCACTCCCGTCGCTACCATGTTTCCTCCCTCGCCCCCGAAAGCCAAAAACTCCGCTACAAAAAGGAGAAGGCAAACCAAAAATAGCCCTGTCAAAACTGACAGTCGCCACCCCAAAAACGAACACGCGCATAGCAAAAATTAGAAAGTGGCAGATTGACGGTGGGAGCCCAGCCGTCAACCGTTACACATCCAGTGGTCATGATAAGTTTTGACGGTTACATCATCTTCCCTACCTTTAAAAATGTCTAAACCTCCTGGTTCAGAAAAATCAGTTTGCATTACCACAAGCGGTCTGATCTTCAAAGTATTCTCTTGGGATTTTTTGACACAATCTGAGCTATCATCCAAGCTTCCAACCCATGTTTTTCTAGGGACAAGAGTCCAATGCTGATTCCGCCATTCAATTTGACGGATAAAGCTACGAAAAGTTCTCAAAGAAAAACCAATGAAATAATCACTACTACAATCACTAATAGACTTGAAAGTCTTTCCCTTGCTCCAATCACATTTCACATCACTCCTCTCAAACTAGGGAAGATAGTTACTTTGGACTGAACTCTGAATCACATTCTTGGAAGACCTTTGATGATTGTGCTCATACTCCCACAACTCACTATCTCCTTGAGAATGAAGGCCACAGTCAACTGAAACTTCAACACCTATTTCTCGAGGCTCACATGTAATCTTGTTAGTTGAATCTCGTTGCAACTCTATATCAATTTTTGATTGCATCTCATTCTTCAAATCGTTTAGCTCTTTTGCTCCTAGATTTTCCTCCAACTCTCTTGTTGGTTGAGCTAGAATTTTGTTTTTTTTCTTAAAGCTCAAGCTTGGCTTCTACTAGAAGAGATAAAGCTGCCACTTCAGACATTCCTTCCTCTTCCCATGGTTTTAAGAGTGTTTTCCTTCATGTTGGACCTCATAGGTGTTCTCTCTACCTCGATGGATTGCATTCCGATCATATTGCCAAGGCCTACCCAACAACAAATGGCATGCATCCATCGACACTACATCACAAAGCACTTCATCCGCATATGGACCAATTTTGAAGGCAATAAGACAAGATTTATCCACAAGTACATTGGTATTTTTTAACCAAGAAATCTTATAGGGATTAGATTTTGGAACACAAGCAAGTTGTAATTTGTTAACCATCTTTGTACTCACCAGATTATCAGTAGATCCACCATCTATGATCACCTTACATACCTTGTCCTTACATTTGCATTTTGTTCGAAGATGTTCTTCCTCTTGTTAGAGGTAAATTAATTATGGTCCAAAGTTTGTTGGCACAAACCATCTAGAACCATCCAACAACATCCACAGTTGACCATATGCTGAATAGTCCATTTAGAACCTTCACGATGATACTATTTCAGATGTCCTCATTAAATATTGTAGCTAACTCCATGGTACAGTGAGGAGAGAATTTATGATACTTCTGGGTATAAATCCAATGGATGAAGATGAATTCTCCAGCACTCAGATTTGTTAGAGTTGCTCCACAGAGCTAGGCAGATATAGCTGTAGTTGTATTTGTTTTGTATCAATAAAAATATGTTTGCTCTGCTCTGTGTTTTGTGCTTTTGAATTGTCCTTCATGCCTCTGCCCACCCCCTACACCTCTTCCAATCAGCTTCAGGGGTTTCTTTGTCTCCAGATATCTAAGTTCTTCTCAATATCAAGTTCTCTCCTAACTCAACTTTAACTTCTCCTATCCAAGTTTCTTCCTCTTGGGCTACCATCATCCTTTTGGGGTTTTGAAGACAACCTAAAGCCTTGTGGGCTTCATCACAAATAAAACACTTCATGGGCTTCCACTCTCTAGGAGGACTACCTCTTCGTTCTCTACCTCTAAAGCCTCCATTTCCTTTGAAGTCGATCTTCACATTCTTGCCTTCTTTTGACTCTTCACTTATGCTAGTTTCCAAAGAAACCTCTTTCTCTCTATGTTGTGTGCTATCATCCCTTTTACTCACTATTTTACTTTTCCAATTTAGTTTCTCCTCTGCCTTTAAGGCATATTCATAAGCTTCATCCATCGTTGGTTACTTCAACAATGCGAGTTCATCCTGAAGTTAAAATCTTAGTCCATCGAAATACCTAGCTACTAATTAACCTTCACTTTCTTGTATATCTATTCGAATTTGAAGCCTCATGAACTATTGAATATAAGCCTGTACCGACTGATCCTTTTGTTTCAGATTTTGAAATTTTTTAAACAATTTCTGCTAGTAATCGAAGGGCAAAAAATGAGCTCTCAAATGTTTCAACATCTTAGGCCAAATCCTAATCTTTTTTTTCCCTTCTTTTCTTCTCGAAATTTGTACATTCTCCCACCACAAGGCTGCATGTGACTTCAACTTGGATGCGGCAATTTTCACTCTTTTCGAATCATCCTCATCAATATCCTCCATGTCAAAATACTTCTCCAATTCTTGGACCCAATCTAGAAAAGCATCTGGGTTGAACTCGCCTTTAAAATAAAAAATATCGACCTTTACTTTGGAACTTTGTTTAGTCAATGCTTTAATAAGCCTCTCTATAGGGTCTAAAACCGTAGCAGCATTTGCTAGGTTTTTTGGTTCCTCTTCGGACTTGTCCAATTGTAATCTAGACTCAAGGGCCTCTAGCCTTCTAAATACTTCACCAGTGTTTCTTTGAGGGCCTACATTCCTCCCGCCCCTTCTTCTCCAATGCACATGGACTCCCCTCTGGGCCATCACAGTTTGCTTTGATACCAAAATTGATGCAGATTGAGCCTCTGTACCTCTATACCTCTGTTCATGCACTTGAGTCTCCAATGGTTCCTGATTAGCTCCTCAGCTTAACCCCATAACACCTTGTAGCTAAAAGACTTAATATGCAGCTCATCATGCTTAACATTTTAGAGAACGTGTAGAATTAAAGAATAGCGATGTACTCAAGAGGAATAGAAGTTTAAAATTTTCATTAGAACAAACCAGAATAGACTCTGCAACATTCAAAGCTAAAAGAAAATCCTCACTCCAATCGCTACCATGTATTTTTTTTCCCCAGAAATCCAAAAACTCCACTAAAAAAAGGAGAAGGCAAACCAAAAATAGCCCTGTCCAAACTAACAGTCGATACCCTAAAAAGGAACACACGCATAGCAAAAATTTCTCCCCTCCCTACGTGACCCTTGCTCTAAAAATTTCCCTCTTTTCAGATTGGCGCCTGCCATGCTTTCTTATTTTATACGCCCGTTCCTCTTTTAAAATTGTCTGTGTTTTTCGTTAGGCGCCCTTCATTTGTGGATTACGGGATCTCAAAATACCCTTGTGTCAAACCTACAAATACAAATTTTTGAACATTTTTAATAAATTGCTGAATTTTCATGGTAAGAGGATAAATTTGTATTACTTTTGTACAATTTTCATCTGTACAAACTTCGATGTATTTTAATAGATTATGTGGAAGGTTGGAATGAATGTTGTGAATTTGCAAAAGACACTAATTGTACACTATGTTTGGGGAATCCCTTCTCGATAGATTATGTATGTGAGTATATATTTTTAAATAAAATAGGTATATATTAATTATAAAAGTTTTTAAATATGTTACAATATAAAAAAAAGTGGGTGTTGATAGCAACACTTCAAAGCTTATGCAAGGTAGAGTTTTATATAATATATCAATGAGAAATAGAGTTGTTAAGTAGCAAGAGTTAATGCATTAGTAGTAGGAGACAAAGGGTCATAGTCATCTAGTTTCCACATTTTAATTATCTTGCTTATAATAAATGGGTTCTGAACTAGTATAAACACAATAAAGGTTATCCTCACTTGCCTACACTTCCTTAAGGTGTTGATTTGCAACCCTAATAGGAGAGGTCACAAGATTGAGCTAAGGGAAATTTATCACTTTCAAGCCCTCTAGGAGCTCTTTTGGAGCAATGTGGAGGAGAGTTTGAACACAAGCGAAAGGACTAAGACCATCCATGAGTAGTATGACCATGTTCTCTAGGTTGGGAAGCAAAGAAAACACCATGCCCATGAGATTGCTAACTACACCCATGTCAATTTCCTAGCAAAGGGGATGAACCCCTATTAAAGAGGGGAGTCAATGGCACTCTAACAACCTTATCAAAAACATTGCCTCAATGATCAAGAAGAACTTGTAGGTGGGCCACCTCAAGTGTAAATTTATTAGCTTATACTTTAGTATGCATCAACACATTAAAATAGATCATAGATTTAGAATATATAGAAACTTTTGTCAATATTACATCAAAAAAGTGTAAAATTCATATCTTTCTAAATGTTTTAAATAAAATATCAATCTTGAAAACATGTTTATACAAATTTTGTAAGGATTTTGGGCCAATCTCCTAGGAGAATCATATTCCAACAAAAATGGTTAGAGTTGAAAAACTCATGAATGCAATGCCAAGCTACTTAAGCTCTAGGATAGAAATAGAAGAGATGCTTGACATTTTGTTGATGCCTATAAATAGGTAACACAAATTAGAAACTTTGAAATGAAGCAATCTAGAGCTAATAAAAAGACCTTGGTAAAGAATGCACTAGGTGAGATGAGCAATATTTGTCTCAATAATAGCTTGCTAAATGAATTGAGACTTGTGTTGCCATATTCATACTAAGATTGATGATCCCATCTACCATTAAGATTTTGGACCATATGTAAATATCTTGAAATCCAAGAATAACCTTTACGATGAGTATAGTTACAAAATGATGTATTAAGATACCATTCTGAAACCTTCCATTAGGATTTAAATTTTTTAGCCCCAATGTTATGTAACTTGTCCACAGGAATGAAGTAAAAAAGAATATAAAAGGACTTGTGATCCTAGTTAATGAGTATTTACTTTAGCTTTCCTTCAAGAAAAGACATTTTATATTTGTAGTAGTTTTAAAAGGATATTTTTGAAATTCTTAATACCTAGAGATATTTTAAAATTTTAAAGCATGAACCCAAGGAACTTTAGATAAAGGTTTATCTTGACAAGTGATCACAAGAGACCAATAAAGAGATTTTTTGATTTATTAAAAATCTACTCTTAAATCTAATGCCATTCCATAAGAGTCATTGCTTAATGACCTCTCAAGATTTTCAAATACTCTTAACTACAAAGGTCTCCTAGATTTTGATAGGTTCCTACATAATAAGGATAGGATGAAAGCCAAGATTCCTACAAGCCTAACAACTGATTTTTACTCAACAGTTATACTGATTAACTATATTTTTTCAAGCTTCACTACTACCAAGGGTTTGGGTAATCTATTTAGCACACAAGGCCATCCCTTGATGTTGAATATAAACAAAATCTAGGCCTCTAGAGTTAGGAGGGTGGCAACAAACCCAAGCTACTCAATGGAAGCCTTTACCTTAGTCGAACAAAGCCCATATAAGAAATCTTGTAATATTTTTCTAGCTTAAATTAATGAGAAGGTTACGAAGGGACCCATCATGTAGAATGGGTAACTAGAAAGTGTTTAGAGAGAACAGGTTAAATTTACCTACAAGGAACAATGGCTTAGATATCCAATATGATAAACTCTTTTCCATCCAATTGATAATAACATACCATAGAGTATATGGAGAATCCTAGAAGGCAAATGAAATGCCAAGGAACCTAAATACCTCTCCATGATTATCCACTTTCAAACTAAGGAATCAAGTCAAGCTAGTTTAAGAAAAAAGGAAATTGCCTATAATATTGAGTATTCTACCATTGAATATATTGAAACATGAAAATTCTAGGGTTTTTGTGCAATTTCCTAAAGGGTTTATCCTAAGTCCTAAAACCCTAAACACTTCGACCTTGGTTCATGCCCTAGCTTTCTATTTTTGTGTTGACTAATTGAGCCTATTGAATTCCTTTAAGTTGTTTCATTATTTCTTTGGGTTACGTTGTTCTACTGGCCCCTCAAACTACTCTATTGGTCAAGCCCTTTCTTGAAGTATTTTAGTAATGCCTTCATCTACTATAAATGTGTGTTCAAATATAGGTCCATGCTAAGGTCCATGTGGCATTAGTTGATTGGAACATATTCATTCTTCATAATGCAATTTATTGGTTCATGCTAGCTTGTAATTTGCACTATTTTACTATTATGATAGATGACTTCCTTTCCTAACCCTCTATTCAACAACATCAAGCTTGTAGTGCCTACTAATGCCAAGTGTTTTCATTCCTATTAGAGAACACAAGTTCTTCACAATGCAAGATTGAAAAGGTAATTAATCTAAAAAAATCACTCATGTGATTGGTCACAGTGTGTATTCTCTCTTATAATCTATGATGATGACTATACCCATGAGACCATTATCTCTAGGTGTTAATTCCTTATTGCAGCACAAACACTTCTTTACAACACAACTTCTTTATATGCGCTCATTGTAATCTCACACTTATGCACTGTGATGACATGTGTCCTTCATAGGGACTAGGCTTGGGCATATTCATCAAGTCCTATTAAGCACATGGGCTGATGCAAGAAGTTGGGTCCACAAAAAGCTAAAAAATTGGAAGTGTTTTTGCTGTTTTTTAGAATTTGTCACACTTGGACTGAAAATTTGAGGCACTTACACAATGAATCTTTAAAAAATCAGTAATATGAAATTTATCATTTTGAATCTAGTTTCCAAATATGTAATTTATTCAAATATCCAGGTGATAGAAATTAAATTTTGATAGGGATGTATAAAAACCACTTTTTAAAAGTCCCTGTTTTTTTACCATACCATGCACGTGTATGGACACCACTTTTTGACACAAATAAAAGTATTTTGCTATTTATTTTTGGGGAAAGAGAGCTACAATATGAAGATTGATGAGGATTTTTTTTGTAATTTTTTTTTAATATATTTTTTTAATTAAATTTTTATTGGCCTTAATTGCTATTTTTAAAAATCAATGTGTACAGATAGCATAATTGGACCTAAACTAATTTTTTTTTGAATCTTTTTTTTAATTTTGCAGAGAATTGTTTGAATATTGATGCCATATAATTTTTTTTACATGAAATTTAACCAAAAAAAAGTTATTAAAAATAAAAAAAGCCTAATATTTTAAGTTTAAGGACTAGTTTGCTTAGAAATTAATTAAAAAATAACAGATATAATTCAATCTTAATAAAAATTATATATTTGAGAACTAGACATCATGTTCTCTAATGGGTTTTAATTTTATAGATTGATTTAGAAAAAAGTCCATCAGCCATATTGTCAAAGTTGGACATTCTTCTTCAATCTGCCTTAGTTTTTTAGTTGCAGGTTAAAGGCTAAGAGCTAGATTGCCAAGCCTTTCTTGAGCCTAAAAACAAGGCTGCATGTGGGTTAGGGATTCCAATTTTAAATAACGTGTACACGTTATTAAAATGCATATGTGTTATTTAAATAAAAGACGTACATGTTATATAGTGCATACACGTTATCTATTTACCTGTTGGGTAAAGGGAACACATAAACATTATATAATGTGTACACATTCCTAGAATAGAACACATACATGTTTTAAAATGTGTACGCGTTTTTGATATATCCGTTTTTTATTTATTTGAAAAATACTAATAAAGCACATTTTTTTTGCAACATAATTCCTTTTCTATAGTACAGTCCGAATGTGCCATTTTCTGTGTTTTTTTATTGCAATTTTATCTTGTGCAGGGTATATTCTATTCAAATTGTTGGAAGAGACAAGTGTAGGTTGAATTTTATGAAGTGAAATCAAGTACAAAAACATTTTACAAGAAGATTTGGAAAAAGAGAACTTTTGGATGTATTCATGATGTTTTTGTCTTCAAAGTTTATAGAAGAAAGGATCTTCATACTACATAGTTTTATTTGAATATTTGAAGGAGATGGCAGTTTGAAAATAGGTTAAGAATCATTTGTTTTGTTATAAAAGAGGGTTTGGTAACCATGGGATGAAAGCAAAGGAAAAGAAAAAAATGGAGAAAGTTATAACACTCGAAGAAATTCAAGCAAGTAAAGAAATGGAAGCAAAAAGACAAAGGGATAGAAGAGACAGGATTTGTCAAATGAAAATTTTGGAAGCATCTAGTTCCATGAATCTTGAAGAGGAAACCATGAAGGATGAAATGAATGTAGATGATGCAAATGTGGAGATGACAAATATGGAAGAAAATGCAATTATTGAATCAAACCCAACTATGCCTTCAACTTCAACTTTGAATGATATGGAAATAGCACCTATGCAAACAACTTCAGGTAAGTCTTCAAATCCACCTGCCAATGATATTGAAAATGTACCTATTCAAACAATCTATCCAGGTATGTATTTAAACCCAAGTCTTGATAATATTGATCTTAGTTATTTAGATGAAGCTAGATACACCATTGATGGTATCAATAATTCTAGGGTTGAAACAATGCAAAAACAAAAAAATGATGAAATATCTTATAAGAGTGCAAATGAGAATGAAACCCCTCATATTGATGAAAATTAGAATGAAATCCCTTTTATGTTTGAAAATAAAAATGAAACCCCTTGTGTGAATGAAAATGAAACCCCTTGTATGGATGAAGATGAAAATGTCTTTTTTACAATTGAAAAAGATGTGCTAGATAACCTTCGTGGTAAAGTTTCTTGGAGACAAATGAGAACTTATGGAACTAGAATATATAGAATATTTTTTTATAGAAAGAAATTAGGATTTCAATGTCAACTCATGCTGCAATTGATGAGAATGTCAAAAATGAGAAATGTGATGAAAAAATTAGGTATTTTTATAAAACCAAAAAAGAAAGATGATTCAATAGATCAAGTCATATCTAGTGTTGCTAATGCTATTGATTTTATAGGTAAGAAAAGTTGATCTAAAGATACGAATGCAGCTCGTCGTTCAATAACAATTGTACTCTAGTTAATAAAACAACTTCAAATAAAAGAATGTTAAGTAAGATTAGTAAATGTATAAAAGTAAATCCTAGAACTTTGATAAGAGTTGCAAAAAGAAGAGAAAGTATTGAAAATGATCCAATTAATCAATGTTGGAGTTTTAATGGTAGACTTCCAAGATCAGACATGAAATTAAATCTTTAATTGAAAATATTTGGCATGATAATAAAAGAGTATCACCTAACATTAGAGATGTCTTAAAATTAAGGGTTGGTTTCAAAATTCGTGAACCTCATCCAAAGCATCTCTTAGATATGACTCAAACTGAATTATATAATTTGTTTTAGATGATTCAATTTTACCATTTAATATTAGCATAAGTCAAAGATCATTTGAAAAGTGTAAACTTTGGTATGTTAGAATTAATAAACAATGAATCTCTTGTTGTTGTAAGACACATGTACAGTTTCGTTATTATTATGATATTTTTTGATATATACGATGCACTTTGCATTCTAACCAAATTATCCAGGACATTTGTGGTATTAATATGCCACCTAAAACAATCAAAGATTTTATAACAGGTTTGTTTTGTAAACCCTCTATGGAAAATTATTTTATTTAAAAGCATGTATTTCAGGAGAATATGATAGATGTGGAAACTTTTCATTATTAGGAGAATGTGTGCGTGAAAGTAGTTTAGATGAATTTGGACAAAAATTAGTGGATGCAAAAAAGTTAAAAAATGTTGAATATTCTTTAAAAGATGGAAAAATTAGAAAATGTTGTGAGATAATTGTGGAAAAATTTAAGATTGTAACTAAATATGTTAAACACTCTCAGTATGCTCATTGACTTGATAATCAATTTCATTTATGTAAAAACACATTCCCAATTAGAACTATATTGTCAGTCTTTGATTTTGCTGAAAATTATACTTTTGCTCCACAAGAAGAAATTCAATCACACTATTATATTTTAGTACAAGTAGCTATATTTGTTCATATTGTTTATAGACATGCAGATGATATTAGAGAAGATAATAGAAATTTTTTGAAAGTACCATTTTTATGTAAGTGATAATCAATTACATTCATCTGAGTTTGTTCAATATTGTTTTAATATATTTTATAAAAATTTAAAATAGAGAGAAATTCAAATGAGAGAACATCTCATATGGTCGGATAATTGCATGTGTCAATTCAAGAATGATAGAATGTTTTATTGGTTATGTAGAGTTCATAAGGAAAATAATATCCAACACATGTGGAGTTTTTTTGATGCTCGACATGGTAAGGGATAACATGATGGAGTAGGTGCATGTGTGAAAAGAGCTCTTGCTAGAGAGCAACTAAAATTTGAGGATACTACAAAATTCAGAGATGCACATGCAATTGTAGATTGGTGCAATACCAAATTATCTACAAGAACAAGTGAGAGCTCAATAATTCGATGCTTCTTTTGGTTAGTTGAAGAAAATGATATTTTTTCTCAGCAAGATTGTGAAACAATTAATGGATCTACAAAATGGCATTCATTTAAGAGTTCAAATACAAACACATGGATAATATGGATAAGGGAGCTGCCACTCTTTTGTCAATTTTGTATTGCAGGTGATTGGAGGCATGTGAAAATATAGAATGGATCGAACAATGGAAACAAAGAGACTTAACACCTACAACGAGAAATGTTCAACATGGAATGACAATTGAAGATAATCAAGTGTTCGCATCAAATGATTATTATCACGTTTCATATTTTGTACAAGAAGGTACATTAAACTGAATTTTATATGTATGCATGTTTATATGTGAATTAAATTTAAGTCACTCTTTATTGAATTTTTTATTTATTTTCGCAGGACATGTGTATGTTGTTGTTGCACCTGAGGGGAATAAAGAGGAGATAGAGTATTGTTTGGCTAGAAATGTTGAGAGAAAACATAAGTTGGTATATCCTAGAGTGGATGATGACAACTTTGAGTATCCGACTGGTTCGGTGGTTGTTGTTGCCACCTGGCTTCGAAAATATTTGATAAGAAAGAATGGCTTGCCTACATTTGGAGATTATGAAAGACACAAGAAGATTATACATTATTCACATTTGATTTTGGAAACCAATATAAAAATAGTTAGATATTAGGGGAGGTCTGTTAATAAAGTGTTATGGACACTTTCAATGGATGATCATGAGACAATCATAGATGCATTACAAAAAAAAGAGGATGCAGATGGTACAATAGAGTAAATAAATATTGGTAAGTATATATATTTAATTGATAGTCGATATGTAGCTAAAAATTTATCACATATACATGTCTATATATATATTTGTCTTTAGTCATTTCCTAATTAAATTTTTATATCATTTTTTGTTTCAGCTCTCCCAAAACTAGATGCATTACAAAAAAGAGAGGATATGCATATATATTACAATGGAATTCAAATCTAGAGACAAGTACAACTATATATAGTTCTAGATACATTTAATTGATAGTATAAATATAAAACTAAATAGTTAAATGCCATTTTATAAAAAAATTATAATTGATTTCATATCTCCTTAAGCCATTCTCTTAGGACCCCTTAAGCCATCCTCTTAGGACCCCTTAATCTATATCCTCGTATATCTACCCTTAATCCATCCTCTTTCATCCCGTTAAGTCACTCTCTCAACACCCCTTAAGCCATCCTCTTAGGACCCCTTAAGCCATATCCACATATATCTACCTTTAATCCATCTACTTGCATCTCCTTAAGTAACTCTCTCAACACCCCTTAAGCCATCCTCTTAGGACCTCTTAATCAATTTCCTCATATATCTACCCTTAATCCATCCAGTTTCATCCCCTTAAGTCACTCTCTCAACACCCCTTAAGCCATCCTCTTAGGACCCCTTAATCCATATCCTCATATATCTACCCTTAATCCATCCACTTGTATCCCCTTAAGTCACTCTCTCAACACCCCTTAAGCCATCCTCTTAAGACCCCTTAAGCAATCCTCTTATGTAACATTAATCCATCCTTGTATATCTACCCTTAATCCATTCCTCTTGCATCCCCTTAATTCATCTCATAGGATTTAGGTCCTATGGTTTATGGTTTAGGGTTTCTAGGGTTCATGAGATGCTTAGAGTAACAAATCTATATTGGTTATTGGTTGAGGGTTCATCTCCTAGGATATAGGTCCTATGGTTTATGATTTGGGGTTTCTAGGGTTCATGAGATGCTTAGAGTAAAAACTCTATATGGGTTAATGGTTTAGGGTTCATATCCTAGGCTTTAGGTCATATGGTTGAGGGTTTAGGGTTTCTAGGGTTCATGAGATTCTTAGAATAACAAATCTATATGGGTTAGTGGTTTATAGTTCATCTCCTAGGCTTTAGGTCATATGGTTTAGGGTTTAGGGTTTCTAGGGTTCATGAGATGCTTAGAATAACAAATCTATATGGGTTGATGGTTTAGGGTTCATCTCCTACACTTTAGGTCATATGGTTTATGATTTAGGGTTTCTAGGGTTCACAAGATGCTTAGAATAACAAATCTATATGGGTTAATGGTTTAGGGTTCATCCTCTTACACCCCCTTAATCGACCTTCTTGAATTCCTTAAGTCACTCTCATAGTTCCCCTTAAGCCATCCTCTTAGGACTCGTTAAGCCATATCCTAGGGTTCATGACATGCATCCCCTTAATCCACCCTATTACATCCCTTTAAGTCATTCTGTCAACTCCCCTTAATCCAGCCTCTTGCATCCCCTTAATCCATCCTCTTAAAGGACCCTTAAGTCATATCCTCTTACATCCCCTTAATTAACTATCTTGCATTCCTTAAGTCACTCTCATAATTCCCCTTAAGCCATCCTCTTAGGACCCATTCAGCCATATCATAGGGTTCATGATATGTATCCCCTTAATCGACCCTCTTACATCCCTTTAAGTCATTCTATCAACTCCCCTTAATCCACCATCTTGCATCCCTTTAAGTCATTCTATTCACTCCTCTTAATCCACCCTCTTGCATCCCCTTAAGTCATTCTCTTAACTCCCCTTAAGGCATTCTCTTACGACCCCTTAAGCTATATCCTCTTAGGTCCCCTTAATCCATCCTATGACAAACATCACTTGAATTTGTAAGGAATTTATAAGATCCAATTTTCTAACTTTTACTATATATTGTTCTTTCCTCGCATGAATTATTTAGTTAAAAGACTCATTAAAACTATAGTTACTTTATTTACATTAATTTATTTTGCGTTCTCGGTCTACCATGTGATTGCCACTGTAATTTTTTTTATCAAGAGACTATGTAAATATCAATTTGTGGTCTTGACCTAAAAGTTGATAAGATTTAATTGTATCTACATTCACATATATGTTTCATCATGTTATATAGTTGTATTAATCATAAATATACATTATATATATGTTTGTTCGATGTATGAACTTCAATAAAATTATTAGTCACTTTTTAAATATCTTGTTCCAATGTTATCTTATACAAATTATGTCTTGTATTTACCACATTTTATATAATGTTCAATTGTATATAGATTACACATTCTATACATACAAGGAGATAGATTTTTGTTTAGTGATTCAAATATTTGCTAGAATTGGAAAATAGTTAAAGTAATTACTTTCCCTTAATTTATTATGAATATGATCTAAAATATTTAAGGAATGTTTCAATTTTTCACCTAACCATGTGATCAATTCTATATATGAAATTTGATTCTAGATAAGAATTTATATAGTGTGCATATTACTTGAAAATTAGATAAAATATCTATACATGTACACGAGTGTATATAATCTTCAAAATGAACATAACACAATCATAATTGAGTGCATATATAATCATCATATTAAATTCAACTGATATAAATAAACACAAACATGATCATATTAATCGATATAATGTATGTGGAATAGTCCATGAAATAACATGTTCAAAATGTATATTTCAAGTCCAACACATATATTTAAATAAAACTAGAGATCTATACTCCATAAAATTTAAAACCATCTAACTATTAGGGTGATCAGTCAAATCAAGTCTCCTCTTTGCTCCATGTGGACTAGATGTACCTATATCATGCTGTAAAAGAGTCCAAGAAACTTGAAATTAGATTTAAAGTCATTTAGAAAATTTGATATAATTTAACATATTAACTTGAAAATATAAACTTGATAAAAATAAATTTAATTAAATATCTATTAAATATAGTAAAAATGATTTTGAGTATGCATAAATTACCATATGATCATGTGAATCTACTGGCACATTTTGTTCATCAGGTAGCATAATTGTCAATCGAGAAGATCCAAATGCTTGATCTACTATATCCTGCATATTCATATAAAGCAAATAATATGTTAAAACCTCAAATATATATATTGAAAAGGTCCCTAAAAATTGTATAGGAGATTTAGTAAAGTTTACAACCTTGAATGATATGACCTCATGATAACACACCCGAGATTGCCCATGCATAAATGCTGATGATGTCTCAGGTGCGCCCGCCATGGGTATCACATGAAATCCTTGCATATAGATACAACAGTGTATAGAGCATTCACACATGTGTACAAATTCAAATTAAATTAGATCTATGATGTGTATTTAATTTAAACTTAAGAAACTTTTGAAAGCACACACCTAAGCTAATGATGAATCAGGAGCGCTCACCACAACTTGTGGTTGGTCTGTACTTGGTATCGCATGACCTCCCTGCATCTGGATATAATATATCATTTCACACATGTGTAAAAATTCAAATTAAATTATATATGTCCACATAAATTAAAATATATATTGGATTGTACCTTACCAAAAGGTGAGCCCAATTCTACAACACTCGAAATATAGACACGATCATATTGAGAATCAGGCATCGTGTGATCATGCATCTACACTAAACACTTATTGAATTAATATTATATTGTATATATAATTTGATATTATTATTTACATGAATTTTGTACATTTCAAACAAATTATTTAAATGTGCCTAAGTTCAAAAGATGAACATACCTATGTAGGATGATCCTTAGAATATAGTAAATCCATATATGATTCCATCCTAGATGCATGTGGGTCACCTGAAGTGGATGCTTGAGTATGCCCATAGCCCGAGCCTCCATTCACTCTATTGCCCACTTCAGTTGCTACGTGTGTAGTTTGATGAGTGAGATGTCCTGAAAGAGAACTCAATGCTCTTAATGTCGACAACATTGTCTACTGCTGAAATGTAGCAGGAACATCAGGAGAAGGAGGAGCAACAATAGGAGCAATCAGAGCATGTCTCTGAGGATCGATACGTTCTCCTAATCTATGTTGGGGCATGCCATGCCTAGCTCCTTGAAATGAACTCATATCAAAATGCCCAGTTGGGTTTTAAACCCAAAACTCAACCCATAACTTTCTCAAAAAGTATAGGGGCACCTCACAATTTCCATGTGGTTGAGTATCAAACACCATCCACCATCTATCCCAAAAATTTGCAGCTATCTAGAGTGCCTACACCATTTAATTGAAATTTATATTTTGGTGGGTGGAATTGGTTCATTTGTTTGGGGGCTAAAAAAATGCTGGCAAATGGCTTGTTTAATAATTTTAAGGTCATTAATTTATTTATAGGACAATCCATCTGCATAGAATTATCCAATCTCTTCTCTTCATTGATGGAACCTATCTAGGTCAGCATCAATAGATCAAACAAAATCTACAATAGATTGCATCGAAGATGCAAACCATGCGAGATGGGGGGGATATTAGGCTCATTTTTATGAAATCTACATGATGGGGAATCGTATCCCTCAAGAGCACTCTTGCTCTTCCCAAGACCTATTCTCTGGTCTTCCTAGGCTATTCCTCTCTACCCTACTTAGGGATCACTCATAAACTCCTCTCACCTCGTAAGACTCTCCACCAATTTCAAATTCTTCACCATTACTCCCAATCCACCACTAAGCTTCCTTGGGCTCCACCACTAAGCTTCCTTGGGCTCCACACTAACCCAAAGTGTCCTAACCAATCCAGGGATAGGGAAGGGTATTCTAGCTGTCCCTTTGTTTATTTTTCTCCTCACTGATCCATCTTATTGGATTCTTTCACCTTTTACCCATCGCTTCCTTGAAAAACTCAATTTTAGCCCTTGTAGCCTTCAGCCCCAATTAAGCCTCCTAGAACCCGTTTTCTTGACTTTTCTCACAAATAGTCTTAACAACCCCAAAATGTTTTTGTAGATTCTTTCTATTGAAAATCAAGGCTCCAAGATTTACTAGACCTTAGGTCCTATAAGTTTCCATACATATGACTATCCTCAAACCCCCTATTTTCAAGGGTTTTTAGGGTTTTTGGCTCTTTTTCCTTTTTTGAGGGCTTCAACGACCTCCTCAACTCTCCTCCTTGCACACACATGTCTGAGATACATGTGCCTAAAATTCCATACTCTTGATTTGCACAAAAAAATCCATTTAGTAACTCTCCTTGCTGCTGTCCTCTTCAAGCTACTAGCCAGAATGCACTTGCACTCGCCTAGTGCTTGATGATTTCATCACCTTCCCTACAAAACAAGACCCCAAAACCTATATGTACCCTATTTACATAGTCCCCAACTTGATTCCAAGTGGCCATGAGAGGAAAGCCACGGGAAGTCAAGAGGGACTCATTATTCACAAAACTGGCCTGAACCGGCAATGAGACCAAGAACACCAAAAACTTGCAAAAAGATAACCAGTCGGTCTAGATGACTAATCTAATGTTACAAAAGGTAATTAAGTGACACAAATGAAAGAATGAAATCATCCGATAAGTCCTTTCAATCCATTCTTGACTGGATGAAGGCTCAAACACAGAAATTCAATGAAAACTTGCTCACTTCCAATCATAGAAAATGTACTCTCCAAGTCTCAATTCATGAAAACAATCCTCCAACCCCAGGTATTAGGGAATTTATGACCTTATATACCTTTCTCCCACATGCTAGGACCCTTGGGTCGGGCTTAGAGCATCATTAATGCCATTTTCCAACTTTTAGGACAAATAGCCAAGGCAACATTGCTCAAAATGCTCACAGTGTCCAAGACTTACCCAAACCTCAAGCCCCCAACGAAACCTATTTCCAATTCACTCATCAAAAACACTCTTGGGACTTTACATCATAGTCCTTATTCCCTTGGTGGTTGGCTAGAACCACCTACAAGCCAAAATTTGTAAAGCTCTCTCCAAAAAACCTTAAGGTGCTCCTACACCATTCTCCCCCTGCAACAAAGAAGTTAAGGAACCTATGTGTTAAGAACTTCTCACTGATTCCATGCTTCTTGAAATCACTCTTTTCTATCCAAGTAGCCTCTGACTCTGGTTGGTGTCTCCACTACACTAGGTGCTCCATGTATGTCTTGTGCCTAGTCTTCCTCTTCACCCTTGAATCCAGAATCTTGTCAACCTGTGGTCTGATCTGATCAGGTACCTTGAGTCCTTCCACATCCTTACTCACCTCAACACTATACTATTCCTCATCCATTTCTGGTCCTTTATACTTCACCAAGTCCTTCACATTGAAGATAGGAGAAATAGACATCTCCTTGGGTAACTCCACCTTGTATGCATTTGATCCATACTTAGCCAACACTTTACATGGCCCTATCCTTTTCATCTACAGCTTACTTGGTATGCCTTTCTATAATCTTGCCTTGTTCAATTATACCATCACCAAATCACCTATTTCAAATTGTAGATCTCTCTTCCCTTCATCTCTTTTAGCCTTCAACTTCTGGTTAGCCTTCATTAATGTCTTCTTTACCTGCTCATGAACCTCTCTCATTGACTAAACAAAATCATCAGCATGTCCACTGATTCCTTCATAACCTTTTAGGTTTGTTAGCTCAAGTACACCCCTTGGATGTAAGCCATATACTATCTCAAATGGACTCTTACCCGTAGTCCTATTTGTGCTATCATTGTAAGCAAATTCTGCTTGTGAAATCACTTGTTCCCATCCTTGTCCATACTCCTTAGTTAGACATCTCAACAAGTTACCAAGTACCCTATTTATCACCTTTGTCTGTCCATCCGTTTGAGGATGATATGCTGAGCTATGAGACAAGTTGGTTCCTAACCTCCTCCAAAGAGTTTTCCAAAAATGTCCCATAAACTTCACATCTCTATCTGCAACTATGCTCTTTGGCAACCCATGTATCCTTACTACTTCCTTGAAGAATAGGTGTGCAATTTGACTTGGATCATGTGTTGTTTTACATGGGATGAAATGGCTCATCTTGCTGAATCTGTCCACTACCACAAACACACTGTCAAAACCAGTCGGTGTCCTAGGTAGCCCTACTATGAAGTCCATGCTTATGCATTCCCATGGTCTACTTGGGATGGGTAATGGCTGATAAAGTCCTGCATTTTTTGATGTTCCCTTTGCCTTTTGACACACTCCACATTGCTCCACATACCTTCTTACATCTCTTTGCATCTTAGGCCACCAATAGAACCTCTCCACTAAGTCTAGGGTCTTGTTCAATCCAAAGTGTCCATGCAAACTGCCATTGTGCTTTTCTTGGATAATATTCTCCCTCATGGAACCTCTTGGAACACATAATTGTTTCCCTCTAAACAATAGACCATTCTGCAAAGTATAATCTACATATTTACTGTGAAAATGGTTTTCAAAATCAGTACATACCTTGTAGATCACTGAGAAATCAGAATCTCTTGCATATAGGTCTTTGAATCCTTCAACCCCTGTGGTCTGTATTTGTATCTCTTAAATGGTAAGCAATCTCCTACTAAGGGCATCTGCAACCTTGTTGTTAACCCCTTTCCTATGCTTGATAGCAAAGGTGCATGACTGCAAAAACTCCATCCATTTGATGTGCCTCAAACTGAGCTTCTCTTGAGTATTGATGTAGGTTAAGGCTTGATTGTTGGTGTATATAACAAATTCCTTGGGCAATAGGTAGTGCCTCCACTTTTTAAGAGCTTGTACTAAAGCATACAACTCTAAGTCATAGGATGAGTACCTAGACTTTGCTTCATTTAGCCTTTCACTAAAGAATGCCACTAGCCTGCCTTCTTGGCTTAGGACTACACCCACTGCTATGTTGCTTGCATCATATTCCACTATGAATGGTTTGTCAAAACTTGGTAAAACTAGGATTGGTTGGGTAGCTATCTCCCTCTTCAATCTTTCAAATCCTTCATTGGCTTCTTTGGTCCACACAAACTTTATTTCCAGTCCTCCTTTGATGGTGTCAAGGACCGGTGCACAGATTTCACTAAACCTTCTAACAAACTTCCTATAGAATTGTGCTAATCCATGGAAACTCCTAACTTCAGTCCCTATCTTGGGAGTAGGCCAACTGAGAATGGCTTCAACCTTGCTCTTGTCCATCTTCAAGTTCCCTTGAGAAACTACAAATCCTAGGTAGACTAGCTCTTGCTTCATGAACTCACTTTTCTCAAGATTTATGGTGAGCTTCTCCTCTTGAAGTTTCTTCAACACAAGTTCTAGGTGCTTCATATGTTCTTCTTTTGTTTTGATAAAGATGAGGATATCATCTAAGTAGACTACTACAAAGACTCCTATATAGTCCTTCAAGACCTCATTCATCACCCTCATAAAAGTGCTAGGTGCATTTGTAAGCCCAAATGCCATTACTAACCACTCATATAACCCCTCTGTGGTTTTAAAAGATGATTTCCATTCATCTCCCTCTTTCATCCTAATCTGATAGTAGCCACTTTTCAAATCAATCTTGGAGTAGTACTTAGCACACCCTAAACAGTCCATTAAGTCTTCTATCCTAGGAATAGGAAACCTATATCTAATGGTTATCCTATTTATTTCCCTAGAATTAGTACACATTCTCCACTTATCTCCCTTTTTAGGTGCCAACACCACTGGAACAAGACATGGGCTTATGCTCTTTCTGATCACCCTTGGTCCAAAAGTTCTTGAACTTGCCTTGCTATCTCCTTGTTTTGCTCTGGTTTCATCTTGTATGTAGCCTTGTTAGGAAATGTTGCTCCTGGTACAAAGTCTATTTGATGACTGATTGCCCTCTTAGGTGGTAGTGTAGCTAGTGTGCCTTCACAAATAATATCCCTGAACTGATCCAATAGTTGTTTCACTTCTGCTGTCATAGGTAGCCAACTAGGTGACTCCTCCTCCTTTGGCTTCAACATGATTGCATAGACAACTCCTTCTTCCTCCTTCATATCTCTTAGGAATTCCTTTCCACTCATCAAAAGTACACTGGATTCTGCCTTTTCCACTGTGCCTTCTTCTATCAAAGACTGTATTTTGTAAGTCACTCCATCCTTCTTGAAAGAATACTTGTTCTCCTTGCCATGGTGTACTGCCTCCCTATCATATTGCCATGGCCTGCCAAGCAACAGATGGCATGCATCCATTGGTAACACATCACATAGTATCCTATCTTGATACTTCCCTATAGCAAACTCAACCCATACTTGTTCATTGACCAATATATTCTGCCCCTTATTCAACCAAGTAACCTTGTAAGGACACACATGGTGTATCTTGATGAGGTTCAACTTCTGTACTGCCTCCTCTGATATGATATTATCAGTAGATCCCAAGTCAATGATGACCTTGCAGACCTTACCTAGTATCTTGCACTTAACTCTAAAAAGAGCTCTTCTCTGTTTGTGTTCATCCTCAGTAGGTGCTTTGATCAAGATCCTTCTCAACATGAGATTCTCACCTTTCTCTGAATCTAAACTCACCTTTGAGTGCTTGGAACAATCCTCTTCTTGAACATAGGTAATCTTCCTCTCACCTTGTGAAGATGCTGGCTTGTCAGGACACCTATAAGCCAGATGACCCAACTATCCACAATTGTAACACTTCATGGAAGCAAAATGAGAGCTTCTCCAAAATCCTCCTGATCTGCCTCTTCCACCATTGTTAGAGCTTCTACCTCTATATCCCCCTCTACTATTTGTCTCATGGGATTGTTCACCAACCTTAGAATCACCTTGGCCTCTATTCTCATTGCTCCTTCAACCAAAACCTCCTCTATGTCCACCTCTAGGATCTCTGCCTCTTCCTTTACCCCTGGTATTAGAATCTTGTTTCTTTTTCAGCTTCTCTTCCACTTTAATAGCCATCTGATAGCAACTATGGAGGGTAGTAAGTGTGAAGAGACTCAACTCCTCTTGTATGTTCCATCTAAGGCCGTTCAGATACCTTGCAACCTTGATGCTTTCAATTTCTTGCACTCTAGACCTAAGGCTTAGTTTTTGGAACTCCTCTATATAGGCAGCTACATCTAGGTCTCTTTGTCTGAGATTTTGCCTCTTCTTGTGCAATTGGATGTCATAGTCCTCAGGTAGATAGTTTTCCTTTACTTTAGCCACCATTGTCTTCCAATTTCCTATTGGCTTCTTGCCTTCCTTCTCTCTTTCTTCTTGCAAGAACTTCCACCAAGTTAATGCTTGTCCTCTTAACCTTGATTTAGCTATCTTCACCTTTTGTGCCTCTATAATTCCATCACATTCAAAGTGATTCTCCATTCCCTCTATACATTCCATAACTAACTCTGCATCCATTCTTCCTGTGAAAATAGGGATGCCTTCTAGTGCCTTGCCACTTAATCCCTTCAATGCTTTGAGGAAGGGTTTCTCTGCTAATGGAGGGTTAGGTTCTGGCTCTATGTCTTCCTCAATGTGGTCCTTACCCTTGTCTTTGTCCTTTGCTAACTTCACTTTCATCTTGCCTGCAGTCTCTGCAACCTCTTCTAGTTTCTGCTTCATTTCTTCCACAACTTCTTCAAGTCATCTATTCTTTTCTTGTTGCTCTGTCAAATCTCTTGCTAGCTCTGCATTAGTCACCATGGTGCTTTCTCCTATGGATTCACTTCCTTCTGACATTCACTTCTCAATTCCCAAGCCTTTCTATGGCTCTAATACCAATTTGATGGGGAGTCCTATCCCTCAAGAGCACTCTTTCTCTTCCCAAGACCTATTCTCTGGTCTTCCTAGGGTATTCCTCTCTACCCTACTCAAGGATCACTCCTAAACCCCTCTCACCTCATAAGACTCTCCACCAATTTCAAATTCTTCACCATTACTCCCAATCCACCACTAAGCTTCCTTGGGCTCCACACTAACCCAAAGTGTCCTAACCACTCCAGGGCTAGGGAAGGGTATTCTAGCTGTCCCTTTGTTGATTTGTCTCCTCACTGATCCATCTTATTGGATTCTTTCACCTTTTACCCATCACTTCCTTGAAAAACTCAATTTTAGGCCTTGTAGCCTTTTGCCCCAATTAAGCCTCCTAGAACCTGTTTTCTTGACTTTTCTCACAAACAGTCTTAACAACCCCAAAATGTTTTTGTAGATTCTTTCTATTGAAAATCAAGGCTCCAAGATTTACTAGACCTTAGGTCCTATAAGTGTCCGTACATATGACTATCCTCAAACCCCCTATTTTCAAGGGTTTCTAGGGTTTTTGGCTCTTTTTCCCTTTTTGAGGGCTTCAACGACCGCCTCAGCTCTCCTCCTTGCACACACATGTCTGAGATACATGTTCCTACACTTCCATACTCTTGATTGGCACAAACCAATCCATTTAGCAACTCTCCTTGCTGCTGTCCTCTCCAAGCTACTAGCCAGAATGCACTTGCACTCGCCTAGTGCTTGATGATTTCATCACCTTCCCTACAAAACAAGACCCCAAAACCTATATGTACACTATTTAAATAGTCCCCAAATTGATTCCAAGTTTCCATGAGAGGAAATCCATGGGAAGTCAAGAGGGACTCATTATTCACAAAACTGGCCTGAACCCACAATGAGACCAAGAACACCAAAAACTTGCAAAAAGATAACCAGTCGGTCTAGATGACTAATATAATGCTACACAAGGTAAGTAAGTGACACAAATGAAAGAATCAAAGCATCAGATAAGTCCTTTCAATCCATTCTTGACTGGATGAATGCTCAAACACAGAAATTCAATGAAAACTTGCTCTCTTCCAATCACAGAAAATGTACTCTCCAAGTCTCAATTCATGAAAAAAATCCTCCAACCCTAGGTATTAGGGCTTTTCTAACCTTATATACCTTTCTCCCATGTGCTAGGACCCTTGGGTCAGGCTTAGAGCATCATTAATGCCATTTTCCAACTTTTAGGACAAATAGCTAAGGCAACATTGCTCAAAATGCTCACAGTGTCCAAGACTTACCCAAACCTGAAGCCCCTAACAAAACCTATTTCCTATTCACTCATCAAAATAACTCTTGGGACTTTACATCATAGTCCTTATTCCCTTGGTGGTTGGATAGAACCACCTACAAGCCAAAATTTGTAAAGCTCTCTCCAAAAGACCTTAAGGTGCTCCTGCACCACTACATTTTCTTCAATCACATTAGGGTTTTCTCTAATGCTCTCTCTTAACTGAGCTTGATCTACTATAGGGCATTGGGGGTTAGGAGGTGGAGAGTGTGCAGGTATTTTATGTTATTTACCTTTAATAAATGGGGTGGAAATTATAACTAGTTTTGAGTTAGATCTATACATGTCATTGGTTTATTAAGTGAATCCCTTGAAAGAAGGCCATAAACTTATTTTTAGCTTTATCACTTGATAATTAAACTATAGCCAAATTTGATGAAATACATTAATTGAAACATGATCAATACTAAGGGGAAAAACAACAAGATTCAAGATAGCTACTCTTACCTTTTACTATTTAACCAAGAAACATAATATACATATATGCAACTACATGTGGCTGATGCGTGAAACAAAAATACCCTTGCCCAATCATTGAATAAAGAAAACATAAATACTTAAGTCATTTACAAATATTGATAGCAAGTCCAAGAACAAATAGAATAAAACCACATGGATTAAGGTAAAGACTTAAGATTTATAAATAAATCACCATCAACATAAACTAGGAGTTGGATAAGACATCAAGAATTGAGAGCTCACAAAAGGCTATGATATCAACAATGAGGCTTCTTTGAATCATTATTGGAAAAATTAAATAAGAAGATTAGTAAATAGAGATTGTGAACATGAGGTAAGGAACCAAATTTCTATAGGTAAAGGACTAAAGAATGAAAAATAAGACACATAGATATATAACTTTGATTTCTCAAATTGGGTGTTAATAGGAGGTTAGGGGTTGTTTAGAGTGTCTTCTATTACACATAAAGGTGGGAAAAGAGAAGGAAACCCCACTAATTTAGGTTATTCAACTCAAGAATGAGTGTCAAAATGTGTAAATGATGAAAACCATGTAGTTTAATTTGTAAAAATTATACTAGATTCTATCAACCTCATAAATTTATGCTATGATTTGTCACTAGTTAAGAAACATCTCCTCATTTCTCAACACAAATGGTTGTTGAAAGTATTGACTACTTTCAAGTTACACTATCTAAAAGGTTAAAATATTATGGATGTGATTCAAACAAAGCAAAGGTTACAATAAAAGGTGTGTAGTTTTATATGCTTAAGTACATGTCGACAAGTGATGATGAGGTTAAGATTATAAGGTAGTGGTTGTGTGTGGTAATTTCTTTGGCACTCAAATAAGAAAGATAAGTATAATAAAAAGAAAAAAATTTAGACATTATAAATCTAATTTAGATTTAGGTTTTAGGTTTTAGGGCTTTAGGTGTAATTCCCTGCCACGTAACCCTAGAGGAAGTTGCAATTAACTACTCAGATGCAATTTTTTTTAAAAAAAAGTACAATTAACACATCAGTTCACTTCCTATTGCCAACAACCTCTAAGGCTACGAGATTGAGATTACTTTTAAACCCATACATACAACATAAATACATCCATAACATTTAAATTCTTAAGGAATTAAGTACTCATACATTTCATACATGATAAATTACATCATAACAATAAGAATTACAACAAGATTCCATTTAACATTAACTTTAACAAATCAGATTACATCTCTCATTCCTCGAATGAGGTAGTACATACAATGTGATAACATAATAAAAGTTACAACCACATTGAATACAACTAAGGGGTAATAATTATAAGAATCAACTGAAATAATTACAAAGCATAAAATATAAACTGGATACCATGAGATCTCCAACGGGTTATCTCGCCATCACAATCTGAAATCAAGGGGAACCCAACGGTGTAGGGTGCACGTTCCTCCCAACCAAGTGGTACCTGAAGGACCACCCCCCGTTCTAGGAGATAGTAACAAGTATACATGGCCAATCCTACAACCTCTAGTCATAGGCTGACACATATTGACTCAACCAAATACATAAACCAAACAACACAAATTCACATTGTTTCCAGTTTACACAATAGATTTCAATTCGCAAAACTAACATACAACCGACCTAAGAGAAGTGTCACCACAAAGGTGCATGGGTTACCTGACAGATCTTCCCAGACCCCGACCCCCATCAGGAATCACTCTCCTACTATCAACACATGGAACATAACCACTCCAAACTAAGAAGGAAACAAATAACCAAAACCACTCCATACAAAGGAGGCATAACATCCCCGTTGATGGAAACCGAGTGACTCACTGAAAATGGAAACGCCCTACCCAAAGGAATCACAAAAGTCAAGACTATAAAATACAACCCCTAAACATTAACACACATCGACTGGAAGACTTACATAACCTCAACAAACACTTCTATTCAATTACCCCAAAACGCTACTGAAGAAATCTCATTCTTAAAGCAATTTAAACCGGAACAAATCTATCCTTCAGATCTACTAAATCCAACCTCAATACATGAATTTCAATAATACACTTTCCCAAATTATCTGACTTAAATCAATTTTCATTCTCAACAATACATAAATCAATTCTTCTCACTCAATCAATTTACCATTTTCATTTATTCATAAATCATATTCTCATAATCAACTTTTAATAATAAATTGAATGTTAAACCTCTTTTAAAGCTTTTACCATGATAATTCGAAACAATAATAAACACATTAAACAAGCACAACTGACTAAACCTGATGACACACTAAGGCTAGGGTGTAGACTTGACACAAGTAACCTAGCTACTATCTCCCAATCAACTTAACCGTTGGGTCAACACGCTCAAACCTATGAAGCCAGGTGGAGTCGATTTCATGTACCTGCAAACCTATAAATGAGGCATCAATAGCACATGTATATAAAAATCATCATAAAACACACCATGAAGAGGAAGTCACAGAATCATAGGGTGCTCACAAGCGAGTGATGCAATTTCATCCCCTTCACCAATACACTTATCATGAACTGACAATTCCAACATAAATAAAATACTCATGTGCAATAACCATGTTATAACAAACCATAATTATACTAATCAAAGCATGTCAGATAAAACATGATCAAAGAAGGTACATCACACCACCACAAATAGTCCACGTTGCTCTATAAATAATGATCAAAATATGAAAGCATCACAATCTAAATATAACAGAAAAACAAAGAGGTGTTACATTCTCCTCCCCTAGGGTCAGGCTTACTCCTGGAATCTTGCAAATACCCCTAGTACAATCTCCATAAAATCACACATAATCAATGGTTCCAAAATTGAACCACTCCATACCTGAACATAAGAACAACAACAACCCATGCCATAATCAACCTAGCCAAGTACACTGTCAATCCATGCAAACCAACATGGTGAAGCAACCACCAACCAAGTCTCCAAAAGCACACATCCATGATTTAACATACATTCTTCACATACACACCAATACACATCACCATAAATCATCACAAGACCACACATGGGTCCATCTGGACACTGGAAAGAAGCATACTAATCCATGATACAAAAATCCATGAACCAAGAACCAAAGTCCATCTCAAATAATCCATACATCACAATTAGTGACTTGATGGTGTTAGGCCACACATAAAGTGAGAACATCCAAACAAGACTAGAATGACCTGTCTCTTTTTGTATAAGGTGATCAATTATCCTCCAAGAGATAGTCATCACACATAGGTGAGTAGTGGGTCCTAGTTGCATAATAGCCTCACATAGCCCCATCCTCAACGTTTCCTACGTCTACTTCCTCGTATACACTCACCAAGTCCACTTCATACGTCCTTCGAGAGGATTCACATTACAACACATTACCGGTCCATTGAAAACAACAATGATAACTAGCTTAGCCACCAAGTTAAAAAAGAAGAAGAGCAAATTAAAGTTCAATTTCAACAGTAAGGCAATAAATGCACATAATTTCAACACTAAATCCAATATAACCACTAGGGTTATAAGCAAATAAGATCATAATTCGTGGCTAAACCTTCACAATCAAATATAACAAGGTGTCGGCCTTCACAGTCAACTGAAAAATCATCAATAATCATAAAGAAAGTTCACAATCTTTAAAATTACATTGTACAACACTGTGTGACTAGATACTAGCCACCAAACGAGGAAGGAGGAAACAATGTCTAGAATAATAATAGCCCTCATGTGGTGCGTAATGAGCACACCATCCACATGGCCTAGAATGTATCCACAACTATCATGTCGTCACTCCAAATGGTCATATGCCAGCCGGAGAAGGCACGTACTAGTTGTATGGCACGTGCTTAGACACGTGAAGGCACATTATGAGATTGTCTTTGTTAGCCTACTTGTGCAATGAGTGTTATGGGGCCTCAAACACTTGTAGAGGGATCATCATGGTTGCTTTGACCATGTTGGTCAAGTAGCATATGAGTAGATCCTAACCATGTATACCTCTGGCTACAATGAGTTCCTGCGTGTGTCTTCTCCACAAGGTATCACGATGTGGGGTGTGTCCTACGCGTGGCGGGCCCATAACCCACAGGTCCCAGGATTGAAACCTGGCTCTGATACCATGTGTAGTGCCCCACCACGTAACCTTAGAGGAAGTTGCAATTAACTACTCAGATGCACAATTTTTGTTTTAAAGTACAATTAACACATAAGTTCACTTCCTATTGCCAACAACCTCTAAGGCTACAAGATTGAGATTACTTTTAAACCCATACATACAACATAAATACATCCATAGCATTTAACTTCTTAAGGAATTAAGTACTCATACATTTCATACATGATAAATTACATCATAACAATAAGAATTACAACAAGATTCCATTTAACATTAACTTTAACAAATCAGATTACATCTCTCATTCCTCGAATGAGGTAGTACATACAATGTGATAACATAATACAAACAACCACCTCAAATACAACTCAGAGGTAATAATTACAAGAATCAACTGAAATAATTACAAAGCATAAAATATAAATTGGATACCACAAGCTCTCTAATTGGAAATCTTGCCATCACGATTTGAAATCAAGGGGGACCCAAAGGTGTAGGGTGCATGTTCCTCCCAACCAAGTGGTACCTGAAGGCCCACCCCCCATGCTAGGAGATAGTAACAAGTATACATGGACAATCCTACAACCTCTAGTCATAGGCTGACTCATATTGACTCAACCAAATACATACACCAAACAACACAAGGTCACATTGCTTCATGTTTACTCAATCTTTCAATTCATAAAACTAGCATACAACTGACCTAAGAGAAGTGTCACCACAAAGGTGCATGGATTACCCGATAGATCTTCCCAAACCCCAACCCCCATCAGGAATCACTCACCTACTATCAACACATGGAACATAACCACTCCAAACTAAGGAGGAAACAAATAACCAAAACCACTCCATACAAAGGAGGCATAACATCCCCATTTGTGGAAACCAGGTGACTCACTGAAAATGGCAACACCCTACCTAAAGGAATCACAAAAGGCAAGACTATAAAATACAACCCCCAAACATTAACACACCTCTATTGGAAGACTTACAAAACCTCAACAAACACTTCTATTCAATTACCCCAAAATGCTACTGAAGAAATCACATTCTTAAAGCAATTTAAACTGGAACAAATCTATCCTTCGGATCTACTAAATTCAACCTCAATATAGGAATTTCAATAATACACTTTCCCAAATCATCTGACTTAAATCAATTTTCATTCTCAACAATACATAAATCAATTCTTCTCACTTAATCAATTTACCAATTTCATTTATTTAGAAATCATATTCTCATAATCAACTTTTAATAATTAATTTTGTTAAACCTCTTTTAAAGCTTTTACCATGATAATTTGAAACAATAATAAACATATTAAACAAGCACAACTGACTAAACCTGACAACACATTGAGGCTAAGGTGTAGATTTGACACAAGTAACCTAGCTACTATCTCCCAATCAACTTAACTGTGGGATCGACACGCTCAAACTTGTGAAGCCTGGTGGAGTTGATGTCATGTACCTACAAACCTGTAAACGAGGCATCAATAGCACATGCATATAAACATCATCATAAAACACACCGTGAAGAGGAAGTCACAGAATCGCAGGGCACTCGCAAGTGAGTGATGCAATTTCATCTCCTTCACCAATACACTTATCACAAATTGATAATTCCAACATAAATAAAATACTCATGTGCAATAACCATGTTATAACAAATCATCATTATACTAATCAAAGCATGTCAGATAAAACATAAAAGAAGGTACATTAGACCACCACAAATAGTCCACGTCGCTCTATAAATAGCGATCAAAATATCAAAGCATCGTAATCTAAACATAAGAGCAAAATAGAGGGGTGTTACATTGGGTTTAGGTTTTAGGGTTTAGGTCCTAGGACTAAGGGTTTTATTTTTTAGGTCTATGTTTTTTGGAACCTAGGGTTTAGGGTTTTGATTTCTAAGTTAAATGTGTCCAATTTAGGTTAAATTCTAGTTAATTTAGGTTTAGTTTTTATGTTTTTCAATTTACAATTTAACATTTTTGGTTTCATTGATGTTTTTGGTTTTTTAAATGCAATTTAAAAACTATAAAATATTGAATGTAAAACAAACAAAACAAACAAAACAAACAAAAAAAAATAACAATTACAAAATATAAATGCAAGATATAAAGAAAGAAAAGCGGAATTCAACCAACCTAGAGGTCGCTGAGGTTGGTTGTGTCGACGAGAGGAGGTGGTAGTGAAAAATTGGTTGAACTGGGCCCTTTGAAATGTGTATGAGATCTCTACTCTCCCTCAAGCGTGCAGCTAAAGTGAACTTTGAAAATGAATTACACAATCATTAATTTAAAAAATTAAATAGCTTTATGAAATGCATACACATTTTAAAATGTGTACGTGTTATGAATGCGTACGTGTTTTGTAACGTGCATGCATTTTAGGTTGCGTACTTGAATCTAAACACATACGTGTTCAGATTTAGGCTCGAGTACCTGATCCAAAGTGTTTATGTGTATTTTAAAAACATGTACATGTTTCTTGTTAAATTTTTTGTTTTGGCCGAAACTTCCCCTCTTCGTGGACCCAACTTCCAACTTTTAACCACATGTGGTTAAGAGGAAGGATACAAATATGTATGTGGCAAGTGTTGACTGCTCATTGTAGAGTGATATCCTTTTCCAATGCAGGTTCCATAAATTAAAGCCTTTTAAAGATGCACTACTACACTATGACAACACATAGTGCCTTCATGTATGAGCATGGGTATTAATGGTAGGGAATTTAGCATGGCTTAGTGACACCTTTTCAACTGACAATTTCTTATTGGAGTGCAGTCTCTCTTCAAAATGGAACTTCACTTGCACTCACTTTTTTAAAGTTGTGCTGATGTTCTTGAATGCCACATTTCCTCAATGGTGTTTAGGTAGGTTTATGTGTCTTGTCTCTTCACTTGATTTACTTAGACAAGTGTTGACACATCATTGAAACACATCCTTTCTTCAAGCGCAACTTTGACAATGAATATTTTAAATGGTTTTGTGTTGAAGGCTAAATGATGTGCTTGTCGTTGATCCAAGTTCCCTCATTAAAATCAATGATCTAAATTCAAATTTGTAAATAGTTAGTGGGAAGTCCCTCTAGTTTGCTAGTATGAGAATTTACTCCTAGAAGTGATTTTTTGCTTCCTTTTAAAAATTCCAAATCCAATTCATTGAATTTATTGTTCTTGGGCATTTAGATGAGAATTACAAAGTTCTAGTGGTGATTTCGAAGCTTCAAATCTAAATGTAAGGTTTCTAGGAATCATGAATAGGTGAGTTGAATTTTCTTCTCTTGTTACGATAAAATAATTTAAACAGTCGATATTTTGGGTGTTAGGGTGTCCTTAATATTGTAAGACCTTTTTGTGATCAAAATAAATCCATTGTAGTTGAATTTGTAAAATGCTAATTACTATAATAAACCCTTTTTAGGAGGAGATTTTTTTCCATTTGTTAAATATTTCAAAGAATAAGTCAAATTTTCAATGAAAAGTTCAAAATCAAAATAAATTTTGTAAACTCAAAGTAATTATAATGTTTGACATTCAAGCTATTTTTGGTGGGTTGTCCCACAATAGTGAGTCCCAAACTTGGGACATCACATTTTCCCTAACTTGACTCTATACCATTCAAACTTTGTTGAGCAGAAGGGAATGAATGGTAGGTGGTGGCCTTTACCATGCACTTGACCAACACTTAAATGCCATAGCAAGTCTTATCTTATAATGGTCATGTACTAAGGTTGAGTGGGACTTGGAGTTAGCACATATATTACTATATTCCTACTAGTTGTTAATATATTTTTTGTTAATTCTAGGTTCGTGTAATGTTGTCATGAGTTTAGTTCATTTTATATCATATTATTTTGTTATTCTTTTCTTTTATTGTTGAGTTGCAACAAAGTCAACAATCTCCTTATATTGGCATCGATTAAGGGAGAGTTTACTCTGTGCAGGCCTTTGTAGCACCCTAATGCCAAAGGATTTATGCCCTTTGTTATCTTCTGTGTTTTATGAGTGTTGCAAAAAAAATATGTAAAATGCTAGTTGTAGAGTGTCTATGATTAGAGGGAAGGATTGACTCCCCTCTCCAAAGGGAACCATTAACTTCCAAGAAGGGGGAGGCAAGGGGCTTTCTTTTTGGATTGTGCCCAAATCTACTTATTATACTTTTATATTTTATTTATTTATTTTGATCTGCTCATTTCTTCTTGAATTTTTCCATGAGGGAGGAACATAGGCATACTGGTTTAAGTTTAATTTCCTTCCTTGACAGTGACATCATTGAAAAAGAGAATAGAAAGGTATGATGCACACTAAGTGGAATATTTGATTTACCATGGATTCTTGTCTTCATTCATTACAAACTCTGTTTCAAACAATATAAACACAGTTCTTTATAGAATTCACAACTACTAAAACTAGATTAAAAATTGGTCTAGTTCTTTTCAATAAATTTAGCATGCACAAATCATGATATCTAATTTAAGACTTCTAGATTAAGAATCTTTAAAATATTTCTAGACATGCATTATGCATGAACGATGTATCATATATTAACACAAATATTCATAATGCTATAACTTTTAATAAACTCTCTATCTCTTGATCATATAAACATATAAACACCTTGATATCTCATTATATATAGATTTTTAGAAATTAGAATTATAATTCTAAAAACAAACAGACATTACAACTCAATAAAAATATTAAATGCATCTAGAATTATCCTAAATTACTAGAACATTCTAACATGGGGACTAGAACTTGAGCTACTATTGGAATCAACTTAAGCTAGAACTTGAGCTACTATTGGGATCAACTTGAGCTACTAATGGAATCGACTTAAAGCGTTTTCTCATGGTGGTGGCTTAATCTGCTCTTGTGATGAAAGCATCATTAATACTCGCGACGCTGTTGGTCATATATTAGGATCTTCATGAGTGCACCAAAGGGCTATTATAATTGTTTTTAATATATTGCTTGAATTGAAACCTTGGCTGTCCACTAATCGAGGATCTATTAGCTTGTTAAGACGATCCTCTTCCAGTAACGTCCACGCCTGCACAAACATGGCAAACATACAATTGAAGAATAGTAATTTACATTTTCTAAAACCCTTTTATTTTTATTATTTTCTATTTTGTTTAAATATAAAATAGTTAAAAAATCAAATACTCAGTTAAAAGTTTATAAATATATCAGTACAGAGTGTTGATCTTACCAGCTTGACTACTAACAAAATTTTGAAATCGTTGGTTCGTTCGAAGGCTCTTTTGCCAGATATGACATTCAACAAGTCACTCCAAAGCCGAATATGTCTGTTTTCTCACTCGGATCACCAAACTTGATATATTCTGGCGCCATGTAACCACTATAAGAGAAAAATTGAAATTAAAATTATTAGTTATAAATATCTCCAAATAATGAAACTGAAGATAAAATTTAATATAATAATTGAAAAGAGCACCTAAAACGTCTTTAGGCAAAACGTAAAACAAAACACATATGTACAATGTGAAATTCCAAGGAATGAAAAGCTCGTTGGAGTAGTGTGCCACAAATAAAGTTCTATCCATACATAGGATAAGGCAACTTTACATTGATCCTGCTCGACCTGACCGACCTGAGTTGCGCGGGTTAGTTGCGAGCTCAAAATCTGAAAGTTTTGCATTTAAATTCTCATCAAGAAGAATGTTCGTGGGTTTAATGTCTCTGTGCACTATACCCACATCTGTAGCTTGCTGAAGATACACCAGCGCATTTATTACTCCCTCCATAATTTTCATCCTGATCCTCCACTCGAATGCTGGACTGTGTGATTGGCCTGCTGTTTCAATGTAAGTAATTAGATAGCTTTGATCCCAGTCCTCCTCCAATCAGTATAAAACTACAGTAATTAAATGAGGAAGACGTCACCTTTCTTACTGAAAAGAAAATCTTCAAGACTTCCATTACGCATATAGTCATAGACCAGTAGCACTTTTTCTTCCCATCCTGAACTGCGAAATCCCACAAGCTTAATTATGTTTGGATGCCGTAGATTTGCCACGTACACCAACTCATTCGCTATTCCACCATTTTCTTTCGTCGAAGACTCTGTTGATCCAGAGAAGAGCGACTCGGATGTTGAAGTTTCTTGTTTTATTCCTTTTATCACCACCTCCCTTCCATTAGACAGAATTCCCTTCACGCCAAAACCAATTCATTTTAGTAATCAATTCTCAAACGGATTCGTTGAGTGGGGAAATTGTTTACCTTGTAAACACAGGAAAAACATCCTCCTGCCAAAATGTTTTGGAAACCATTTGTCACTATGCGCAACTCCTCCATGGTAAAGCAGATGGGTCGCCATTCGATTCCACGCTCCATTGCTAATATGGACAGTCGATCATCGTCCAGCTTCATGGGTTGCCTTGACGAAAGTGTAGCGTCCTCAGGAGTTGGGTCTACCATAGAGATCTCAGCTTCACTTGGCTGTCTCGTTTCAATTGCTAGTTCCAAATTGACATATCAAAGTTATCATCGATTAAAAAATGTTAATTCAAACACTATGTAGAAGTATTACTATCATTCAATGGGCGACTTCTTTTCAAAAGCAGTTAACTTCATCTATTGCGTCTGCTATGCCAAATCTAGGGTGAAATTAGACCGTAATAAAGATTCAAATGAAATGAACTTTTGTTGCTTAGTGTAAATCGCCATGTATCGCCAATGTATTACCTGTTTTATTAACCCTTCCACCATTATTAAACCCTGATAGGAATAAGGAAGAGAGGGTGATATGTTTCATATGAAGATTTAGATCAGATTTCATTCTATCGACTTTATCGCGTAGAAAGACGAGTTCTTCACAGATCTTCTTAGTCAACAGGAACCTGTTTGTTCATTTGAGTAGTTAGAGTTTCGACAAGAAATGCCATTGATCTATGCAGAAAAGATTTTTTTTAAATCGAGCAACTGCAACTATATTATATTCTCTTTTGAACTATAGGCCTAAAGGAAAGCTCGCCACATACTTGGATATTTTGTTGTATCCGATGAAGTAATGACACAGAATTGCCCCGCTAACAATCAATTGAAGAGCTTCAGACATTTTCCCTAATGTTTCTCTGTGGAAACAGGCCTTGATCTCTTTTAGCATGTTAATAAGCTTAGCCAGATCCATCATCCCTTTCAGGAGGTCAATGCACTCTCTGTCATTGGTAGAAATTTCGTCGAGTCTTTCCAGCACATTGGCAATTGCTAGAAACCCCACTGCTGCCCAGTGAGCATTTCCCACACCTTTCAGTACATCCGAGGCGATAGAGTGTCCTTGACTAGAGAGGTTTTTTGTGAAGGATTGCTAGTCCAAACAGATAAATAAAAACATTAGTGATGACTAAGTACCTACAAATTCTAGTTTGATAGGAATATTACCTGATCCGAAATCGTCTTTGTCCCTTGTGAAATAGCTTCAGACAATTTTGAAAAATCAGAGGCAATGGGCTCCACCAGATCCCTTAGTTTCACTCTGCTATCAACCATTTTAGACCGCAATTCCTGCAAACATCGATCTCTAAGTTTTATTATCGATTATTATCATGAAGGGTCTATGCTAAATTATTTAGAATGAAATTAATTTGAGCAAATAAATATTACTTACCTTATTAGTAATGGTAGATAAAACGTCATCGATATAGCCTATAACTTGATCAAAGGCGAATTCGGATGTGGTGTTGTGAATAACTGTTGGAAAACAGGAGGCATGTAATGAACAAAAACGATAAAACAAATTTAAATACTGAAATTACGAAATTGAAACAAATGCTCCAAACCCAAAAAATTTCATATTATATTGATTCTTAAACATATTTTCCTTCCTCATAGAGCTGCTGCTCTACTCTATTACAATCTTGCTTCTTCAGAGCAATCTCAAATTTTTCATCTGTCACTATAAAATATACAACCATCACAGTATATATCCAAAGTCCATGGACAAGAACAAGTTAATTACATAATAAAACCTAATTGAATAAGCCATCAAAAAACATGTCCAATCGAATTAAAACCAAGTCCTTAACCATATTTAAAACTTTCCTTTGATTTAAATATCTGCCAGCTTGCATGACACATCAACCGCCGCCAATAAACACATAATACCGCTATACCGCGCAAGAAGGAGGACAGGCCTGCGATACCGCGGGGGTCACCGCCCAACTGCGAGTGGTTCGGGAAAGACTGCGGTGGCCGCAGTAACCACATTACTGCGGTGAGGGAGATAGATGGCCGCGGTGCAATGGTGTATACCGCGCCACCGCGGGCGGTTGCCAAGTAGACCGCGAGACAGCGGTAACACTGCTTTGGCAGTTAACCTATGTTACCGTGGTCTGCCGGGCGACTAGCCGCGGTGCAATGGTAGACACCGCGGAGCTGTGAGCACTTACGAAGGAGGCCATGGTATGGCGGTAACCCTGCAATCGGGGTTAATCTCCAACACTCCCCCTTGAACACGACTGCAACAAATTGAAGGAGCCCAAAAAGATCCACATTAAATTCCTTCAACGCTCATCCCAGATTAATTCTCGAATGCTGCGGTATTCTTTAACTTCTCCAATTCTCCCCCTTAAGCTCAATAATGAATTCTAATTTCTTCCTTTGCCTCTTCACTGAATTGTTTCTTTTTGTATGACAGCCTTATGTGCCTTCTCTCTGTCGGCTTCTTCCTGCGATTTCTACGATCTCTTCAGGATCTTCTTTAAATCATTTCTATGGAATTCTTTTTCTTCAGCTACAGATGGATCTCTTCTTTCTTTAGAACTCTAACTAGTTCTTCATCGTTCCATATGACTCTGGAAACTCTGGCATCCTCATCAAAGACAATAGCACAACTTCTTTTGGCTACTATTGCTTCTGTAGTTCCATCATATTACTGACATTCTGGTTTTTTCTTTCATTTTCTTTGGAAATATCAAATCTTTCAGCTATGACACTAGCATTTTTGTTTCAATCAATTCAGCCTTGAGTATCAGCTGTGGCTGACAACAAACCATTTCTTTTTTTGGAGATTCTTTGACCTTGCTCTTACCTTAGCTTCTGCAAATTCTTCGACAAATTTATCAAGTAAACATTTTTCAATACATTCCTACAACTTTTGATATCTCTATTTTTTTTTCTTATCTTGAGAACTGCAACCTCTTAATCATTTGTTTAAATCTACGATCTTTCAATATTTTCCCTCAATCTTGCATGAGTTTTCTCTTTCCTTCCTGAATTTCAAGTTCTCTAATGTCTGCTACATTTCCCTATTTTTAATTCATCATCTACAACTTTGTGCTGTTGTACCACTTCTTCTTCAAACTCTGACTTCCTTACTTCAAATGCAGCATGGTGTTCATCATTTATTCTTTAAATCCTTTCTCATTCTCTATTTGCAAGATTATCCTTAAAAACTATTTGCACTTTCTCAATATTCCTCCTTTTGTTTACATGTTGCAATTCTTTTCAATCTATTTTGAAACTTCAATCATTTCAATGTCTTATACTTGATTTTCTCATCTCATCCCATAGTTGCACTCTGCTGATGCTAGAGAGTCCAGTCATTTGTTTTATCCTTTTTCCTTCATACAAAATGTTGCTGCATTTCACTGTATTACATATTTCTTTCCTTGTCCTGCACTTTTAAAACAAACACACAAAAAAAGAATTCTCCTTTTCAAAAGAAAATCTTCCCATTGTGGCTACTGCCATACAACCATGACGTCTCTTAGCTACTGTAAGTTTTCAAACTTCTTCTTAATTCAAACAATTTCCAGATTTCTGAATTTTCAAACTATCATTTTCCATCTTATAACTTTCTTCATCCATGAACACACTTTTATTGTATGACTTTGAGAGCTGCGGCTCTGACTCTTTTCAATATTCTTTTGACTATGACTTTCAACCTTTACCCAAGATGGCGATCTTTAATAGCTGCGGCTGTGACCTCTGTTTTATCCATACATATGATGACTTTTCTCCAATGCACAAACAAATTTTATTACTATCTTCCTTGACAACTCCATATGCCTTTATTTTAAAACATCATTGAATGTTTCTTTAACTGGTTCTTCAACAGCTGCTGTTGTACCAAACTTGTATTTTTCTATGGTAGGTTTCAACTACTTCTTTAATTCTTTATATCTCTTTGCATATGACCCCTTGCATACAGGTCATCTGTCACTTAGACTTGGAAGCTCTTGAGACTTCATCTTTCACTTCTTTGTACTGTGATTGTAGTAATGCTTTCTAACTCTTCAAAACTGTCAAACCCTTTCACACAAAAAATAATGCCATTCATTTTACCCTTTCAATTGCTGCGGTAGTTTCACCAACTCTTGTTTCAATTCTTCAAAATATTACACTGAAATTTTGCATCTTCACTATTTGCAAGTGACTCATTAGACAACAATTTCTTTTCTCTCAAAACATTGCTCATTCATTTTGAACTTTCAAACCTTTTAGAATTTTTATTGATCTTCACATATGCACACTTGTACAATCTTTTGAGCATACTAGTTAGCTTCTGCCAACCTGAATCACAAATCCATCCACAGTCCATCTTTATGCATTCTGAACTAGATTCATTCTTTGTCACTTTATTCCAGCACATTTTCTCACAATGATTTTTCAAACCACAAAGACTGCAAGGGTGTAAATCCCAACACTTATCCTTAGTATGACCTCTTCTATGACAGTGAGTACACCCATCACTCTTCATTTCATGAACAAATTTACCTGCACTTGTAGCAGCATTTCCCTTTCCTGGGACATATCTGAGACCTTCAAACTTCGGCCTCATTGTAGCCTCAATTGGCTCTCTCATTCCTTGTTCTTGTTTTCCTAGTCCATGTCCTATGTAACCCATTCTTTTCATGATTTTTAACCCTGCATTATCTTCAAAACAACTAGCATCTTTTGCAGGTTCTAACACATTATCACAGCTAGCCATATTTGCAAATTCATCAACATATTTATCTTGACATTTTTTATCACCAGTATTTTCAATAGAAACATATTTTTCAAATGAAATACACAAATCTACTGTGTCACAAGAAACATCACAAACTGAAGATTTTTTTTTCACACAATCATTACATGCACTTAATTTATCATTTTCTTCCTTTAGTTTTGTGATTTCTTTCAGCTGTAAACTCTTTTCCTCTTCTACCCTTTTCAAAATTTCTTTCAAATCTTCATTCTTTTTCTTTATTTCATCAAACACCTTTATTCTTTGTTCAAACTCCTCATTTCTTTTCTTAGTCTCTTCAAAGGATTTCAACCTTTCTTCTAATTCTTCATTTCTAGCTTTAACTTTTCTTAGTTCTTTCTAAAGATCATCATTTTCATCTAACAGTATACACTTCTCTTTCAACAACTCTTTTATTCTTTCAATAAAACACCCATTGTCCTTTTTAACAATACCCAGTTCATCTTTAAGCAAAAATAGTTCTTCCTCTAAAACATCTTTTGTAGATGACAAATTTTCATTTTCCCTTTTAACCCTTTTTCCTACTTTCCCCATTTGTAATGTGAAGGTTTCAGCTTACCTTTTTTTTTTTAATGTCGTGACTGGAATTCAGCAGCTGGGTCTGCAACTCTTTATTTGTTCTAGAAACTGGTATTCTGCTCAATCTTTAGCACAACCTCTTCTCCTTTTTTACAATTCACAGCAACTATTTTCACAGCTTCGAGCACTTTGAAGCATCTTCTTTTTCTTGTAGGCTTCTGCACAACTTCTCATATGTCAGTGATTTCTTTTCTTTGTCTTCAAAATACAACACTTCTAGCTCTTCTCAATGTTTCGTCTTCAAGCATTCTCCTTCTTTCTTCTGATGTACACAACCTCTTGTTTACTTTTCTCAGCAACTGGTTAGAAATACACTTCCTAGACTTCAAACACACTCTAAATCTCCCTGTCAGCTAAACTGACTTCAACTTTTTGCAAACATTCAACCTTTTGATATCTTCCTTTCAAAGAATTGATTCTCACTTACTCAACTACTTATGCAGTGAACAATCTCTTTTCTACTGACAATGCACTTGTGGCTTCCTAATGCAATGACCTCCTTTTTTTTAAAAAACTTCTTTTCTTATTAACTCTCTTCACAAATTTCTAACCCCAGACAAACTTCTCACTTCTCAGATTTGCAGACATAATATTCCGAGACACCCTATGGCTTTTCTCAGACTAGATAGTGACTTCATCACACAAATTTACCACAAAACTCCACACCCAGTGAGCCTGACCGACACTGCTCTGATACCACTTTGTTGCAAAACAGGAGGCATGTAATGAACAAAAACGGCATAAAACAAATTTAAATACTGAAATTACGAAATTGAAACAAATGCTCCAAACCAAGAAAATTTCATATTATATTGATTCTTAAACATATTTTCCTTCCTCACAGAGCTGCTGCTCTACTCTATTACAATCTTGCTTCTTCAGAGCAATCTCAATTTTTTCATTTGTCACTATAAAATATATAGCCATCACAGTATATATCCAAAGTCCATGGACAAGAACAAGTTAATTACAATAATAAAGGCTAATTGAATAAGCCATCAGAAAACACGTCCAATCGAATTAAAACCAAGTCCTTAACCATATTTAAAACTATCATTTGATTTAAATATCCGCCAGCTTGCATGACACATCAACCGCCGCCAATAAACACATAATACCGCTATACCGTGCAAGAAGGAGGACAGGCTTGTGGTACCATGAGGGTCACCGCCCAACCGTGAGTGGTCCGGGAAAGACCACGGTGGCCGCGGTAACCGCATTACCACGGTGAGGGAGACAGATGGCCATAGTGTATACTGCGCCACCATGAGCGGTTGCCAAGTAGACTGTGGGACAGCGGTAACACCGCTTTGACGGTTAACCTACGTTACTGCGGTCTGCCGAGCGGCTAGCCGCGGTGCAACGGTAGACACCGCGGAGCCGTGAGCGCTTACAGAGGAGGCCGCAGTATGACGGTAACCCTACAGTCGGGGTTAATCTCCAACAATAACAATACTGTGAAAAACCCCTGTTGAAGAAGACGCAGAAGCTTCACATGTTTTCATCCCTTTTAATTTCTTGATATCCACGAACGCTCTCAATGTATATTGAAAAATTTCTAAAAGCAGAGGGAACTCTCTCTGTTGAATAATCTTTTTATCAATATTTTAATATCAACACTTTCTGTGGGAAATTAAAAACTACGTGTTACTAAAGCCATGAGCATCTTCATCTGGTTTTAGGATTCAAAATATTGTCCCCTTAAATTCATAAGCAACGGAGTTGTGATTTGGAGTTTGAAAGCTTGCAAAATATACCACAGCCACATTTTATATATATATATATAAACGCGTTGGATGCTAAGTTCTGTACTTTTGTGGAAGGGAGGGAAACTTATGGCATAGAAAAGGGGAAAACGAATGGAAACAGCCAAAGTTACTTCGAGGATGGTTCTTGCGGACTTCACGTGGATCTTGGCCGGCAGAAGGAAGGGAAGTAGTCATTTAATAGTGGAAAATAAATTATTAAGCCAACTCAAACAAAACTTGACCTCGTATTGATCTTAAAACCAATTTTTGGCTCGGTGGGACAGATTTCAGCGAAGTTTCATTCAGATTTTTCCGTGAAGAGGGAATTGTTTGCTTCGAAAATGCCAAATATAAAGAAAACAAAAATATCAAGTGCATTCCACAACGCTACGTCTCGCTCCCTTCCACGAATCCTCGACGAGAAAGCAGGCGACCTTCGCAATTGAATTATATAGGAAAACCTTGTAGGAGGTGGAAGGAGGGTGTTGGCTTCTTAAAGAGTATAAATAAACATAGTAGTTAAATATTTGAACATCTTAAATTTACCAGTGTGGTTTTTTCTTGGGTCTGTACAATTTGATTGAAAGTGCCCTGCCCTGCACATCAATCTCAAGAATTATTCAATGCCCAACTTTGAAGGCTCCTCTTCTTCTTCCACTAGCCTTGCTAATTGCAGTACCCTTTCTCAATTCTCCCATGATTTAGTTATCGGCTATATCGATGATATTCTATCTGCTATTATTAATAAGGTAAATAATACGTATTTGCATTTGGTTGCTGGGTACATTAATCCATTTAATAGTTTTGTTAGCCTTCCATAATAATCGTGTATAATCAATAGTACGACGGCCATGTGGGCAGGGCTTCAACTGTGATACTCTTGACAGCAGAATGAAACTAAGGGATATGGTGGAGCCAGTGGCTTTATATTTTTTTTAAATTGCTTGATGGCATTTCAGAGGGTGCAAAGATGTTTTCGGATCAGGTAAAACTCTCATCTAATCATATTTGAAGGAAAGCTAAAAACTGAAAAATCCAACTACTGTTTATGTTTCATCCCATTCTGCTCTTTTTAATTTTAAAATAATGATGAAAACCTCTTTTTGAGTAAAAGCTTCCCCCTTTTTTTGCGTATTGACTAGAAATTCCGTATAAGCAACATCTCTAGCGAGGCACAAACGGTGGCGTTGGATGTATTGAAAGGATTGGGAAATGCTCATTGGGCTGCAGCGGGCCTTTTAGCAATAGCTACTGTGTTAGAAAGACTGGACAAGATTTCTAAAAACGACAGGGAATGCATAGACCTTCTGAAAGGGATGCTGGATTTGGCTAAGTTTATTAAGATGCTCAAAGATATACATGCTGATTTTCATAGAGAAACTCTAAAAAAAATGTCTGATGCTCTTCATTTGATAGTAAGCGGTGCAATTTTATGCCATTCATTTATCAGATGCAACAAAATATCCAAGTATGTGACAAACTTAAATCTACTACCTTTTTATTGATTGATAAATGTATAAAATATTCATTTTAAGGAAAATCTATAGTTGCAGATGCTCATATGTATCAAATAACTCTCTCTGTTTTTGGTTATTTGACATTAGTTTAGTAACTTCAAAATAGTCAATTCTGAAAGAGTGGGCAGAGACAGAAAGACAATGAAATATTGAACTCGTGCTGCTGCACAATCAACTTCTATTACTTGCATCAAACATATTATAATCGCCTCCTTTTATAGAGGACTTAGAAACTTCAAGAATATAGGCCAACATGCTTATTTTATTTTATTTTTTCTCAAAGCTGATATACAACATTTAATGTTCTCACTTATCTAGTAGAAACTATTAGAATGTAGAAATTATTTGAATGTTCTAACACTCCTCTCTAATTTCTACTACTAATTACATTAATATTTACAATATCTATTTTTTTTTTCAAATACGCAAATTATTCATTTGCTAAGGCCTTTGAGAATATATTTGCCAATTGATCTTCGGATTTGCAATATTCAAGATTGATCTCTCCATTGTTCACCAACTCTCGAATGAAATGATACCTCGTGTTAATGTGCTTACTCCTCTTATGAAAGACATGATTATTTGATAGTACAATTGCTGACTTATCATCACAATAGATTGGTTTAGGTTCTTTTTGATCATGCATTAAATCTATCAAAACTCTTTGCATCCATAGTGCTTGACATGTTGTTGATATTCTTGCCACATATTCGGCTTCTATGGATGAAATTGTCACTAGAAGTTGTTTCTTTCATGCCCATGCAACAATACTTGTTCCAAAGTGAAATACATATCCAAAAGTGCTTTTTTGATCATCAATACTCCCTCAATACTCTTTTTCCAACTTGCCAATGTGAATCCTTAGGTGAGTCCATGAATCTAGATATCAAACCAACTCCATACATAATATCTTGTCTAGTTGTTGTGAGATACATCAAACTTCCAACAAGTCTTTTGAATATAGTTGAATTAACATTAAAATCATTACCATCTTTGCTAAGTTTTGTACCTGTGGCAATAGGAGTAGATGCTAGTTTGTAATTCACAATTCTAAACCTCATCAACACATCCTTTGCATACTTAGTTTGACAAATGAAAATCCCATTATCATTTTGTACAACTTCAATGCCTAGAAAATATCTCATTAAACCCAAATCTATCATTTCAAATTCTTTTTTCATAGTTGATTTAAACATATATATAGATAAATCTCTAGTAAAAATCAAATTATCAACATATAAACAAGCAATCAAAATCTTACCTTGCTTGTTGATCTTCATGTATAGTGTAGGCTCGTTGTTGCTCCTCTTGAACCAATTATCCATTATGTATGCATCTATTCAACTATACCACACTCTATGTGCTTTATTGAGTCCATAAAGTGCCCTTTTCAACCTGTATACCTTGTCTTCATATCCACTCACCTCATATCCTTGTGGTTGTCATACATAAACTTCTTCCTCTAGAAATTCATTTAAGAAAGTTGGTTTGACATCCAAATGGAAATCCATAAACTCTCCATCCATGTTGAGTTGTAATTTCTAATACCATTCTAATTGTATCAAGTCTTGCTATGGGTGTAAATGTTTCATTATAATCAACTCCTTATTGTTGTGCAAACCCTTAGCTACTAATCTTGGTTTATGTTTTTCAACATCTCGATTTGCATTAAAATTAGTTTTGTAAACCCATTTTACACCTATGCATTCTTTTCCTCTAGGAAAATCAACTAATTCTCATGTGTCATTCTTTTCAATTGATTCTATCTCTTCATTAATTATGTTAAACCAATATTTTTCCTTAATTGGTTCTTCATAATAGATAGGATCATGAGAAAATAAAGAAAAATTTGATTCTATTCCATCTCCTTGATCATAAATGTCTTGCAAACCTATAAACTTCTTACCTTTAATTCTTGATCTCAATGATGCAAGTGTAATATTAGAATCATTACCTACTTGTGAATTAGGAGAGGAATGGGTTAATGATTCAACTTGTTCTCTTTATGGAGTCCTTGATAGAGCACCTTCTTGTATAGTAGATTGATCATCTTGATTTTCAATAAAAAATCTCTACTTATAATAACTTTCTTGGTGATAGGATTAAACAACTTATAAGATTTTGAATGTTCACAATAACCAATGAAATACATTTCTCACCTCTATCATCCAACTTGCTTCTTGTTTCCTTTGGCACAAATGTAAATGCAACACAACCAATTTTTTTGAAATGTGATACACTATGATACTTACCACTCCATTCTTGTTGAGGGATCTTTTTTTTCACACTCTTTGTTGGACACCCATTCAAGATGTATACTGTGTGATCTACTACTTCAACCCAGTACATTAGGTAGATTCTTACCTTTCAACATGCTTATTGCCATCTCCATTCATTGTTCTTGGAACCTTTGAAATTGGGGGTTTATTAAGTGCTATCATATGGTGTAGGGCATAGAGCAAACCCACTTTTAGAGCTATTCCATTCAAGGGTAACCCTAGAGATCTCAATGCAAAAGAGAAAGAGATGTTGTAATAGGGATGTCCTAGGGGCTGAATGTAAACTAACGAGGGGTTCACCACCAAGTTTAGACTTGGAAAAGATGATGAAATGCAAGATGCAACACTGAAAAAGTAAATGAAACTAAACATGAAGTTGTGAGATGAATTGTGTGGACCTTAATGCTGACTAGGACTCATTCACTATATGGGTGAATCAGTCCAAAATTTGGGTTTTTGTGTGGGAACAGGAATTTTCCAAATGGGTATCTGAATTTGCAAAAATATGAATTTTGACTAGAATTGAGACTCATTCACCAAAAGTGGCAAATTAGTCTAGTTAGGGTTTTCTAAAGCTTCAAAGTTTGAATCTGCTCTCCTTAGTTTGCTCAATCTTCTTCTGCAAGTTTTTGGATTCCAATCTCTATAAATAAGCTTGTAGGTGTTCTCCAATGTTCTCCAATGCTTGATGGCAACTTTGAAAACTTTATGCAGTTGACAACTTTTCTCCAATCTTGCTCCTTAGGAAATCTGCAACCTAGACCAAACCCTAACAATAAGGTCCTGCAAACATGTATGAGATTGCTCCAATGGACAAGGATCTTGACTCTTGCTTGAAGGTGATAGATCTTGAATGAAATGCTTGCTTGAATCATAAAACCCTACATCACAATTGTTAGCTCAGAAAAAACATGATGCATGAAGTCCTTGACATGATGATTAATGCTTGAAGAATTCTCTAGAATGCTTAATACACTACTCTTGAAGACTCTTGAATGCTCTTGTAAGTACAATTTTCTATAAGGGTGCTCATTCAACTTGCTAGGTGTAAAATAAGAGAAAGAAACTTGTATTTATACATAATTATGCAAGAATTCCGGAAATTACAACACTACAAGCCGACATCAGATCTAGGAGAATAAAATCTCACAAAAAATTTGAATTAATTTTTATTTTGGCTCACATGAGACTCATTCACCCATGGTGGCGAACGAGTCCCACCAGGTCTAATTTTTGGGACTAATTTTAAAAATGCTTAGAAATGTGTGAAACTAGGTTCGGGACCAAAAGATCTAGGTGGGCCTCATTTTCCCAAGGTGGAGAATGATTCCTAGATCACTAAATCTGGGCCATTCCAACCTGAAACACCTGAATTATGATTGACTAATGATTGGTGTCAGGATTATCCTAAAAAAGATGCATTAAATGAGGCTTGTGGATACAAAATAGGGTTAATTAAAGCATTAAAAATCCCAATTATTAATGATAACCCTAGAAAAGTGTGAAAGTGTGTTACAACACATTACATCACTTAAAATAAGGAAAGATTAAGATTAAAAAGAGGTTTATTAGGTTTAGTTATTTAATAAAACCCTAGAAAAGCGTGAAAGTGTGTTACAACACTTCACAATACTTTAGCAAGGTACCATTTAAATTCATTAGTTCACAAGGGACCAAGACCTAATGTGAATTTATCAAGTACATTACAACACTAAATCCAGGCATCATTAAGCCTAGTTCACAAGGAGGGCCCAAACAAGCAAGGAAAAGTAGAAGGGATACTTTTTTTGTTGCTCCAGTTCTATTCTTCCTCTTTGTGACACAATTCTGTTGAGGTGTATAACTTGTAGTGAATTGCTTCTTTATCCCATGGAACCTAAAAAATATAAGAAATCATTTGATTTGTATTCACCTCCTCTATCGAATCACAATACCTTGATGAATAGGCCACTTTGTTTTTCAACTAATTCTTTGAACTCTTTGAACTTTTCAAATGCTTCATATTTATATTTAAGAAAATAAACCCATGTCTTTAGAGTATGTAATCATCAATGAAAGTTAGATTATAAATTCCCCCCCTTAAAGATGGTGTTTGTATTCAACCACATAAATTTGTATGCACAAGTTGTAAAGGTGCCCATGCTCTATATGACATTCCCTTGGGAAAATTTTCTCTATGTTATTTTGTCAAAAGACAACTATCACATGAACAAATTGGTTGTTCAATTGGGGGTAATCCTTTTACCTTTTTCTTAGTTTGCAACAAACTCAATCCTTTGAAATTGAAACGACAAAAATAGGGTGCCCCACCTTTTGGGAGATGGAGCACAAGTTAGGGTTTAAGACCTAAACCTATTTCCCTCAAGTTTTATTCAAGGAAACCTTAGAGATCTCAATCCAAGGATGGAATGAGGGAAGGAGATCTTGCAAATAGGTATCCTAGGGTGTGATTAAGGACTAAAAGGGGGTTCACCACCAAGCTAGGGCTTAGAAAGACAAAAAGTGAATGTAACATGCAAAACCTAACTAAATGACCTAGGAAATGAAATTGAAATACAAAATAACAAACTGAGAATGAATAGAGGTGCACCTGGAAGAATGATGTGATAAAAAAGAGCTCCAAAACCATGAAATCTTGTTGTTTGATTCCCATTAGGACTCATACACTAGTTTGGGTGATTTAGTCCTAGACTAGAGTTTTTGTGCCAAAACTGGAATCGTTCAAGGATAGATTTGAATCTCCTAAAACCTAGAAAATAACAGTATTGGGACTCACACGCCAAAAGTGGCGTATTAGTCCCATTCAGATTTTTGAGGGGGTCAAAGTCTGAATCTCCTCTCCTATCTCTGCTCTTCCTTCTCAACCTGATTTCCAGATCTGAAATGATGAATTCTTCTTTGTAGGTGTCTTTTAGTGATCTTGTAAACAAGGTGACAACTTGGACAACTTTCTTCAATCTTGCAAAATAGTTTTCAAAGATCCTTCAAGCTCCAAGACACCTAGATATGCAATCACACATGTAGAGAGATAAAAACTTGTTGATTGTTAGGGAATAAGGGTTTTCCTTGGTCAAACCCTTTTTAGGTAATTAAACCAAATGATGAAACAATGAAATAAGGACATGGAACATGAAACATGAAACATGAAATGATGATACCTTGGATGATATCTTGGAAAATAAATATTCAAACTAACATGAAGTGGCCATTAATAATGTAGATCTTGATCTCAAATTGGATGTGAAACAAAGCTTGCAAATGTATTTTAAATGCTACATCAATAACATTAGCTCAACAACATGCTTGATGCACTATGTCTTTGACATGATGATGGATCTTGAATTGTTGCAACAAATAATGAATAAATATGCCCTTGAATGCTTTAAAGATGCTCTTGAATGTTCTTGAATACTCTTGTGAAGTCTTGTAATCACAAACTTGCTATTAGGAATTCTCTCTTGAAATTTTTAGGTCTTGTTAGGTGAAAATGAGTGAAATAACCTTGTATTTATACTTGTTTATGCCAAATTCCTCGAAATTACAACACTACAAGCCAACATCAGATCTAGCAAAATAAAATCCCACCAAGAATTTGAATTTAATTTAGATTTAAGCCACATGGGATTCATACATTAGAAGTGGTGTATGAGTCCCATTAGGCTAGGCTTTGGGACACATTTTTCAAGAAATGCTTAGATTGATGTGAAATCTAGATTAGGGCCCCGAAACTCAGGTGGGATTCATACGCCCAAGGTGGTGTATAAGTCCCAGATCACTAAATTTAGGCCATAAAATCCAAAAACACATGAATTATGATTGGATGTTAGATATATGTTGGGATTTATCTCAGAAAGATGTATTAATTAAGACTTGTGGATGCAAAATAAGGCCGAATAAGGAATAAAGAAGCCCAATTTATTAATGAAGCCCTAGATTAGTGTGTAAGTGTAAAGGTGAACTTTACAACACCTTAAATAAGGCACAATTAAGTGTATTTAGTTTACAAGTGCCCAAAACTTAATGTGAAGGTGTAAATGAATACACTTTACAACACTAAATTAAGGAAAACTTAGGTCAATTTAGCTTAAAAGGGACCTAAACCTAACGTGAATGTGTAAAAAACATTACAACACTAGATTAAGGATACATCAGGTTCATTTTATCATTAATTATTCCCAAAATAATTGAGGAAAAGGGATATTTTTTCGTTACTACATTTAGCCCCCACTTTAGTGAGAGGAGGAATTTGCTTCAAACTCACACTAAAGTAGACATTCAAGAGGGGTCCAAGCATACCAATATAGATGGTATAGGATAAAAATTATCAAAGGAGGTGGTCAAGCCCCAAGGATCCAAGATCCTATGTTAAACCAGTATAAGCACAATGGGACACACATAAGGTGAATGATATGCAACATCAAGATACACACACATACAATGTCAATGATATAAAGGTGAAAGAAAAAGAAAGAAAAGTTGGATCAAGATTCAATCATTTGTCCCACATGTTGTAGATAAGATCTAGGTTGTTTGTCCAAGAAACATTTACAAGTGGAACGCAATGTCCACTCTGCAAACCAAAAACACGCTCACAAGGGCTAGTGGAATCTGGTATGCACTAGGTGAGCCCCCAGTGAGACACATACACGCGGCTGGTATGTGCTCACATAGACAAGCAAGTAGCTATGGGAAATCCATGCCTAATTTTGGCTCCCATACGCTAACCATACCAAATTTATACCTCATGATAACTTTGATAAGGCACCACACAACAATGAACTTCAAGCTTCATGAGACAAGCAAAGCTTCATATGCTTAACACTCATAAACACACAGGATGGCACCACATGCAAGCAAAGTGTGCTATGCAAGGTGGCCATATAATGGTTATTGTAAATGCAAAATAGTGTAAGGTATGTTCAAAGGGATTTTTCTTAGTTCATGTAAGTTATCTTCTTAGGGAACATCATGCTTAATGACTCCAAGATAGGACAAGTCAAAGAAATATCATTCTCTCGAAGGAAATCAAATTCGATGACACCACCAACAAAAGTACACATCGCAAGAAGGAATAAAATCGCACAGTGAAACATGAGTGTCAATGTATGCCCCCACTTTAAAGTGGTTTCTAACACAATTGCTATGAGCAACTGCTTTAAAATAGAAGAAGACATCAGAGCTTATTTGGAAAGCCCTATGTCAAGTCATATGTTTCCAATAAGCTACATCATGAAAAGGGGTCACCCCCAAAACTCAATATGTCACATGTGAGCCAACTTAAGGCATGCCATCCACATAACAAGCTTGCTATTATATATGTACATTAAAGGTGGTCAAATACCCAAAAGAGACCATGAAAATTTTCATACGAGGACAAGACGACCCTAACCCCTTGCCCCCACTTAGTGTAGGACAAGGATGAACCGAGGTGATTGACGAGAAGCATACTAGAGTGAAAATCAATATCAATTAGAGGAATTAGGTGCTTCAACACAAGGAAGAGCACCATGATCCTTAAGATGTTGAATTTTATTAATCAAAGCTTTACATTCATTAGTAGAATGACCATGAACTATATGATATGTGTAAAATAAACTCTTGTAAAGTTTATTTCATGTTCTTGGAGGGAGGGATATCAAACGATCTTGGAGGAGTCTAGACAAGATAATTTCTTTATCAAAAGTAGAAGATGTTGCTTTTTTGTACGAAATTGATATCTCTTGCTTAGTTTAAGGTGTCATACCTATACAAGAATCTTTAGATTGTGATGTTTTGTACTCTTCTTTAAAGGAAGGTGTAAAATCTAACAAATTCGAATCATTAGTGTTTTTCATGATGACATTGATATTAAGTGAAGACTTTTCAGTTTCTTTCATTTCTTTCAAAGGGTAACAATCAAGACCACTAGTGTCTATTAGTGAATAGGATGGATTAATGTTAAAGTTGGCTTAGAAGAGTGTTTTGTAATAGTGTTGATATTGAGTGAAGGCTTATTTTTTCTGAGGGAAAATAACCAAGACCGCTAGTCTTTTCTTACGTGTGAGTCTCTAGTAGGTCACATCCTTTTCCACTATACCCAAGTTGTTTCATAAGCTCATAACCTTTTCCATAAATATTTTTCATTTCTTTTGGATTCGATGGTTGTTCATAGTCAACTTCATCAATTTTTTTTGTATAATTTTCTTTTTCTTCTAAAGTTGTTGAGGTGGATGCTTTCAAAGGGTCGTCCAAATTTTGTGTTGACATTACCTCTTTTCTTTTCCCTTTTCAGAATCTTTATTCATGAACTTGTATTTTCCCATGAATGTTGTGAAATCTAAGGAACCCCAATCATCTTCTAATAACTTTGTGACTTCCTCAATATGTTTTTCTTTATTTTTCTCTTGCACAGGTTCTACTTGTGTAGTTGGTGTCAATGTTTTCAAAGGATTTTCCTTTTTTTTCTCTCAATGTTCAAACAACTGTTTGGTGTAGGGCCGGCTTTGATTGCATATACTTTGTTGATGTAGTTATATTTCATGATACCATGAGGGTTAGAAGGAACCATATGCATCTCATGAATCTATGGTCTTCCTAAGAAGAGGTTGTATGAAAGATCATCAGTCATCACATGGATCGGGGTTTGTAAGGTGGCCACCTCGACTGTAATAGGTAATGTGATTACACCAAGAAATCATTTTCCCACATATCGAATCCACTAATAGATAAAGAGGCCGGTTGAATTTTTGATTTATCCACACCAAGCCTATCCAAAAGGGCTACACTACACACATCAAGGTCTGATCCATTGTCAACAAGGGTTTTCTTTATCCCAGTCCTATTGTAGATAGCTATTATCATGAAAACCTTATTTTGTTTTTTCACTTCCAAAGGAGGGAGCTCACTTTGGTGGAAAACAATGTCAGCATTCATTTCTTGAATCATGGCTGCTATGCCATATGGTTGCACATTAGAAGGGATAGGAACTTATTATAAATCACTCTAGATCATGTTATGATAATGAGGGGAGGCCTGAATAAGGTCCCATAATGATATCTTAGTAGGAGTATTCTTTAGTTGTTCAAAAATATTATACTCCTTTCTACTTTGTGAAGGCAAACGAGGATGACTAGGTAGGATAGGGTTAGGCAATGTGAGGGATGTTGAAGGTGTTTGCCTTTGTTGTGGATTGTTTTTAGTGTTATATGTATGAGAAATGGTATTATAACTCAGATGTTGTGAAAAATTATTCTTAGGTGGGTAAAGGATAAGTTCAGGTTTGTTTTGAGTTTGCGGTTGTTGTGAGGGTGTGTAGAGAATTAGAGGATTCTTAGGATGTACCACAGGGTATTTAGGAGGTCCAATAGTCAAGGGGGATCTAATGGACACTTGTGCATTCATAACCTCAGTGGTTTTGGTTTGATATTTTTGTAATAAAGGTTAGTCTAGTGTCATCATTTCACTATCACCTAAGGAAGCCACATTTCTATTGTTTGAGATAAATGTTTGCATGTCATTTTCTTGTGCCATGATATCCTCCCTAGGAGTAGATTTTTTAGGAGAACTACAAGCTAGATGTTCATGACATTCAAAGGTTGGTTCTTCTAAAATAACTTTATCACAAGTAAGGGAGTTATCAATGGTTGGCTTGTCTTGTTTATCAATGATGGTATTCTCTTGTTCAATAATATTTTCCCTTGGAGGAGAGAGACAAATAGAACTCTCATAATTCTTATTTGTTTGATCGTTTAACACCGAAATATCTTCTTCACAACTAGGAAATATAGTAGGAGAAGAACAAATGTGATCTTCATGATTGTCCATGATTTCATCCTTGTTTTCTAAGGTCTCATTCTCTTGTGCCCTAATATCCACCTTAGTAGGGGAGCTTTTAGGAGAGGAGCAATCAAGTGAATTATTTTCATCACAAACAGGGGAGGCATCAAGGGAAGGACATCTATCATTGTGATGCTTATGAATGATTGAATCCTTTTGTTTGAATAGGTCTTTCCAAATGTTAGGGACATTAGGAAGGAGAGAGATAATGTTATCACTTTCAATCCACATGTCCTCCTGAAAAATGTAATTTTCATGATAGTTCACAATTGTGTCCTCTTTTACTAAAGCATTCAAGTACAATTAGGGGTGGTGTTGAGAGATGAATTTAAACTAAGTAAATTAGTGGCAATGATCTCATATTATTGTGTCATAATATCTTCCCAAGGGGGAGGAGGAGAGAGACAATCAAGACTCTCATGATTCTCAATGGTTGTATCTTCTTTTACCTAGATACCTTCATCACTAGTAGTAGAGGTATCAAAAGAAGGACAATTATGGTTTTTATGATTGTCTATGCTTTTATCTTCTTATACCATAATGTCCTCACCAATGAGAGAGATAATAGGGTTTGAGATAGGTAATGTAATATTAAGGATTGTGTCAATGGTTTGATTTTCTTGCTCTAAGATGCTCTCATAACTATGAAAGATAGTAGAAGGATGACTAACATGTTTCTTGATGACCTCATTGTTGTACTCTAAATTGAACTCATAAGAGGGGATGTTGTACTTATGCAATCCATTTTTAACCATATCAAAATCACATCTCTTAAAAGGAAACATGCTATCATGAAAAAGTAAGCTAACTAAAGTATACAATGCTTCAGGTAAAGTGCAATGCAATGACCTAAAGTGAAATGTGTAAATGTAATTTTTAGATTCAAAACAAGGTAATGATTTGAAAATGAAATGGTGTAAATTTAAATTTGAAATTAAGCAATGCCATACCAGAACCAAATTAAGCTATATTTTATGAAATGCATGTAACAAAACTCAACAAACTGAGACAACTATCTAATGGTAGCAAAGAGAAGTATAAAAATGATGTTTTTAATGTTGTAAAAGGTAGTTCTAGGTTTGATCTAGGACTAATTCGCCCAGAGGGGCGTATGAGTCCCAGTCAAGGTTTTTCAGGGGTTCAAACAATGAATAAAAGTCACCACAAAATACCAAAAACTAGGCAAAACAATCTATATTGGGACTAAATGACCCAAAGGGGCGTATGAGTCCCGAATTAGGGTTTTTGCATTGATTTCAGCAAGTTCTAAGTAAATGTTAAGTTTTCTATTTTGTATGATGTCTAGACAATGTGCAATTATAGATTTCAGATGAAATTCGATGATGTAAGATGAAAAATGCAACCTATATGAACATTCACTAATGCAAGGTTTAGAAACGCTAGATGCAAATTAACTAATACAAAACCCTAATGAAAAGTTAATGTAAGCTATTTCTAGGAATATGATGCACTCCAAATCAGAAAGTAGGTGTTCATGTTGGGTTCACCAAAATGAAATGGTTGAAATAGGGTGCCCCACCTTTTGGGAGATGGAGCACAAGTTAGGGTTTAAGACCTAAACCTATTTCTCTCAAGTTTCATTCAAGGAAACCTTAGAGATCTCAATCCGAGGATTGAATGAGGGAAGGAGATCTTGCAATAAGATATCTTAGGGTGTGACTAAGGACTAAAGGGGGGTTCACCACCAAGCTAGGGCTTGGAAAGACAAAAAATGAAACCTAACTAAATGACCTAGGAAATGAAACTGAAATACAGAATGACAAACCAAGAATGAATAGAGGTGCACATGGAAGAAAGATGTGATAAAAAACAAGCTCCAAAACATTGAAATCTTGATGTTTGATGCCCACTAGGACTCATACGCAGTCTGGGTGATTTAGTCCTAGATTAGGGTTTTTGTGCCAAAACTGGAATCGTTTTAGGACATATATGAATGTCTTGAAACCTGGAAAATGGAAGTACTAGGACTCATATTCCATAAGTGGTGTATCAGTCCCATTAAAATTTTTTGGGGGTTCAAAGTCTGAATCTACTCTCCTATCTCTTCTCTTCCTTCTCAACCCGATTTTTGGATTTGAAATGTTGAATTCTGCTCTGTAGGTGTCTTTTAGTGATCTTGTAAATAAGGTGACAACTTGGAAAAATTTCTTCAATCTTGCAACTTAGTCTTCAAAGATCCTTCAAGCTCCAAGACACCTAGATCTGTAATCACACATGTAGAGAGAGAATTTTTTTTTTATTGTTAGGGAATAGGGGTTTTCCTTGGTCAAACCTCGTTTAGGTAATTAAACCAAATGATGAAACAATAAAATAAGGACATGGAATATGAAACATGAAATGATGATACCTTGGATGATGTCTTGGAATATAAATCTGCAAACTAATATGAAGTATCCATGAAGAATGTAGGTCTTGATCTCAAATTGGATGTGAAATAATGCGTGCAAATGGATCTTCAATGCTACATCAATAACATTAGCTCAACAACATGCTTAATGCACAATGCCTTTGACATGATGATGGATCTTGAATTACTACAACAAATGATGAATTAATCTACCCTTGAATGCTTTAAAGATGCTCTTGAATGTGCTTGAATATTCTTGTGAATTCTTGTAATCACAAAATTGCTATTAGGAATGCTCTCTTGAAAGTATTAGGTCTTTTTAGGTGAAAATAATTGAAATAACCTTGTATTTATACTTGTTTATGCCAAATTCCTCTAAATGACAACACTAAAATATGACATCAGATCTAAGAGAATAAAATCTTGGCAAGAATTTAATTTAGATTTAAGCCACATAGGACTCATACTCTAGAATTGGTGTATGAGTCCCATTCGGCTAAGATTTGGGACACATTTTTCAAGAAATGCTTAGATTGATGTGAAATTCAGATCGAGCCCCTGAAACTTAGGTGGGGATCATATGCCCAAGGCAGTGTATAAGTCCTAGATCACTAAATCTGGTCCATACATTCCAAAAACACATGAATTATGATTGGATGCTAGATATATGTTGGGATTAATCTCAGAAAGATGCATTAATTCAAGCTTTTAGATGCAAAATAAGGATAAATAAGGCATAAAGAAGCCCAATTTATTAATGAAGCCCTAGATTAGTGTGAAAGTGTAAAGGTAAACTTTAAAACACCTTAAATAAGGCATAATTAAGTCCATTTAGTTTACAAGGGCGCAAAACTTAATGTGAAGGTGTAAATATACACTTTACAACACTAAATTAAGGAAAAAATAGGTCAATTTAGCTTAAAAGGGCCCTAAACCTAATGTGAATGTGTAAAACACATTACAACACTAGATCAAGGCAGTTATTAGGTTCATTTTATCATTAATTATTCCCAAATTAAGTGATGAAAAGAGATACTTTTTCCATCACTACAAAAATTAAGAGGACCATACCTCAAATGCCATACCCAATGCTTGATCTTGACAAGTTGCCTTGAAATTTGCTTCAATTGCTCCTATCTTTTCACTGTTCATCCTTAGTGGAAACATCACATGTTCTTTATCGTTTAAACTCTTGCAATTATCATGTTAATAAGAGGTATATCAAATATAGTGCAAACATTATTCTCAAAAGTGATTTTATAAAATTTTCGTACAAGTTGACCAATACTTATAAGATAATGCTTTAAACTAGGTGTAAAATAGACATCATGAATAGATCTCTTACCATGATTTGTTACCACATTTATTCCACCTTTACCCATAACTACCACTGTATCATTGTTGCCCAATTTTACTTCTAATTTAATTGTAGTATCCATGTTTTCAAATAAATCTCTATTTCCTATCATGTGATTACTACACCCATTATCTAAAAACTAAAAATCAATTGAATTTTCTTGAGCTACATGGCATGCGATGAATAATTTACCTAAACTACTTTTAGAAAAAAAATTATTTTCTTTATTACATTTGTTTTTTCTTTCGACATTCTCGTAATGTGTCAAAGTTTCTTACAATAATAACATTGGGTATTGGACTTATCATATCTTTGTGGTGCTTGATTATATCCATGTCCTCTAGATATGAAACCTTTCCTTGGCTTTCCTCTTGGATCAGGACTTCTTCTTTCTTCTCTTTAAAACTTGTTTCTTCCTCTTCCTCCTCATCTGCCTTTTCCAAATGTCATATGTGATTTGAATGTATTCTTCAATGGAAATTTGTTGGATTTGAAAGACAAAAGAAAACAAAGAAACTCATAAATGAAAGAAAACTTTAAAATTTATATTAATCAAATAAAACATTACAGAAACATTCTAAGCTACTGTTATTCATAAAAACATCAACATATTGCATACTCGTTATAGATTGAGCTTCAGGTCTTACATAGACACAAAAACCATTACATACTTCTTATAGCTTTGCGAAGCTGTACTCCATTTGGGAGTGCATAACAAAAATGACTTCAACTAATATATAAAAAGCTAAGCAACTATGGTGAACATAAAATAATATATTCTATTCACTCAAAAAATGTGTGACAACGGATGATGTAACAATAAACAGGCTAGAGGCATTAATATCAAATCTATTCGAATCCTTGGAAGATTTGATTTCATTGTTCATCTTTAATACTGAGATTGACTGAGATCCAATGTTGATAGGAGGCTGATATAGAGAGGACAGGTTTAGCTGGAGATATTAATGAAGTAGTTGGGAATGCACTTCCCAAACTCCCCCTTAATCTCACCTACGAATTCCAATTACTTTCTTAATCTTTTCCATTGATGCTTCATCATCTACAATCTTCAAATTTTATGGATCAAACCTAGGAAATCCTAGTTTTCTATTGGGATACTCTAACCATGAGCTTTGGCCTTCTTGTCACCAGTCTATTGTGTATTTAGGTGTGAAACAATTGTTTTCCTCAACACCTCCCTTTGTGCAACATTGCAAGTGCTCAGGGATCCTAACTTCAGTTGGCTCTGTTGGCCTTATTCACAATTTCACACAAATACAAAATGTTATCCTCCTTTGATCCTTTGATCTTCTCCAGCAACTCCTCTTCTTACTATTCTGACAACTTTGTATTCCTCCACATTCTCAAATGCCCTCCTTCAAACAATAACCAAAAAGCTATGAAAAATTGTTTCTAGCAGCTTGGCTTTCCATTCTCTTCAAGTTTGGCTTGACAAAAACTAGCGATCCTTACCTCAAGTAGACTTCACTTTCTTTTTTGAATAGGCATTTCTTTCTAAAACTCATGATATTTGGTGATGAATTCTCTTGCAAGCAGTGCCTTGGCTTTGGCAACTTTAGCAACCTTGCTTCAACTTCATAAATGCCAATGATCTTTATTTTTGAACAATGATCTCCTTTTGTACATAACTCTACAGAATGTTGAGATGTCTTCTTTGATTGTGATTTTGGATCCTCATGGCTATTTCTACAACAATGCCATCTTCCCTCAACTTTTGGTGATGATTTTGATGACACCTATTTATCAATTTCTTTTAGCGGTCTCTCTACTAGCTATGGCTAAATTAAAATTGTAGTTTCTACCTTTGAAAGATTGCTCATAAAGTCTCTGATCCTCAAAGTTGGAGAACAAAACATCTTCTAAGACTGCAAATGAGCCTTTTCCATACTTATGTGCTAGTGTACGAACATTAAATCCATCAAGCGTGATGATTTCTATTGGATCTCGCCTAACTTTAACCTCCCTTACTATAACTGACTATCCATCTTCACTCTTCAACATGATGAATTTCAAGTATGATGAGGTAGCCTTCACCATTGATGGCAATGACTCCAAAGTGTTTACCTTCAAATCTTCTTAAAACAATATCTCCAAATTTTAATGGCTGCAACTTCTCTATAAACATGAGGTTCTCCAAAACCCTCGATTACTCCTTACTTTGATGAATTTATTGCTAAATAGCAAAGGATTCTACAACTATAGCTCGAATGCCTTCATTTCTAGGTTGGAATAAATATTTTCACTGAGATGGGATCCTCCTTGCAGCAGCTAGCTTTGAACAATTTTATGTGCCTCTTTATCAACTTCGTTGTCTTCAAACTACAACACTCCATGATCTTTCTACTGCTAACAATCTCTTCAATATCTTTTTCCACTTGATGCAAATAATACAAAACACATGTAGTGGCTTCTCCCAAACAATCGTATGCTTCTATATTTCTACAAATCTCACTTAAACTTCACCAGTTAGCTCATATTTTAGTGGGAGACTAACACAAAGTTTAGACAAACTTTTCCATTACAAGATGACTAACTTTTCAGAGCATAACATAATAATGTATGCATAGGATAGTTGACTGATGGAGTTTGATCTACACAACACTCAACAACTTGGATTGTTTCTTTTGTGGACTTCTGTATCTTTTTTTCCTTTTTCTCATTGCTTGACATGAGATCTTACATGCCTACATACTCATTTACTAGAGCAACTGCCATGCTTGACTGCTAGGCTTGGGTAAGCTTCCTTAGCATCCTATGACTCTTAATCTCCCTCAAATTTTTAGATGAATGTTGGCTCTGATACCAATTGTTGGATTTGAAAGGGAGAAGAAAGCATAGAAACTCTGACATGAAAGAAAACTTTAAAATTTATATTAATCAAATAAAACATTACATAAATATTCTAAGCTATTGTCATTCAAACATACATCAACATACTACATACTCCTTATAGACTGAGCTTCAACGCTTACATAGACACAAACACCATTACAGACTTCTTACAACTTTGTGGAGCTGGACTCCATTTGGGAGTGCATAACAAAACTAACTTCAACCAATATATAGAAAGCTAACGAACTACGATGAGCATAAAATAATATATTTCATTGCACCCAGAAAAGCGTGTGATAATGGCTAATGTAACAAAAAATAGGATGGAGGCATTATATCAAATCTATTTGAATCCTTGGAAGATCTGATTTCATTGTTCATCTTTAGTACTGATATTGACCGAGATCTAATGCTAATAGGAGATTGCTATAGAGAGGACATGTCTAGTTGGAGATATTAATGAAGTAGTTAGGATTACACTTCCAACAAAAAAATTATTCCTATTCAACCTGTATTCATGGGATAACAATAACCCAAACAACTCATCTATAGATAAGTACGATAGATCTTTAGACTCTTCAATTGCAACCACAATAGTATCAAACTTGCTAGGAAAAATTCTAAGAATCCTTTAAACAACTTTTTTGATCTGATAACTCATCACCATTTGATCTAATTTGATTAACTGCATTCATTAGTTGACCTTGGAATTAATCTATTGAATCTGAATGTTTCATTTGCAAAATTTCAAAATATCTTCTAAGTGTTTGCAACTTGACTATTTTTACTTTAGATGTACCTTGATATATTGTCTCAAATGCTTCCCATTCTTTTTAGATGTATTTGAACTTTTAATCTTAGTAAAAAATTCTTTTTCAATACCTTGTTGAATGAGTTGTAAAGCCTTTGCATCCTTTCATCTTTTTTCCTTAAGCTCATCCAGTTGATTTGAGGTTAAAATTGACTCATCTTGTGGTCAAGTACAAACCATTTTTCTATAAAATCCAATAGATCTTGAGAATGAAACAATGTTTTCATCTTAGTTGCCCAATTGTCATGTAAAAAATAGGATTACGGGTTGCAAGTAATTTGTTGATGCGTTAATGTCAAATGATCAGCTTCTCCAATTCGATTATACAACAGCTTCGCGTGCCCCAACGATCTCTTTTGGCATATAAATTCTTCAACAACTACAACTATAAACTTCTTACCAGATTTCTTGTCTTAAAAAAATGACTTCTAACATGCAACAATTTGCTTCTTTACTAAAATAATTATATAAACAAACCTCCTTACCTTACGATTTGCATAAAATAAAATTCCACCTGGGCTACTTCTTTCACCTTTGATGATTGGAAATACCCTTCTATAGAATTTCAAATTTCAATTGCTAAGTTATGATCTCCCCTAGCAATGACATTTCCTTGGGTAGCGATCGATTCATCAATTTTTGCAACCCCTTTTGTGATGTTTGCAGCTTTTAGAGAACATCCTTAGGCAGTTCCTCTTCGTGGTAGTGATCTCTTCTTTCAGACTGGTGATATCTTTAATGAACTTTCCTTTGGTTAATTGTTTTTGCCAAAGACTAGACTTAGTGGCAAATTCAAGCACCCGAATGCTAGCAGCTCCATCTCATGCAATCTATATCCCTTTTGTTGAAAAATAGCGAATCCTATCAACTCCTTCATTGTGATCTACTTATATGGTGGTGCCTCCCCTCTCACATAGCAATGATTTGGCCAGTAATCGTCAAACCACCTCCTTTGATACCACAATGAAAGAGCGGACAGAGAAAGAAAGACAATGAAATATTGAACTCGTTGTAGTTTTTAAAACAGAGATAAACTAAAACAAAGATTAAAAAAAACCATATACACATACAACTTAAGCTTTTATTCATCTTCCCATAATGAATTATATTGTTTAGACCATATTTTAAATGACACATAATACAGTATTTTATAGAGGTTGCAACCTCTAAGAAATAATAGTTGCCAACTATTAGCTGCATCTAAAAATTTGACAGTAGCTCATGTATTTGTTGCTTTCCTTACATGTAGGGAATAACATGCAGTTATAAACAATTATTTAAAATAATTTATCTACAGACTAACTATCTAAATATCCATAACTTATGCATGGTATGGTCAATGAATTACATGGCGGTGAGGCTCATGGATCACTTCTCAATATACTCCCCTTTGATGTTGATACTCACAATATAATCTTGAAGTTTTGTAAATTGAATCTAAGTTGTCAAGATTCAAAAACCAAATGCAAAACACAAAACATAGAGCTGCTGCTCTATTTTCCAGTCAAGCTAGAAATACCCAAACTTCAAATGCGGAAACAACAAGGAGACATGCAACTTTGATTCACTATTAATCAACTGGAAATAACAAAACAGAAAACAAACTAAGAACAATAAACTATTACAACTTTTGGGAGCAATCAAAACCTGCTCAACCAAACTGGTAATGATAAGGAGCAATCATTGCTCTTACAAAATAACTAACAACTACTGCTATTCTGGAATTGTTGGGAGAACAAAGAGAATGTTCTTCTCACAGTCTACTGCTACAATGTTTTTCCTCTAACTTCTTCTCTCAACTTTTCCCAACTGACATAATGTTCTGCCTTCAATTCATTTTGTCCAAGAAAAACATTCCCCCCTAAATTTCAAAATCACCTACCTCAATAAATTCTAAATTCAAAATCAACAACCTTAATCAATTCTAGAGCTGTCAGGAGCTGCAGGGAGGATCCCCAAAACTGGCAAGATAAAAACTGCTCCTAATAGGTAGGTGTGGGAATGGCTGGCTCAGGGACAATTAATATTTCCAACACTCCCCCTTTGTCCTGAGCCGACAAAACAACAAGATCAAATCTGATCTAGATCAACAACCCCCAATCTGCTCCTTAGGCACACAAAACTATCAATGCTCAAAGGCTTGGTGAAAATGTCTGCTAGCTGCTGCTCAGACCTGTAAAACTCCATCTTAATTTCACCATTTTCAATCAACTCACGAATGAAATGATACCTGATTTCAATGTGCTTGCTTCTTCCATGAAACACAAGATTTTTCGTCAAAGCTATCGATGCAACATTGTCACAATAGATCACTGTTCCATCCTCTTGTTCTTCTTTCAAATCTGTCAAGATTCTTCTTAGCCAAATAGTTTGACATGCTGCTGCATTTGCTGCTATATACTCAGCTTCAACTGTTGATAGGGAAACAACAGGTTGCTTCTTAGAAGCCAAAGAGATAGCACCCAAACCCAAATGAAATACATAGCCTGAAGTGCTCTTCCTATCATCCAAACTTCCTACCCAATCACTGTCAGTGTAACCAACCAGCCCATATTCTTTTGTTGCTGTGTACAACATGCCATATCCTTTGGTACCATTCACATACCTTAGGATTCTCTTACCCGCTTGCCAATGGGTGTCTCTTGGAGTCTCCATGAATCTGGAAATCAAACTCACTCCATGCATTATATCTGGCCTAGTTGCTGTCAAATACATCAAGCTTCCAACGAAGCTTTTTTACATGGTCGGATCCACATTGCTACTGCAATCTTCTTTGCTCAGCTTAAGACCTATGGCTGTTGGTGTTGGGGCAGACTTGCTCTCAAGCATTCTAAACCTCTTCAATATTTCATTTGCATACTTCTCTTGAGAGATAAAAATACAATTATGCATTTGTTTTACTTCTATGCCTAGAAAATAACTCAAGAGACCTAAATCTGTCATTTCAAATTCTCTTTTCATGGCCTCTTTAAAATCAACAATGAGGAAATCATCATCCCTAGTAAAAACTAAATCATTTACATACAAAACAACAATTAAAATGTTACCTTTTGCTGCCTTGATGTAGAGTGTGGGTTCACCATCACTTTTGCTAAAGCCGTTACTCATGAAATATGAGTCAATCCTACTGTACCATGCCCGTGGAGCTTGCTTCAGCCCATAAAGAGTCTTCTTCAACCTATACACCTTGTGTTCTTGGCCTGGAATTTCATATTCAAAAGGCTGCTCCACATAAACCTCTTCTTTCAATACTCCATTAAGGAAGGTGGACTTCACATCCATTTGAAATACCTTCCATTTGTGTTGAGCAACAATAGCTATGACTGTCCTCACAGTATCCATCCTAGCAACAGGGGCAAACGTCTCATCATAGTCTCTTCCAAACTGCTGTTTGTACCCCTTGACAACTAATCTTGCCTTGTGCCAATCTATTCTTGCTTCAACATTGCTTTTGGTCTTATAGACCCATTTTACTCCAATAGCTTGCTTTTTTGGAGGCAAGTCAATCAGCTCCTATGTATTGTTTCTTTCTAATGCATCTATTTCCTCATCCATGGCTTCACACCATTTTTCCTCTTTCACAGCCTCTTCAAAATAAATGGGATCATTGTGAGAAAATAGTGCAAAATTCACACTCTCATCAAATTCATCATCATACCTTTCATTTTGGTAGATCTCCCTTAGACTCTTGGTCTTTCTTGGCATTAGGGAGGTGAGAGTGGGGTCTGAAATTTCAGTGCTGTTGCGATTTTGCTGAACAGGCTGAAACTGGAGCGATCGGGAGCTATCAGGAGCTCATCGGGAGTAGTTAGGAGCTCGTCGGGAGCTGTCAGAAGCTCGTCCAAAACTGTCAGGAGCTCGTTCGAAATTTTCAAGAGCTCGTCGGGAGTTGTCAAGAGCTCGTCTGAAATTTTCAAAAGCTCATCGGGAGCTATCAAGAGCTCGTCCAAAACTGTCAAGAGCTCATTGGGAGCTGTCAGGAGCCGAATTTCTGGCTGTCTGTGGCTGCTTCCCTTTCTATCTATTCTAATCAGGAGTGATTAGGAGCTATCGGGAGCCATCATTTTCTGTTGCTGTAGAATTTTTCAGATCTTCATCTTCAATTTCTTCATCAGTCTGCACTGTCGGGAGCTGTCAGAATCTGTCGTGCCATCCCATGACTGATCTTCTAGAAACTCCACATTTCTACTAATGATGATTTTTTTGGTGACCGGATTGTACAACCTATAGGCTTTGGCCTCTTCACTGTAGCCCGTGAAAATGCACTTTCCACCCTTGTCATCCAATTTTTGCATTTTTTCTTTAGGAACGTGTGCATAAGCCACACATCCAAACACTCTCAAGTGTTCAACCGTCCATCTTCTTTTTGTCCATGCCTCTTGAGGTATCTTGTCACGGACTGCCTTAGTTGGACTTCTATTAATCAAATGCACGGATTTGCAACAGTCTCTCTCCAATATTCTGTAGGGAGTGCTTTGGCTTTAAGCATGCTTCTTGCCATCTCCACGATGGTCCTATTTTTCCTTTCAGCCACTCCATTTTGCTGTGGAGTGTAGCTGGATGTAAGCTCCTTTTTTATGTCATTTTGCCTGCAAAAAATCACAAAACAATTGGAGGTATACTCTCCTCCTCTATCTGACCTTAGGACTTTAATAAAATGTCCACTCTCTTTTTCAGCCTAGGCTTTAAATAATAGAAACTTATTAAATGCATCAGACTTGTGCTGCAAAATATAAACCCATATCTTACAGCTGTAATCATCAATAAAGGTCATAAAACATCTACTGTTACCTATGGAAGTGATTTGCATAGGGCCTACCAAATTAGTGTGCACCAACTCCAATGGTGCACTTGCCCTTGTCGAGTTGCTTGATTGAAAGGGCTGCCTATGTTGCTTGCCCAAAATGCAAGCCTCACATCTAACATTAGGCTCTACAATCCTTGGCAAACCATCAACCATCTTGATTTTGGACAAAAGACTTAAACCAACATAGCCTAGATGTCCATACCTGAGATGCCATAGCTTGGAGGGGTCTTCAATGGTGCTCTTGAAGGCTGCAAGTTGTACTGCTGTACATTTTTCATCCATGAGAGGTGCTGCAACGGACTAAGATGAGAAGCATGTTTCAATCTTCAATGAAAAAATCTGGTTCTTCATCATTTGTATTGCTGCAAACACCTTTGTCCTCTCATTCTTGTCATAAATGACACACTTTCCCTTCTCCATCAGTACTTTGTATCCATTCTGTATCAGCTATCCTACACTCATGAGGTTATGCTTTAACCCTGGTGCAAAGAGCACATTTTGGACCTCCTTTTTCTCACCTTACTTGGTGCGGATCATGATAGGTCCTTTTCCCTTCACAGGAACTACACCATTGTTTCCCATTCTAATTTCTGATTTAATATTTTTGTTAATGAAAGAAAAAAGACTTTCATTACCACTCATGTGGTTGCTGCAACCACTATCCAAATACCAGACCTCAGGGCCGCCTTCTTCACCAACATTGCATATGATGAAGGCTATGGACTGATTGCCTTCAGCCACATTTGAATCAACAACATTAAAATTTTGTCTTTGCTGATTACCGTGCTTCTTCCAGCACTCACTAGCATAGTGTCCAAACTTGTGATAGTAGTAGCACTCAATGTTGTTCTTGTCACTTCTCCCACTCGAACTGCTGTTCTTTGTCCCTCTTCGGGAGTTGTTTTGAGAGCTGCTTGCTCCCTCTTGGCTGCTTGCTCATCCCAAGCTTTCTCCACCAGCATTTCCTTGATTGGATCTGGCTCTACCTCTTCGGGAGCCATTTCTACCTCTCTCTCTGCCTCTTGCATTCGACTGAGATTTGAAAGCTTGCTTATGGGAAGTAGTAGCAGACCTTTTTAAACACTGCTCATGGGTATGGAGAGAACACATTAACTCATCCACTGTCAAAGTAGAAAGGTCTGTCGTTGCTTCAATAGTAATGAAAAGAGGATCATACCTCGTGGGTAGACATCGAAGAAGTTTTTCAACAATCTTTAGCTCCTTTAACACATCTCCATTTGTTCTCAGCTGGTTCAACAAACCAGAGAACCTTGTTTGAAAGTCTGCAACAGACTCATCTTCTTTCATCTCAATAACTTCGAACTCTCTTCGAAGTAGCTAGAGCTTCACACCTCTGACTTTATCAGTCCCTTTGTAGCCAGTCTCAAGGATTTCCCAAGCTTCTTTTGCATACTCAGTTGTTGCTATTCTGGGAAAAATGGCCTTTGTCAAGGCTGCTTCGATCAAACTCAAAACTTTTGCATCCTTCTTTCTCTGCTCCTTCAGCTGGGTCTTCTGGTTATTTGTGAGAGCTGCAAATGCAGCTGGGTCAGTGATATCCACGAACCCATTTATGAGAAAATCCCACAAATCATTGGCCACCATGATGGTCTTCATCTTCTTGGCCCAAATATCATAGTTCTGTCCATTAAAGGACGGTGGCTGCTGCCAACTCCTTGCTTCATCTCTAGCCATGTCTCCTACAACAAAAAACTCAACACCCAGAAAATACAAATGCCCAAACTCACAAGGAAATGGGGCCTATGGCTCTGATACCATGTCAAGATTCAAAAACCAAATGCAAAACACAAAACATAGAGCTGCTGCTTTGTTTTCTAGTCAAACTGGAAATACCCAAACTTCAAATGCGAAAACAACAAGGAGACATGCAACTTTGATTCACTATTAATCAACTAGAAATAACAAAACATAAAACAAACTAAGAATAATAAACTATTACAACTTTTGGGAGCAATAAGAAACTGTTCAACCAAACTGGTAATGATCAGGAGCAATCATTGCTCTTACAAAATAATTAACAGCTGCTGCTGTTCTGGAATTGCTGGGAGAACAAAGAGAATGTTCTTCTCACAGTCTGCTGCTGCAATATTTTTCCTTTGACTTCTTCTCTCAACTTTTCCCAACTGACTTCTTCCAACTGACAAAATGTTCTGCCTTCAATTCATTTTGTCCAAGACAAACATTCCCCCCTAAATTTTGAAATCACCTACCTCAATAAATTCTAAATTCAAAATCAGCAACCTTAATCTATTTTGGAGCTGTCAGGAGCTACAGGGAGGATCCCCAAAACTGGCAAGATGAAAACTGCTCCTGACAGGTAGGTGTGGGAATGGCTGGCTCAGGGACAATTAATATTTCTAACATAAGCAACTTAGTGTGCAAGATTACCATCACTCTAGTTTTATAGACCCTCTTAGTACCCTTCTTGTAGAAGCTAAGTACTCATTTACTCATTTCTCTCCCTCTTAAGAGATCACAAGGATTTTCCTTCCTTTCTCTAACATAAAGAAGACTCATAGTCTCTCAAATCATATGACACCTTTCAATGTGCCAATCATAACAAGCAGTCATCAACCACTTGACTCAAATCTTCAAACTTTGTTTGACAATAATTTCTTTTAATATGCCAACATTTAGGCTTGTAACACCTTTTGAACATATCTGTAACCTTTTTCCAACTAGATCCATCAATCCATCCATAATTAATCTTCATACACTTTTTCATAGATTGTCCATTCCACTCTCTATTTCAACATGAATTTTTAGAGTGATTCTTCAACCCACAAATTGTACAAGGATGAAGATCCCAACACACTTCTCTTTTTTATGTCCTCCCCTGTGACAATGAGATTATTATATAAACTCCATGCTTTTAGCTGATTTTTATGACCCTCTAACACTTACTACATCATTTCTATCTTTCTCACCATATCCTAGGCCTTTATTCTTTGGCCTCACAACTAGCCGAATGGAATCTCTCATTCCTTGCCCATGTTTTCTCAAACCTTTTCTTTCATATCCCATTTTATTCATAATTTTCAAACCAACATTCTTTTCAAACCAATCTTTGTTATTAGCATCACAACCTACAAAAAATGTAGTTTCTGACACATCTTCATCTTCAACTTCACATTCTTTATCTAAAGAAGCTTTAGCTACATCACCTATATCAAATGAAGAACAAAAATCATTCATATCACATGGGACATCACAAACAAATGGCTTTGACTTGAGACATTCTTTGCATGCTCCTAATTGATCATTCTCTTCTTTCAATTTTGATATTTCCTTCTTTTGTAAACTATTTTCTTCTTTTAACCTTTTTAGGTTTTCTTTCAAATCTTCATTCTTCTTTTTGACCTCATCAAGTAGCTTCAATCTTCTTTGTAGCTCTTCATTTTTCTTTTTCATTTTCTCTAATTCTTTTTCAAGATTTTCATTCTCACACAAATAATCACATCTTTCTTTCCCAAAATCTAGTATCTTTTCTATCACTTATGAGTTGCACTTTTTGAACTTCACCAATTCACTATTTAAACTATCTTTCTCACAGATTAAACCTTCAGTTTCTTTCTTTTCCTTTTTACCATTGAAACAAACGGCTCACCTTCTTGAAAAAAACTACAAATATGGAAAAATCTTCACCCTTACGCTTCTCTATCTTCTGGAAATCACCTCCAACTAAAAAGTAAAAAATTTTGATGATTGATCAGAGTTGCAGCTGTCCTTTCCTTTCACTAATTTTTTTCTCTTTTGCTGGCGTCTTCAAACAACGATTCACTTTCAATTCCAGGGCGGTTACTCTTGGTTGTGAACCGCTTTTTCAATCTGCAGTCTCTATTTCACTTTACTTAGCTATCTGCATTCAAACTGGGCAACTTCATATTTCTGTGCACACTTTCCCTTTAACCTGCAATAGAACCTTTCTTGCGGCTCCTATTGGCAGCTCTGCGACTTCTAATACTCCAGACTCGGCTTTGTTCACCTCCGGCTTCTTTGAACAACAATCTTTTCTTGACTTACAATGAATGTGATGCCTTTCTATATGCCTTTTATTTCTTTAATCTGTAGTGATCTATGATCTCCTTCACTTGGTGACTTCAACAACACTTTCCTCAATGATTTAAACCTTTGTTCTTGAGCAGCAGCTCAACCTTTAAAACCTGCGATGCCTATTCTCCTTTGTCTTGGCGGCAGCGATCTAAAATTGTTGACTGGGCATGTAGAATAGGGACAACTACCTCCTTCAGCTTTCAATATCCTACGATCTGCACAAATTTGTTTGACTACTGTGTATTCCTCAAGCCTCCACAAAAAACTTCGATCTACAAATAACATTAATGCCTGCAGCTTTCTTTAAAACAACCATCAATTTCATTTGATTGGGCGATTGCATGAACTGGTGATTCAACACTGAGGGTGGCTTCTTCAATTTTTATTGTCTGCACTGATCTTCAACCATCCGATCTAACTTGCTCTAATACCAATTGTAGTTTTTAAAACAGAGATAAACTAAAGCAGAGATAAAAAAAACCATATATACACATACAACTTCAGCTTTTATTATCTTCCCATAGTGAATTACATTGTTCAGACCATATTTTAAATGGCACATAATATAGCATTTTATAGAGGTTGTAGCCTCTTAAAAACCAATAGTTGCCAACTGTTAGCTGCATCTAGAAATCTAACAGTAGCTCATGCACCCGTTGCTTTCCTTACATGCAGGGGATAACATGCAGTTATAAACAATTACTTAAACTAACCTAGGTGCAGATTAACTGTCTAAATATCCATAACTTATGCATGGTATGGTCAATGAATTGCATGGCGGTAAGGCTCATGCATCACTTCTCAACACTCGTGTTACTGCACAATCAACTTCTATCCAGAATATAGGCCAACATGTTTATTTTATTTTATTTTTCCTTATCGCCAACATACAGCATTTAATGTTCTCACATATCTAGTAAAACTACTAAAATGTAAAAATTACTCATGTTCTACCAAATTCAATGAACAGGATCCTCCTAACCAAGAAGATTAGCGAAGAACTTGTCTATATACGGGAAAAGGTCGACAGAATGAAATCCGATATAGATGCCCACATGAATTACATGATTGCATATTCTGTTACCGTTACCTTTCACGCATCAAGCGAAAATCAGAATGATGATAATGGAAAGCAACGGGAGCCCGAAAGTTGTGACGTAGGTAACATCAAATTAAAATTATTGTGTTCTAAGTTCAAATTCAATGTGTGTATTGGGTAGTTTAAATCTATCTCCATTATGTGATAACAATTAGAAGTTCAATCCATTTCTAATGGCGCAATCCAATCATATTCAATGTAAGACATTGATTCGGATGTGACTATTTTATCTTATAACACTTCCCTATCTATCAGTCATGATGCTGACAAACTAATTTCACCATTAGCTAGCGAAACAGGGATCTCCATAGCAGATCCTGATCCTATGCATGCCATTCATGAACTTCCTATACCAGCCAGGATGCATGATGTTAATTCTAATAAGAATAATCCGAAAAAACTAGTATCGCTCACCTTTCTCAGATTGGGCAGATTTTTAAAATATACTACACACAGTGTCACAAAGCTTGCTACGCAAAGATTTGAAGGATGGAAAAACTCTGCGGAGAAGGATTCGAGTTGTGCAGAAATCTCCAACAACTCTCTGGAGAGAGATTCGAGTTATGGAGAAAGCTCCTCAGGTTTGGACTAGGTCTCACTCTCCAAGTTTGCTTTTCATCGTGGCCTTCAATGGAGACCAATCCGCTTCACCTTCTTCGAATTGGTCAAGGCGACTGAAGATTTTCAAGACCAGCTTGGGCTTGGCTCGCATGGCGGATCAGTCTACAATTGGAAAGTAACATCTTTCAAATTTAAGAAATGCATATGAAACAAAATAAGTGAACATTGTCAAAGTTCTTATCAAATCGTTTCTTGTTTTCTGGGATGAACTAGGGTACTTGGGATGGAAAAGAAGTGGTGATAAAAAGGTCGTCCAATGAATCTCCACTACTGAACGAGTTGCTGTACAATGTATATTTACAGCACCGGAACATTTTGAACCTTGTGGGATACTGCATTACAGAAAAGGAGCTAATGCTGGTCTATGATTATATGCCCAACGGAAATCTCTCACTTACTTTTCGGTAAATAACATAGCCCACCATTCATGATTTTACTTGTTATATTGATTTGAACGGAGAATCTGTAACATTCTAACTTTGAAATTGAAGGGAAAGCAATGGTAGGAGAAAAACATGAAAACATATGCAGAAATAAAAACCATGATATTTTAATTTGATTTGATCAAAACAGTTTACACAAATATTCAGAGCTGCTGCTCATTCAATGAACTACCATTTCATTCTCCTAACATACGAGCTTGAGCTCTTTCACACAAACAAACACTACTACAACCTCTTGACATGAATAGTTACAATGACTTATAGAGCTTCTGCTCATACAACCAATTCACTAAATCAACTGACAGATCTAATCTCTCAAACAGGTGGTTTCAGATTACCACAAAACTGACTTGGTGGTTTCAGATTACCACGAACTGACTGGGATGGTTTCAGGTGACCACCAACTAACTAAGTGGTTTTAGATTACCACAAACTACCAAGGATGGTTTCAGATGACCACCAACTAATAGGCAGCTCTCCTGCGCTGGACTCTAGAGAGTACTCAACAAAATAGATTACATTCATTATATAGAGAGTTGAGCAACTACGAAGGATAGAAAATAGAGCATAAAAAATATATTTCAAGGCACCCATAAAGCATGCGGAGATAACTCATAGAGTTAATGCAAATTCCATCGTATCACTTCAAGACGTGGAAGCAATCAAACATTAATGAATGATGTCCTTTCAAATTGATTAAACACCAGTTGGAAGTCCACTAAGGCGCCGCCACAAACAAAGATAACTGTGCTACTGCGCAGGGGGCAAGACAGGCCCACGGTATCGCGGTGAAGATGAGAGCGGATTGCCTAACCGCAGAGGTTCTGGGAGAGACTACGATGGGCGCGGTAACAGCGTTGGCACAGTCAGGAAACAACGAAAGACCGAGGAACAAAGAACACTGCGTCACCGCACACGAGGTGACCGTGGTAAAGCGGGATGGAGTAACGGTAGGCGCGTGGTAAATACATTCTGGTGGGTAACCGCATTGCCGCAGGCATCATGCGGTTAGGCCACGGTAACCCGATGGACATCGAGCGATAACCAAGAAGCCGTGGGTAGGAGAGAAATAGGCCACGGTGCGGCGGTGTGACCAGAGAACGGAGAACGTGTGCTACTGCAGGAGACCAAACTGCAAGGCGAGGTAATGCGGTAAGGTGGGAGTTGGAATTATTTCCAACATTCCCCCTTAATTTCAACTTCGACCTGATCCATGCTTAGTCGATTTCTACCTTTGCCTTTTTCACTAAATCATCATGATACTTTTCTCTGTTAGCTTTACTCCACAATTTCTTCAATCACTTCATAATCCTTTGAAATCATTTCTATCAAGAACTTTTCCTCCAACTATGGCTGGGGTGATTTCTTCTTCACCACAAACTTGACGACTTCTCTTTGTGCATATTTTTAGATTGCAAACTCATGATCACTCAACAATATTCTTTCAGCTCTACCCTCTCTTCTCTAAATTTCTTTCAACTATGAACAAGAAAAACTCTCCCAGATTCTTCTGGGTCTCCAAGATTTAACCATTGACCCTTTTTTTTCTTCCTTTGTCTGCAAACTGCAACAACTTTACCTCCTCCAAATTTTAATAGGTACACCTTCTCTTGTGAACATGAGGTTCTTCAGAACCCTTTCTCAAACACAAATGCTACAACTTCTTTTTTTTTTGAACTGGCCTCTTTTCTTTGGCATACTGGAAGTGACTTCTAAAACTGACTGTCTTTCTTCAAAAAATAGCTTCCCAACTCTGGGTCTGCAATACCACTGACAAATTCTTCTGAATCCTCTTCATTATCAACTCACAACTGCAAGTCTATTTGGACAACATCAACTTGGCTTGCTTCTGCATTGGACAGCCTATGGGCTTCTTTAAGCTTGAAAAAACTCCAACGAACCATACTTGACACATCTACCTTTTCTCTCAACAATTTCTGATCATTCTTTCAACTCTGCACTTTCTAAACTGCTCTTGTCTTGGCAGCAAATTTCCTTCAAACAACTTCATTTTCTACAAATCTCTCAGCCTAGACTGGACTCAACTGGAAACAATGATTTCACATTTTCTTCTTTTGACTACAAACCCAGACAGACTTCTAGTAAACTTGACCAACATGGCTCTGATACCACGTGAAGGGAAAGCAATGGTAGGAGAAAAACATGAAAACATATGCAGAAATAAAAAACATGATATTTTAATTTGATTTGATCAAAACAGTTTACACAAATATTCAGAGCTGCTGCTCATTCAATGAACTACCATTGCATTCTCCTAACATACGAGCTTGAGCTCTTTCACACAAACAAATACTACTGCAACCTCTTGACATGAACAGTTACAATGACTTACAGAGCTTCTGCTCATACAACCAATTCACTAAATCAACTGACAGATCTAATCTCTCAAACAGGTGGTTTCAGATTACCACGAACTGACTGGGATGGTTTCAGGTGACCACCAACTAACTGAGTGGTTTCATATTACCACAAACTACCAAGGATGGTTTCAGATGACCACCAACTAACAGGCAGCTCTCCTGTGCTGGACTCCAGAGAGTACTCAACAAAATAGATTACATTCATTATATAGAGAGTTGAGCAAATACGAAGGACAGAGAATAGAGCGTAAAAAATATATTTCAAGGAACCCACAAAGTGTGCGGAGATAACTCACAGAGTTAATGAAAATTCCATCGTATCACTTCAAGACCTGGAAGCAATCAAACATTAATGAATGATGTCCTTTCGAATTGATTAAACACCAGTTGGAAGTCCACTAAGGCACTGCCACAAACAAAGATAATTGTGCTATTGCGTAGGGGGCAAGACAGGCCCACAGTATCGCGGTGAAGATGAGAGCAGACTGCCTAACCGCAGAGGTTCTGGGAGAGACCGCGGTGGGCGCGGTAACAGCGTTGGCACGGTCAGGAAACAACGAAAGACCGAGGAACAAAGAACACCGCGTCACCGCACACGACTAGGGAACAGACCGTGGTAAAGCGGTAATAGCTTCGAGCGGACGGAGCAAGGAGCAACGACGGTCACCGCACCACCGCACATGGTCAGGAGGGTAACGACGGGGGCGGTAAATACATTCTGGCGGCTAACCGCATTGCCGCAGGCATCATGCGGTTAGGCCGCAGTAACCCGATGGATAGTGAGCGATAACCGAGAAGCCGCGGGTAGGAGAGAAATAGGCCACGGTGCAGCGGTGTGACCAGAGAACGGAGAACGTGTGCTACCGCAGGAGACCAAACTGCAAGGCGAGGTAATGCCGTAAGGTGGGAGTTGGAATTATTTCCAACATATGGCGGACACACCAAATAGTCAATTACTTGAGTGGAGCACCAGGATGAAGATTATATTGGGAATAATAAATGTCATAGTGTATCTTCACAACCTTGAAGATGTGTCCGTTGTGCACAGAGATATTAACCCATGTAACATTCTTCTCGATGAGAATTTTAACGCCAAGTTTTCAGGTTTTGGGATTGCCAAAACACTCAAAAGGGGATGTTCAACTGGCCACGGGGCGATGGAAAGAAATTCTTCTGAGATTGAAAAATGCCCAACCCCGGTTGATGGAACGTTGTAAGCCCATTTCTTCCTTTGCCCAACAAGAATAAGAATAACATAAATATTTCTACTTTGCGCCTTTTTTTTGAGAATAAGAACAATATTCCGAAGAGTTTATTTAGTTGGTGAGTTGTGATCAGGCACAAGTTGTTTATATTCTGCTGCATGTCAACATAAACATCAGATTTGTTAACAATAATGTTGTAACTGTTTAACGGTCAGCTGGAACATCTGAGCGATGCTTTTTCCAATCTCGTTTTGCCCTTGCAGTGGCTACATAGATCCGGAGTATTCTTGCACTTCTTGTGTGAGTAGTAAATCGGACGTTTTTAGCTATGGGATGCTGTTATTGAATATAATTTCTTGCAGAAAATATTTAGATTTCACAAATATGGACGGAAAGCATAATCTTTTGGAGCTGGTAAGTTACTTTTTGATTGTTAATCTTTGTTTCCTCCGCGTCTGAGCAACATGAAACCACTCAGATTTATGTTTTTAATGTCCTTGTAGGCTTTTACTCTTCAGAGCAACAATAAGCTTCTGGATTTAGTAGATCGCCGATTAATAGAAAACCAACATTTTTGTTGGACAGACATGTTAAGAGTTATCCAAACTGCACTTTGGTGCGTTCAAGTGGAATCTAAAAGACGGCCACCGGCGTCACAAGTATTGGTCATGCTCTCAACAGAAACGGAGATTCCCCTGCCACCAGATCCATTCATTAACTTGGACTATTTAAGAGCACGATAGTCTCCAGGCACCGATCATCTTTGGCGAATTTCAATAGTGAACCTAAAATGGTAGTTTTTCTGTTCATATATTCTTACTCATAACTATATTAGTTGAATTAACACTTCAGATTCACTCAAATCAATATATGATGACATAATCTGTTGGATAGAATTCTTTAATCTCCACTCAAATTAGTTGAAATCACTACTAATTGACTCAATAATAGGCTTAATTCAAACGTTCTTAGCGAATTTCTCCTTCCCCATTGAAAGGTTATTGTGGTTTGTTCAAAAGAAAACAATATACTTCATTCTCTTATTTAATTGTAGATATGACTTTTATATAATATTGTAAGGAAAAATAATATATCTTACATAAATATTTTGAGATCAATTATTTAATGTATAAAGAATAATAGTTTATTATAAAATAATGCATTATGTATTGGGATTGATAATTTCATTAAAATGAACATAGGAAATTTAAATAAATAAATAATGATATTTAGTTTTTGATTTAATGTAGATTTGACTATGATAGATATTATACTTGATGTGTCACTATCGTATTAGAAGATTAAGACTTATTAGATGATCTTTATGGGACTGAAAATTTACTCTTCTAATTTTGATTTACTTTTATGAATGTGGAAGTAATTTATGTGAATACAAAATTGAACTTACACTTGAAACTAAGGCTATACATACGAATTTTAACATTGATTCTAATGTCAAGACCTTGTTCACCTCAATATCTTTAACTAATGTTTAAAAATGAGTGGTGTCTATAAATTATTTATAACAAAATCTCTTTTGTTGAAATCATAGTTTTTATCTAGTTAATAGTATAGAACAATGATCAAAGACAATAGATAATCATGAAATATATCTAGAATGTTAATGTAATGCAAAAGTGATGCTCTTGTGATAATGTAGTAACAAATTTATTTGTCTTGTTCCTAACTTCTCAATATGTGGCTAATATTAGAATATCCACTTGAATACATTCTCATTAATACTCTCTAATTCATTATTATGCACACACACCTTTATATTATCATTGAAGTGTTAATCTAAATTTTTTATATGACATCTTATAGCAATATAATAAATCTAATAATAAGCTATATATAGAGATATATATATTATATATAAACTAATTTATGATTACACCACTAATATCTTAGGAACTTGTGATAAATTAAAAATAAAAAAAAAACATTTAAAAAAGGTAGGAAAAAATAAAGTAGCTAAAGAAAAGAATAGAAATCCTTTACGTTAGCACATTGTTTGGACAAAAGTATGGGAAGGTAGATAAGAAGTTTATGACCAAAAAATATCTACAATCCAACATGCTTCCAGAAATATTTAAATGAAGCTACACTCTATTTATTTAAGAATTAGTTCACACTTAGGATAGGCCATATATTTATCTTAGTTGAGACAATGTCATGGAGAGAAGAAGGAAGATTAAGAAGATGAGATATTATTTTTTTACTATAAGGGCATAAAGAGAGCAAGAAGATAAACGCTAGTAAAAAAATTAAGAGATAAATAGAATACTAGATAAGGGTCATGGGCAATATTTTGAATGATGGGAGAGTTAGAGAAAATAAGAGAAGAAAAAATGAAAGAAAAAGAGTAATAGAGATATGAAGATTAATCTATTTTTGTATTCATTATAAAAAAATAATGATCTTTTAGGCAAGTTAATTAAATTCATAAAAAAATAGTAAATTTTTATAATTTATTTATTTTGGATATAATGTATATTTAGAGTAAATATTTATGTGATTCTAATATAGTCTCAATTGAGTGATTTTTTTTAACAGATTTGAACACCTCAAATCTTTATTATTATTATTATTATTGTATATATTTTCTTCTTAGATTTTGATTTCACATAGTTCCATTATCAACAATAGACTTGGGGGATTGCCCCTCCAACAATAAAAGATCCTAGATCTTCTCTATATAGTCACACTCTCTCCTTGGTGTAAAGACTTATATATAATTAATTGTTAATTCTTCCATAACTTTAACTTGTATTCATTCATGATCTTGAACATATTTTTTAAGACCATGCATAACATGTTTAAAATATATAGTATTAATCATCCTCACCAACTATCCAAAGGTAACTGTGGTTGTAACATGTTGATATTAATGCTAATATTTTAAAATATATTTAAATATGTTCACTCAAAGCCTTTGGAAACCCTCTGTAGTAGGGAAAATATTTTTCTATTTAATATTCGACTTAAGTATTTTATAACCAAACCTTATAAACCTAATATTTAATTGACATTTTGCAAAAATTGAATAGCTCATATTTTTTTGTAAACTCTCTTATTTAACCATGAATTGAAAACCTTGATTTATTTTATCCAAATCTAGCAAATCCAAAAAGAAGCCTTTATGTTTATCAAATAGAAAACCCTAATATTATAGATCAACTCATAAAATGAAGGTATACCACACCTTTAAATATGTTTACTAGTTTAAGCAAAACTATATTTAAACACAATTTTTAAATTAATAGTAGATTTTAGATTTACGATGCCACTAATGGTTGAGTGAGAAATTCCTAAACTAACCTTACATTAATGGGTCAAGGGGATGATCCACATAGTACAATAATAGGCAAATATAATAGAAATTGTAAAGATTCACCCTCAAAATAGTAAGCGTCAAGCAACTTGATGCCTTTGGTAGCCACAACCATTAAAGCTCATATGTGACCTCTGGGTGAGACTGATAATTTAGTCAAAGGGTTTTCATCCTTTGATTTGATACTCAGATCTAGATTCTTAAATAACAAGTGCTCATTATAATTTTTAGTTAATATTTTTAGTGACAATGTTTAATGGAGTCTTTAAATCCTTAAGAGACCCAAAAAGAGAGAAAAATTGCATAATGGATTCCATTCCAAGAATGATGGTAAGGGGGATGAAATGGATTGGAAGATGGCGAGAGATAATGTATGGTGTTTTAGCAGAATTGTAAATTAATAGATGATTTTTTTCAAGACCAACATTGACACACACCTTGAAGGTTGGTGGAGTTGTTGAAGTGAAAGAGATTTTGGATTTTGAGGTTTATATAGAGGATTGAATGTAGATTTTTTGACATAGGGACCCAAAATGGATGAAGGAGATGATGGAGGATTGAAGATAGTAGATTTTGGAACACAAGGGACCAAAATAGATTTGGAAGGTGTAGGATTATTAGATAGAGGATTAGAAGCGGATGAAGCTTTTGGATGAAATTTTTTATTGTTCTTAGGGATGCAATGCTTCTATCATTGATTTGGGATCCACATGGATTTTGACTTCTTTTTTTTTCATGATGGGCCTTTTTGAATTTTTATATTTATCCTTTTTCTTTTTGATCAAATTTTCCTTTGTTTTGGCATTTTTTTTGATGGGACATGTTGATCCTTGTGTGTATGTGGATTTTTAGCTTTATGAATTTTAGATTTGGCATCCAAATGCTTCCAATAGCAATGAGAATTATGGATGGAGCATCCAAATATTTATAGTAAAGTACTATTTATTTCTAAATTCATTTTAGAGGATCTAACAAAATTAATGAAAACCATCAAGTGGAAGGGGTAAATGGTTTTAAGTGATTCCCAAGGAGAAAGATAAAATTGAAGAGTGTTGAAGCAATATCCATGTAAAAGATAGTCAAAGGAGATTCACTAGAAGATATCACATTAAGAGGAAAAGAAAATAAAATTAATGGAAAATGAGAAGATCCAACAAATAGAGCATCTTTCATTGAATCAAGAATACCAAATCTTTTAGTAGGTCAACAATATTTTAATATCAAAATATTAGTATGAAATTTTTTGCCAAGAGAAATGAGAAGCCAACCACAAAGGAATTTTCTAATTGCTACAAGAAATTTTTCTCCCTTTCCTTTGTATGATTTATTAAGATTCAATAACATTGAATAATTACTATGAATAGATGAAAGCAAGGTCCATATCTCGCTCAAATGGCGTCAGCATGAATATGCACTTAATAATAATTGATTTCCTTTTTTCTAAAGTTTATAGGCCAAGTAATAAAAAAGTGTAATGTGTAGATCAATTCTCAAAATATTAAAGTGTATGTACACCACCTAATACTAGAGTTGTTTGATAATTTTTTGTAAATTATAGAGGATTAATTGTCTATTGAATGCACAAGATAACTGAGAGGGGGAGGTGAATCAGTTGTTCATTAAAATATCAAAACCTCATTAATATTCAGATCCACATTAACCTTATTAGCCTTTAATCTGTTAGAGTAATTTAACTTGTAAGAAAATAACAAAAACTGGAAACACCAAAACACCATACACAACAAAACACTAGATTTACATGGAAAATCCAAGAAGGAAAAAAGCCATTGTGAGGATTAGCTCAAAATATAAATTAATTGCTTCACTGCCCAAAATAAAAAGAAGGGCTCACTGCTAGATTATAGAAATAAAGAAATAAGATTGTTATAATGAGAAATCCATCTTAGAGAAATAGAAAAGTTCCACTGCTACACCACTAGTACATTCACACTCTCTTTGAAGAATGTAGACACCTTCTACTTAGTACTTCTAGTAGTCTTAGTCTTGAAATCTTGCAATGTACTTCACACTTTTGCACTTCACATCATAATTTACATCACACACACTTCGTCCATACATCCTCCATCAACTCAACACACATATATAACCAAATTACAACCTTGAAAATAGTTTACAAGGTCAGCTATGCACCTCAGCCATGCAAATTCAAATTAGGTCGACACCAAGCATTCTCACGGTGGAGAGGAATGAAAGTGGACCACATCATAGCTTAACTTAGACATAAATATATACATAATGCTAGACCACACTTCCATAAACAATGAAGCATATTTGCAATTAGTGTAAAAAACTAAGGTCAACCAAAATTGTGTTAACACCATTAATCATTTAAGTACACACTTCCAAATTTATCCAAAGATGACTTACAAACCATGCAAAAAAAATCAAACATAATTTAGAATATTCCATCAACACCCTAAAATCCAACAAACCCCTCACAATAACATACACCTAAAGAACATACTCATTCTGAGAAACCAATTAACCTTACATATACTATAACACATGAATCCAACCTTGTAGGGAACCAAACTTTAAAAAACTCAGGTTGAAGATAGATATGAGTAATGTAAGAACACCCCTAGATCTGCAAGACCATAAAACACACTGTGGAGAAATGCAGAGAAAACCATTTCTCCCAGACAATAATACTTCCACAATTCACACATTGGTGAACACAAATTTCTCTGCACAATGATCCAGGAAAAGAAACTATGGATATAAAAACTCAAACAACTCTGATCAACATATCTAAAATGCATAAGAAGATCTTCAATACAAAAGAAATGTAGAGAAAAAACAAGAACACTACTTTGCTACATTGAACACTCTTTACCACATTGTTTCCTCTTTTATTTAAATTTTGTCAAAAACACATGGAAACCAAGCACCACAAACATCATCTCATCATCTGCAACAATTTTTCATCATCACCAAACCAAATACACTACAATAATTCAACCAAACATATTCTTATCAAGGAAAAATTAGAGGTTGACACGAGTGAGACTACTAATGACAACATAATGTAAAAATTAAAGCATCTCAAAAATTGATATCAATGCAACAAAAAAGACCTGTTGACATCAATGACAACACAAAAGGCACAAACTTCCAACAATCTCCCCCTTTTTCATTGATGACAACACAAGATATGAAAAACCATCAATAAAAAAACTAACAACTTTGATCACCAATACATAGTGCACAACAGTGCATAATGCTCCCCCTTAGACAAACACCTATTCTTTCTCCCCCTTACTTCATAAGGTTTTTCAATTAAATCTCCCTCCCTTTGACATCAATGGAAAAGGGAAGCATCCCCTTTGAAATCAATCACACATGTATTTGCTCTGCAACTTCCTTTTCTTGTACTAAAATCTATTTTCTTTACACCTTCTTTACACACCTACACATTCCACTTCTTTGCACACTCCCCCTTAAGAGTGCACAATAGACTTCACCAACCAAAAAGTAATGCACATATCCTTTGACACAATTGACAAAGGAGAACACCCATATACCACACAATGACAATGCTTACTCCCCTTGACTACAAAAAAAAATAATGCTACTACCTACTCCCCCTGAGAGGTAGCCACAAACATCAGTTCAGTGGAAGGAATAATCTTGAAATCCATTGGACTAATGCATATCCTTATGTATCTAGTTGAAAGAAGGAGGGGTAGTAAACCCTAACTTCCCCTAGAGATACTCAAATTATCCTTACGAAGAGCCTTTGTGAAGATATTTTCAACTTGATTATTTGTAGGCACATACTCTAGCTTCACCTTGTTCTTTGCAACCTTCTCTCTCAAAAAGTGATACTGGATTGAAATATTCTTTATCCTTGAATGCATTACTAGATTATTTGAATTGTTGATATCACTTGTATTATTAGAAAAGATAGAAATAGACTCATTATATACCATTGTGATATCCTTTAGAGTCTATTTCATCCATAACACTTGTGTGCAACAAGATACTACTGCAATATATTCTGTTTCTATAGTAGATAATGAAATTGAATCCTATTTTTTGCTTATTCAAGATACCAAACAATTTCCAGGAAAGAATGCACCACCACTTGTACTTTTTCCATCATCCACACAAACTGCCCAATCTTCATTTAAGCACTTAGAGAGAAATCAACATCCTTTGGGTACCACAAGCGATGTTCTAGAGTGCCCTTCAAGTATCTAAATATTCTCTTCACTATTCTCCCATGTGATTCTTTGGGATCTTATTGAAATCTATCCACAAGAAAAACTACATGCATGATATCCGGTCTGGTAGAAATTAGATACAATTGTCCTCTTATCATTGATCTATAATTTCTCTAATCAGGCTTAGGAGATTCATCATTCTTTCTTAACTTGCAACCAATAACCATAGGACTACTTACTAGTTTAGAGTCTTCCATTCCAAACTTCTTCAGTTCACTTCCTTGACATATTTTGATTTTGAAATGAATATACCTTTTTCTATCTTATTGATTTGTAGTCCAAGAAAGAAACTCATCTCCCCAAACATTGACATTTCAAACTCATTCTATGTCTATTCTAAAAAAATCGTATATACATACTTACATTTCCCCAAAAAATATGTCATCAACATACACAATTACAATCAAGATTTGATTTTTTTCAACCTTAAAATAAAGATTGCTATCTGCGATACCTTTATTGAATCCATGCTACAACAAGTACCTATCCAATCTTGCATACCAAGCTATGGGAGCTTGCTTGAGTTCATACAATACCTTCTTCAATATATAGACCATATTAGGGTTATCTGATAACTAAAATCCTTTTGGTTGTTCAATATAAACTTCTTCTTCTAGCTCACCATTTAAGAATGCATAATTCACATCCATCTGATATAATTTGAAATCCTTGTGTGCTACAAAATACAAAAATGTCCTAAGAGCTTCCATTCTTTCCATTAAAGAAAAATTTTCAAAGTCTATTTCTTTCACTTGTTAGTAACCTTTACACACAAACATTTCCTTATTCCTAACAACTTCTCCATTCTCATTCAAATTATTCTGGAATACCTACTTAGTTCCAATCACATTCTTGTTTGCTGGTCTTGGGACAAGTTACGAAGTCTAATTCTTCTCAATATACATTAGTTCTTCTTCCATAACCTTGATCCAATATTCATCTTTGCATGCTTCACCCACTCTTTTAAGTTCAACTTTCGAAAGTAAACATAAGTTCACTTGTTCTTCTATCATAGAAAGCTTTCCTTTTTTCAAACACTACTTTTTCACCAATGATCTGATCTTTTGAATGATTCTTTTGCACATACTTAGGGGTCTTAGGGATCCTTTCAAGAGCTTCTTCCTCTTCAAATTGTACTTCAATTTCCTTACCTTTATATTTTTCTTATTCATTGCAAGAGGACTCATTTGATTCATATCCATCTATCATCAGTGAACTTTTATGTAGATCTTCATCCATCTTGATGCTTGCACTTTCAACATTTATTTTCAGCCTCTTGTTGTAGCACTAGTAACCTTTGATTTTTGTATAATATCCAAGGAATATTCCTTCATCAGATGTTGCATCAAACTTCCCTAAGTTTTCTTCATCTCTCTTGATAAAGCATTTTCTTCCAAATACTATGAAATATTTGATAGTAGGAACTTTTTTCCATACCATAAATCATAGGGAGTATTTGAATGGTTTTTTCTTTCCTATGCTTTGTTAAGTATGTAGAATACAATATAAATTGCTTCTCTCCAGTAGAATTCCGATAGGTTTTCTTCTTTCATCATTATTCTTGCTACTTCCTGAATAGTCCTATTCTTCCTTTCAACCACTCCATTTTGCTGAGGAGTCCTAGGGGCTAACAAATTCCTTTTTATTCCTTGAACTTCACAAAAATAGTTAAACTCATTAGAGGTGAACTCTCCAACTCTGTTAGTTCTTAAAATTTTTATTTTCATATTCATTTCATTCTCAACCATATCTTTGAATGCCATGAAATTATCTTGAGCTTCTGATTTTTCTTTGAGAAAAGTAACCCAAGTCATTCTAGAATAATCATCAATTAGGGTGATCCCACAATACTGGTTTACAATTCTGTTGAGGAAGGAAAATTTCAAAAATGCTCCTGTGAAGAAATTTTCAAGTTTTTGGGGGTTCACATGAATGGGGTGTTCGGTCTAGCAAAAAAGGTGTTTGATCTAACCCTCCTTCAAGCGAACCACCTTTTTGTGATGTGACCATTTCTTGCACTTTTAAAAATGAAATGAAAGGGAAAGTCAAGACAAAGGGGGGTTCGCTCGAAAGGGTCAAGGGGGGTTCTCTTGAAGGGGGGTTTGAGCAAAGCCCCCCTTTTTTTCCCTTCTTCCCCTCTTCTACCAAATTTATGAAATTTTTTTCCTTTTGAAGATTTGGTTGGGTGAACCCACATAAGTGGTGAACACTTTTGTGGAGGAAGGGAAAAGTCATTTTTTCCCTCTACACAAAGTGAAGGGGTTCGGCTAAACCATTATATTGGTTCGGTCAAACCATCGGGTTCGACCGAACCCTATGTTCGCTCGAACCCATTGACATATGAGCGAAAATATTAAAATAAAGGGGTTCGAGCGAACTAGGGTTTGGTTGAACCCCCTTAATAGAGATTAAAAAAAAAACACCTTGTCATTTTCACCAACAGTGACAGAGGTGGCCGACGAACAGGGTAGTGGAGGTGAACCAGTGAAGAAACACTTGCACAAACTCGACCCACAAACACCTTCACCTTTGAGCAACCTCCATCACCCTCCAACACATCCTCTTAGGTTGGTTGCACTGTTCCATAGCTCATTTTGGTGCACAATTCGTGGCATGAATTGCATTTGTTTGAAAGTTTCTAAAGCATTTTCAACAAATCCATTCACATAGTTAAACGATTGTTGAATTTAAATGATTTGATGGGTATCCATACCCTGTTCGAAAATCCCCATTTTTTCTTAAATGTTTTGATGGGTATCGATACCCTATTTGGAAACCCCCATTTTTTCTTAAAAGCTTTGATGGGTATCCATACCCTGTTCCAAAACCCCCATTTTTTCCATAATCTTTGATATACCAAAGTTGGTTTCTAATCTAACTTTCTTGTTATACTATATTTTTAATAATTTGAATAATTGATTCCATGTTTCTAATTTGTTTTTGATAATTGAAAATAATTTTGTTTTGATTATTTTGAATAATTGTATTTGATTGGTATATAATTCAACATGACACCAAGAAAATAATCAAAGACTCAAATATCAAAAGAGTATGAAGTTGAGAATTCAAAGAAAAGATAATAAATGATACAACTTCATGAAACTAAGAAATTGAACTCCATAGATGAAGATATATCATCTTTTCCAATTTAATTAGATCATGAAACATTTATTCAAGGTATGGATTTAAGAAGAATTTGGAGAAAAAAAGGGAAAATGTAAAACTTCATGTAGTTAAGAAATTGAATCACAATACTATAACTCCACTCAAATTGCAATATTTATGTACATATAACATTCATTAATCCAACCAAAAATACAAAGGAACATAGAAAGACCTTGAAACTTGGTATTATTTTAAACTAGTGATGATCATTCACTTATTCTAGAGAGTTGTGCAAGGTTAATTTTAGATTATATATGGAAGTAGTAGGAGCATCATATTTGGTTCTAGCATATTACATATAGTCAAATAATTTTGCATCAAAAGTTTAAAATTCACATATATTTTATTGGCTGATTAGGATGCATAAAAAGAGTGGTGTTCAATATATATGGAACTTATTAGGATGCATGAGAATTTAGATGAAATATACTTTAGATCTAGTGCAAAGTTGATAGATGAAACACCAATTATACAATAATTTTTAACTCTATAATTGGTCTAGGTAATGAAGTAAAGTCTATTTCATAAATTTTTTGGTTGGTTGAAAAATATAGCATATAAATATGAATATGTTTTCACATTGAAAAAAGTGATTTACATATATCACTTTGATTGATCCAAAAAAATATTTCACTTACTTCACATATCATTTTGATAGATCATGTGTTACACCTATGTATATTGGCCTCTTTGCATATTTTTATAATCAAGAAGGGCCTCATACAATCCAAAAATAACAATATTTTTTTGTAACTTTGAGCTAATCCTATAATTGGTGATTTTCTAAAAGAGAAAAATTAATTAGAATTTAGGGTTTTCCTTCAATACCCACAACATTTATGATATGTTGGCACAATCTTATCCCCTCAAATAAGTCATCTAACTCAACCTCATTATGTGTGGATGGGTGGAGTATCTTAGATACAACTCAAAGGAGATTACCTTTGCCATTTTTTATTACAAAAGCAACCCAAATTGGAGTTCAATTACCTTTGCAAGCCCCATCCACATTTATTTATTATCTTCCAAAATGAGGTTCCAACCATCTGATTTCCATCATACCCACCTTACTCAAGCAATAGGAGAAACCCAATAGGAGACTGAAACCTAACTAGTTATTTGTCATCCTATTGTCCTAGCTAGTGAACTCAATTGCTCTATGTGAAACCATTCTAAATTTGGTTGAAATATTCTCATAAATGATGATATCAATTTTATTTGTAAAGAATTAAATGGGATGTCCCTATCATTAAATATTCATCAATTTATTTCTTTCCATAAATTCTAACTCATCTTAAATGGGCTAGCCTTCCATATTCTATCCCAAGTGGAATTAAATGATAAGCATAAATTCCCAATTGATAAATAGAGATAAGAGATATTGTGAGGGGGAATTAGACCATTATAACTCACAACAATGCTAATTCTAGAACTTAGAAGAATATGAATAGTTGAGTAATAGGTGATTGGAAGATTATTTAGTAGACATGCATAGTAGAAACCTTAGAGATAGATATGTAAAGACAAATGTGTGACTTGTCTATATCCTATAAGTATTCTCATGTGAAATTTCATCTAAGGAAAATGCACTAGCTTTTGGGAGGCATGATTTCCCCAACACAATCTAGAAATCCAACCTAAGGAATTTAATATTAAATTTTCCATTTGATAACCTGATTTGATTGAATAGTAATGCAATAGTGCCCATAAGAAAACCACAAACAAAGTGGATGGGGCACACCAATCAAATAACCATAAAATCACATGAACAAATTCCATATTCAATTCCAATGGACAAAGAAGGAAAAGAGAGTTAAACAAGGAAGGTATACAATCTATTTTTGTATTCAAGTATAAGTAAGATCTTCTCACAACCTTATCAATCAAATATAGCTTGACCAAAATTTTAAACATCAAATATTGATAATACAAGAATACCATGTATTTATCAAGGCCTCAATAGCACAATTTTAATTCGCAAACATATTTCATAGATATTTTGGTAACATCATTACCAAAATTTAAAATTTCCAAGAAACACACTTTTAAAAAATTTAATTTATAAAAAATATATATCTCCTCAAAATGTTGATTTAATAGATGTTTTTAAATTGTATCCAAATTATATTGAAAGTGTCCATGATGAAAGATAAATTATTTAACCTCTTGATCACAATCCTCATATACAATATATTTAAATTCTCCAAAACACCTACATTTAAATATTAAAAAACGTTAAGCAAAATAAAATTGACATCAACTACAACTTAACATTTATTACAAAAAATATATCAAAAGATTAAGAATCACTACTTAAAATTATATAAATTATATTAGATGTCACCTTAAGAACTATATCATATGTCTCCACAAAGAAATTAAATTAGTAGTGCTTCTCTTGTGACCAACTCACATCTAGAATCTTCACCTCCACTCTTCAAATTGTATTTTACTATCTCATATCTCTTTTTCTCAAACATTTTATTTCCCAGATCATTTTTCTTCCATCATGGGTACATGATATAAACTTTGATAACCCACCACATTGTAAACGCTTCTCATTTAAACACATTTTTACAAAAACTACAATCATTGTATCTAACACATTAAAATAAATCTAATAAGTCCTTGGATAAATTTGGTATTTTAATTGTACCACCCTCTTGTAAAATTTGGTTAGTATACAACGCATAATTAATATTACATTATAGTTCATGATAGATAAAAACTACATGTCATATTTACAATATGTATTATAAATTTTAAGAGGCATACAATAAAAAGGATTACAAGATTCAAATTCCATTTGTGATATTTTTAAATGAATATATTTTTCAAGAAATTTTACACAAAATTTTGTTTGGCTACATGCCAATTAATGTTTAATATGTGGTGTGTGGTCTTGATCACCAATTTTTTATTTTAAAAAATCCTTTACATTGAGTGATACTCTAGAGTTAAACTGCCAAAATCATTCAATTTCATCATTTGTGTTATTAATTAGCTTTTTATGAACTCATGGAATCCTACCATTAAAATCTCAAGTACCATTTTCAATAGGACTATCTAGTCTTGATCTTATTGCTAGTGCTTTTCACAATATTTTACAATTTATGCTTAAGTGAAGACATGAGTTTGCCTCATTAATCAAACCTTTCGTAATTTATTTCTTACTATTGAGGTTTTTATTACTCTACAAGTAGCTCTTTTATCTTTCTACTTACTAGTAATCCTAATAGAATTGAGAGAATTAAAAAATATTTTAATAATAATTTTATTTTAATTAAAATATTTGATTGCCTAAATATTTAATTTATTTTGTAAAGGTCTTATTTTTTACAACTTTAGTATTTTTACAAAAGTATTCATTTAAAAATTTTGAAGCTCAAAATTGAATGGTTCATGATGATCTCTTTAATTTAAGAATTTATCTTATGTTCTCATCAATTTTAAGTAACCATTTTTGGTTTCCAGAATTATTACAATTTTATCAAGCTCATTAGAAAATTTTGAATATGGGATATCATTCTTATTCAGAAAGGTCCTCTCTTTTCTTAAGTAACTTGGAGATACAATGACTTTCAATTTTTTATCTGTGTTATCAATTTTATTAATATTATCCACAATTGGATAATGGAGTATAATTTTAATATCATGGGGTTCATTTCAACATTATTCAAAAATATTTCTAAATTTGAATTCTTATTTTTCTATGATGTCACTCTTTTCAATATGTGTTTCATAACATTTTGCAACATTTTCCCTTTCATGTTCAACATTTTTATTTTTATTATGGCTAAATAGTTTATATAATATTAAATAATTGTCCTATGTGGTATATAATTTTTTTACTTGTGAAATTCATCCATGTTAAAATCCTTTTGATTTTATGTGGAATGTTAGCCAAATCAAAATTATTCCAAGTCCACTATAAGCCACTTGGATAATCCACATGGTTCAAATAATTAAGCATATAACCACCCTAGATATCTTCTATGATATATTTACATTCATATAATTCTAAATAGGTAATTAATCATTTAAATCCATTTTGATAAGACTTTAGTTCATGAGCCATCAAGACCTTTGGGAAGACATATAGTGTCCCATTTAATAAGAGGAATATACTTACTTTCATTCGAACCCCCCCATAATAATTTCTTTATTGTTTTATCTAAATCTTGAGAGATCTTCAAGAGGATCAATAAACATGACATCATATCTAGATTAGAATGTATTAGATCATAGCTTTAAGCATTAAGATTCTTCCATCCAATTTCAAACGATTATATTTTTATGAAGCAGATTTTTTTTGGGAAGCACTAATGTCGTCCTTCCATATTTTAGAAATCATATTTACAAGCTTATCATTTGTATCATTTTCTTCTCTTATTTGTGCCTTCAATAATGACTAAATTGATTTTACATGACCACCAATGTTAAGTAATGATGTTTTCCCTTTATTACTAGTTGTAGGAAATAAATATTAGATGCAACCTTTATCAATGTTTTTTAAACTGTCTTTAATGGCACATTTTGTACTAGAGTGCACACACACACTTGTAAATTTAAATTTTAGAATTGTTTTAGATTATGTTTTTTGTGCAATCTAGTAATGTGAATGTTTTGATTATTAAAAACTATGATAGATGTTGAGCATGTTTTTTGTTAGTGGTATGGAAATATTATTGATGAGTAGATGAATTATTAGAACTATTTTAGATTTCTATTCCTTATATCTAGATATATTATTTAGACTAAGGTCTCATTGCTCCTTTAGGTACAAATACATACATACATAACATGGATAATGCAGATGTTCCACCTCCAAAATCTTTGTTTACAAATACCACTAATGAGATTGATAAATTGAAAGACTCATTAGCGCAAGGTGCAAACCCAGGGATATATTCTGAACCATGCATGCCAATATTGCATAGTCTTGAAAAACTAAGAGATGAACTTGAGAGGACTAGTGCATTTTCTCTAGATAGAGTAGATGCTATTCATTCCTACATGTAGGAAGAAGCACATGGTGAGGTTCCCCTTAAACAAATATAGGATAGTGTGACCAAAGAAATGATAAAAACCAATTTATTTCCATTTTATCAAAGTGCACATAAGGTTAGGGGATACCAGGTCACTAGATGTGTTGATCCTATTATGGCCTCATTGATCTACCCATGATTTCTCACAGAAAATGGTCAATACCCAAACAATGACTAGATTCCATTATATTTTGTTCAGCAGTTATATGCTGAGGTCCATTTGGGCCTCAAAGTCAACTACCTGGACATTCCACCATATGCTGGTCAGGGGCATGGCAGGATTGCTGATGGAACCACTTATCATTGAGCAAATAGACTGACCCCAGTGTTTAGGGTATTGGTTGGTGAGAGGTATCCTGCTCTCACCCTAGTTGTAGCCCCCATAGCAGATGAGGTTGTCGTTGCTTCCCAAAAGGAAGCAATTGATACTATAGGTGACATTGCAGCTGCCACCACTAGGATATCTGCTGATCATGTAGGTCAATATTTGATGTCTAGACGTCCTCGACCCATTCCATATTCATCACAGTGGACCACCATGGATCCTTTCACAACAAGAGGCATCCCTACTCCCACAGAGCTTGAGGCACTTACAAGAGATATGGCACGCAAGACTTTGCATTGTTTGGCTGAGGAACTCTTGGAGGCATATGCCTTCATTGCATGAGATTATGGGATCGATATAGAGCATGTTAGAGATCGTTTGGTAGGTGGAGGTCATTCACTTCTAGGATCCCATCACTCTTAACCCAGCACTAGTGCACATCAGGATTCACCATCTGATCATTCGATATCTGCACAAACTATGGGTTTTACTGAGATGTTGGTTGGTGCCAGTTTGTTATCATCGATGCCATCTCACCTACATAGTCCTCTCCACTCATCATTTCTGGCACGACATGAGATAGATTAGATGGATGTAGATATTGGTTCATCACTTGACCGTATAGTTGATATGGTGGAGGTGGCTATTTCAAAGGACTTAGGTCATCCGATATCAGAGGATGTGCATATATGTGTGCATGTGCATGTTTCAATTCCTTTATAATTATTTTTAAATTTTAGTTTTAATAACTAGATATTCATGTACTGATATATATGAATTTATATATTTGTAGGTGGACATACCTAATGTCACTCCTAGCCTTGTTCCAGATTGTGCACATCGACATGACTCTGTGGATGAATCTGATGCTAGTGGACATGTGAGTTTTAAATTTTAATATATACATGTGTATATGTATGCATAGATCTAGATACATATTTAACACATTTTGTACACCATTTTATTTGCAGGGCTCAACACATCCATCAGAGCAGGACTGGTCTCATTCAGATGGTTGTTCGACTAGGAGTCGACATTCGTATTAGGCCTTCCATTAGATTTATGATCGTTACTACATGTATTTTCTTATATGATGATATTTCTAGTATTTGACATTTATGTTATCTCTAACTTACATTTGCTATATATGATGATTTTTTGTACATTCGACATTTCCTTATATGATGATCTTTAGTATTCCACATTTGATGATCTCTAACTTACATTTTCTTTTATAATATATACATACATTTGGCACTTTGCTTATAACATGTTACATGTTTATACAATGATCAATATTGAAATGTTTACATGTTTATATGATATATTTATACATTTGCTTATATTCAATATACATACATTTGCTTATTTGATGATCTCTTAAAAATTATATTTCCTTATATGATATATACATTTGATCTCTTTAGAGTAGAATTTTAGGAAACGAATGCCACTTTATAATTAAGTTCATTCACATGTTGATCACAATAAATATTTTGCACATGAATGCCTTGGATATATATGATCTTGAATGTTTTCCTTCTATGTATATAAAAATAGAACCATATACTCATATAAGCATTTAAATATGTACAATAATGATTATAAAATGCATCATTTAAGCACAATAATAGGAATTAATTCACTAAATTTTAATAAAGTATTAATGGACGATATCGAATAATAATGGATCTTAATTATGGTATATGATAAAATAATAATAGTGGTTTGACAAAATTATTTTAATGTCTTACAAGATGATGTTCAAAATAACATTGTTTCAAAAAAAAAAACTTAAGAAGAACGGATTGAAAGAGATGAAAGATATGCCTCAATTAGGTGGAGGAATAAGAAAATATTAGCTGGTTGATGATGATTGGACTCAAGATATTATTTGTGTAAAAAATACACAAGTTAGCTCTCAAAAGAAGAATTATGAGGAAAATTTCATATGAAATATAGAAGATGATGAAAGAGAAGAAGAGGAGAAATGTAAAAAATGATTTAAGAAAAAGTAAAATTAGGTTAAAAATGTGATTGATTGTTTTTGAATACTTAGCTATGTTGACATGTGAAGATCAACTTTATCTTAATATAGTAGTAGATTTTATTTACCAAATTATGTAGGATTGAGGTTAAAATGTATCCAATGCATGTAATAAATTATAATAAAATAATAAACAAGAGGAATCCCTAGTATTCAATAAGACATTTTATTTTCTTAGTGGGTATAAGATGGGACAACCAATAGACACAAAGAGAAATTCCCATCACATCTCAAGGTCTTTGACCTAGGTGGATAATATGAGAGAATGAACGATAGATAGAAAGATTAGGCCCCTACAAATCATAAGGAATTGCACCTCGGTGGCTTTTATGAGGAAACAAAAAACAAATAAATCATTTATAAATTACATACCATGCCTCAATGTACACTAGTCAAAGCACACCATGATATATTTTTTTTATCATGGTGACCTTGAGTAGGCATGATATGGGTTAAACGATATATAAAAAGATGAAAAAAATATATCAAGGAAATAAAATATTAACTATGAATTAACATAGAACATTGTTCCCTTTTTCCAAGGTCTTACTAGGATAAATGGAAGAGGATTATGCCTAATTTGGGGAAGGGTACATCCCATAAAGGAAATTGATAGATTAAAAAGGAAAATTTAATGATCAAGAACTATGTGACAGCTATATACTATGAAGGTTGATTTAGAGTGATTGGTGTGAAAATAATGATGTTTTGGATGTGTAGTTTGAAGTTTTGAAGCATAGGTTTTGTTCAGAATTTTATTAATTGGATGGTTAGAGATGCATTAAAATTATTTATTATGGAATTTTTCAAGATTAAAAAGTAAGATAGAAGATATGTATCAAGATCTATTGTAAATAAAGATATAACCACATATTCTCAATGCAAAAAATGGAATATTTCAACTTAGATATGTATGTAACCAAGTAACCCTAAAATCATGAAATAAATGTTGTACACAACTATACATGAATACATCTATGGATGGTACAAAATCCTACTGCCAAAATATCTCAAACCAATGAAGGTACAAATATAACTTTGGAAAAAAAAGGTGTTAATCCTAAAGAAAAATATGACTTAATGCTTCCAATACAACCATAAGCTAACCATTCAAATCATTGTATTCCTCAATTTAATTTAAGCATAAATGTATATGACATATTCTTATATGTCACTCTCTAATGGATGATTCTTTGTTGTTGTGTAAGGGAATTTTCAAAAAATGGGGAATTTGCACTCCCAATCATGAATGTAGTTTCCCTCCAACCAAAGATGATCAACTCAAAGTTTGACCACCAATCTCTTTCATCTCTAATGGCCATGAAAAATATTATGGTCTAGGTATCTAAAAGTCTTTGAACATCTCAAATTGTGACCTCCATCCGAATGCAACCAATCAAAAAGTGGCTAAAAGGAGTAGTCTCTAGCTAATAATATTTGGTATAGGTTTGGATCATCATTGAAAAATCTCAAAAATAGATAGTCACCAAACAGGAAACTTGAAGCAACAATATTACTTATGGGGCAACCATATATTCAACTGACTTAAATACATGCACAATGAGGAGAATTGTGCACATTTTCACTATTCACCAACTAACATGAAGCATAAACATTCTACAAGACACTTCTGGGATTTTTTGTTTGGTACAACATTCTACAAGACACAAATTTTAATAAGTTAGGTTTCTTTTTCTACAACAAAAAAGAAGATTGAGACAACATTCACTTTATATATATAGAAGACATGGAATAATGAATCAATGATTTTTCTTGGATGTATAGGAGAAGAAACATCTTGAGATGTAGTCATGTAACATCTCCTTGTGTGCCAATTGTCTTTTTGGTTGAGATGCTAGATTTGGGGGATCATTGAAACTAACACTAAATTTTCTTCTACTCCCACCATCACAAGTATGTACATGTACAAGTGAACTTGAAAATCATGGATATAATCTAACTCAAACATTCTGGTTCAACCCGCTCTTGAATAACATGTAAATGTTTTTGATGGTCATCACTATCTAGTCTCCATTTTTTTCAACCACGTGCATGTGGAATTGCATTAAGATGTAGGGTAGTAGCAATTATAAGGTGACTATATTGATATACCTTGTTATCAACTTGATAGTCCACAAAATGAATCCCATGTTGAACAACTTTGACTTGTTTTAGATATATCCCTTGCACAACAACAGAACCTACATGGTAAACATGAACCTAAGTTACTACATGTGCATGTGTACAACATTTGCGTGCTCAATGTTTGTACAATATATATTTAATGTTTTTAAGGTAATGTGTACACATGTACACAATGTATATATATAATTTTAAATTCAAACTCACCCGTGGGAAATAACATTCCATCATTTGTTTCAGGCCGTGTTAGCTTATTCCTCTCTTCTATGCAACGTAGTAAATAATAGCTAACACCTTCTATGTTTCTAGGCTCTGCTATAATTGCAAAAACATCTCTTGTACACGAAATTTACACAATAAAATTCTAAAATAAAAGAATTGTCTCTAGACAAGTTAAAGATCATTAAATTTATATAATATTTAAATTATTGAAAACTTACACATGTACCTTTTCTAACCAATCCTGAAATATGGTCATAATCAATTGAAATCAAAGGAATGTCTTGAAATATTTCATCCTCATTTTCATCGTATGTGTCTAAAACAAATAGTGGCACCATATCCCATTTAATAACCTATTCAAGTTCTTCATTGTTCCATGCATGAGAGTTTCCCAAAATGCACTTAGTGCAAAAACAAGAGTAACCCCTCATGTATAATGTCCATCTAGAGTGACTATCTGAACTCATAACACAATGCAAAGATCTTGTTTTTTCTACCCTCATGCATCCATGTATCGATCTTCTATCCAAATCTAGATAAATGTAATTGAAACAAACTTATGTGAACTTGAACATGTGTGTGTAAATTTTAAATTTAAATAAATTTATTTTTGTAAATGTAAAATTTATACATACCCGATATCTCCCAAAACACTCTATGTGGAATGTTTCGGTTTGTTCTTGAAGATGTGCCAACCTCATTTGATGCAAAGTTTTTCTTGCACCATTCAACAACATCATGTGCATCGTCTATATGATCTTTTAAATAACTCATTTGATGCTTTCTTAAATCACATTTGATGCAAGCTCCTGGGCTATCATGCTCACCCTTTCCATGCCCACTCTCAAAGAAACTCTGAACATGTGGTATGTTGTAAATTTTATGATATCTAGAAAGTGCATAAAATGGCTGTGATGATTTGAGTTGTGCCGCACATCCATCTAACCATACAAATTTTTTTTCAAATTTTACACCCTTGCTTCTCAAATTCTCAAAAAAATATTTTGTAAGACAATGTTGTACAAAAAGTGTGTCATGCTCTTTATCATTACTAATATAAAAGTGATATTATTTCTTGATGGATCGTTGTTCATCTGTACTCTCAACACCATCCAATTCCAATTGTGCATGTCGATAACACACATGAACCATAATAGTGACCTGCTTTGAAAAGTAATATTCTGATTGAATCTCTTTTTGATGTACAAAAGAGTAATTTTCTGCAAAGTCAACTACTGATAGAACTGTTCCAAGTGGGAAAGTATCTCTTAATGTTTGAAATTGATGTGCTTTGCCACTTAGCATAAAATGAATGTTGTATGTATGGTTGTATCAAATTTTGAAAATCTTCCATTAAATTCCCAATAGGTATCTCGTCTTCTACATAGTTTAACCTTGTGGATTCTTTCCCAAAATTTATTTGAAACTTTACATAATTGTAACTTTTGTAATTTAATGTCTTTGTTAGGTCAACATTTTCATTTGTTGAAGGAAAGTTAGCCAAATTTCCACATGTTTCACAAAGTCCTTTTATGCATTTTATTTGAAGTCCATTTTCATGATCACATAATAGATCCTTTATGAACAAACTTACCTGTTTAGGAGGTGCCTTTTGAATACCATATCTTTCTTCTCTCATCTTTCGAAACACCTGATAGTAGAGATCAAATTCAATGTGATAATGACAACAACAAGTTTCAAAAAACTTGTTTATCTTCACATAGTATAGCTTTAACCTTTCAAACATTGTTTTCCCAATCTTTATATGAGGATACACATTACAAAAGTTCATATACATCTCAAGCTGTGTTATGTCTAGCCAATGTTTAATATGTTATTCATAAATACCAGGTCCAATCCTGTGCCTCATAACATCTCTAGTATTTGATGATGGACGGGTCTGATCATTCCAAAAACTTGAGATCAAGTTCCTAACAACATCTTCAATCTTGTCAGAATGGGGAGCTCTACACATAATTGCCCATTTGCCTTCAGAACTATCATCTAAAACCTTTCTCTTTTTCTCATATTTTATTAGTGTGGTTCTACTATAACCAAATTTAGTGGAAAGTGTTGACATTTTTCTTTTTCTGGATATTTCTTTATTTAAAATAGATGTCAAAATCACCTTTCTTGCAATGGTTCTATCCGCTGATCGAGATCCTTTCCCAATGGAATCTAAACCCTTTTTAACATTTTCAACAATATATTTTTGCAGTCTCATGTGTTTCCTCTTATTCGATGCAGAATGTACACCCAACAATTGTAATGACTCTTTCAACTTATCACGAAGAAGTAAACGTGATAACAATTGGGTTTTTTCAAGTGTTTCAAGATGATGGAAATGATCATGGATTATTCTATTTACAGATTTAGTCATTGACCTCTTACTTGTATTTTTAGGTTGGTCGGCATAACATTTTTGTTTCTCCATATCTATTTCAAGTAAATGATCTAAATTTCTATAAGAAATTTGTTTCCCCACTGTTTCAGCTACTTTTATATGCTCATCCATTGGTGTAGAAGGACGTGATCCTAACCCCTCTCCAACATGCATTGTTTGAACTCAAGCCTCCTCCCTATCTTCAAGGTCCATGTGTTCTTCAATTGATTCATTTGGTCCAATATCTAGATTGGGCTCGACTTCTGCTTGAGAATTTCCTGCTTGTTGAGCCATTTGTACATGTCACAAAATATTGTGCAAAGAAAGTGAGAGATGATGATATATAAGTGGAGTTGAACATATGAAACAAAATGAAATCAAAGATTCTTGAACTTAAGAATTCCATGAAAAAAAATGCATTTGAAAAGGATATGATTCAAAGATGGGATATACATGAAAATGGTATGATATATGATGTGATAAGCTAAGAATGCAAGAGGTCAAATGCAACTCTAGGTCTAGATTTTGTTATGATGCAAGGCTTGACTTGTGTTATGATGGATAAACACAAGGGACCAATGATGAAGAGAGGGTATGCAAGAGATGATGGACTCCAAAAGGATTTCCCTAGAGAAGCAAGGATAATGGTATTTTCCCTAACTTGAAAGTTCATGATAAACCTTAAGTGATGAGGGCGATAGATAAAAAATGGATTGGTTTTGAGACCTATGAAGAGTAGTGGAACTTGTGCAAGAGCTAAGGGTTCTATTTGATCAATGATGAATATGCAAAGGACTAAATTCATGGAATGTATGCAACTTGGAACTTAGGCACGATATGATCTTGATATATGCAAGGGGTTGTACATGCAAGAAGTAGGTGAAATGATATATATGTATACAAGGACTATGTGATATGATCCATGTATGCAAGAGTAGGAATTTATGTAAGGACTAGGATGCAATGAAAAGGATATGATTCTAAGATGGGATATATGAAAATGGTATGATATGATGTGATAAGCTAAGAATACAAGAGGTCAAATGCAACTCTAGGTCCAAATTTGGTTACGATGCAAGGCTTGAATTGTGTTATGATGGATAAACACAAGGGACCAATGATCAAGAGAGGGTATGTAGGAGATGATGGACTCCAAAATGTTTTCCCTAGACAAGCAAGGATAATGGTATTTTCCCTAACTTGAAAGTCCATGATAAACCTTAAGTGATGTGGGAGATAGATAAAAAATGGATTGGTTTTGAGACCTATGAAGAGTAGTGGAACTTGTGCAAGAGCTAAGGGTTCTATTTGGTCAATGATGAATATGCAAAGGACTAAATTCATGGAATGTATGCAACTTGGAACTTAGGCACGATATGATCTTGATATATGCAAGGGGTTGTACATGCAAGAAGTAGGTGAAATGATATATATGTATACAAGGACTATGTGATATGATCTATGCATGAAAGAGTAGGAATATGTAAGGACTATGATGCAATGAAAAGGATATGATTCTAAGATGGGATATATGAAAATGGTATGATATGATGTGATAAGTTAAGAATGTAAGAGGTCAAATGCAACTCTATGTCCAAATTTGGTTACGATGCAAGGCTTGAGTTGTGTTATGATGGATAAACAAAAGGGACCAATGATCAAGAGAGGGTATGCAGGAGATAATGGACTCCAAAAGGATTTCCCTAGACAAGCAAGGATAATGGTATTTTCCCTAACTTGAAAATCCATGATAAAACTTGAGTGATGTGGGCGATAGATAAAAAATGGATTGGTTTTGAGACCTATGAAGAGTAGTGGAACTCGTGCAAGAGCTAAGGTTTCTATTTGATCAATGATGAATATACAAAGGACTAAATTCATGGAATGTATGCAACTTGGAACTTAGGCACGATATGATCTTGATATATGCAAGGGGTTGTACATGCAAGAACTAGGTGAAATTATATATATGTATACAAGGAATATGTGATATGATCTATGTATGCAAGAGTAGGAATATTTAAGGACTAGGATGCAATGAAAAGGGTATGATTCTAAGATGGGATATATGAAAATGGTATGATATGATGTGATAAGTTAAGAATGCAAGAGGTCAAATGCAACTCTAGGTCCAAATTTGGTTATGATGCAAGGCTTGACTTGTGTTATGATGGATAAACACAAGGGACCAATGATCAAGAGAGGGTATGCAGGAGATGATGGACTCCAAAAGCATTTCCCTAGACAAGAAAGGATAATGGTATTTTCCCTAACTTGAAAGTCCATGATAAACCTTAAGTGATGTGGGCGATAGATAAAAAATGGATTGGTTTTGAGACCTATGAAGAGTAGTGGAACTCATGCAAGAGCTAAGGGTTCTATTTTATCAATGATGAATATGCAACTTAGGACTAAATTCATGGAATGTATGCAACTTGAAACTTAGGCACAATATGATCTTGATATATATGCAAGGGGTTGTACATGTGCAAGAACTAGGTGAAATGATATATATGTATACAAGGACTATCTGATATGATCTATGTATGCAAGAGTAGGAATATGTAAGGAATAGGATGCAATGAAAAGGATATGATTCTAAGATGGGATATATGAAAATGGTATGATATGATGTGATAAGTTAAGAATGCAAGAGGTCAAATGCAACTCTAGGTCCAAATTTGGCTACGATGCAAGGATATGACGTGGATGGAGGACTAGGATATGACGTGGATGGAGGATTAGGATATGACATGATTGGAGGACTAGGGTATGACATGAATGAAGGACTAGGATATGATGTGGATGGTTGGTTTCCCTTGTCAAGGTTAGGGTGGGTATGACTAATGGAAGGTTTTTGTGACTTAGTGTCATGGGTGGTGTTAGGGGACTCTTGATAGTAGATGGATAGAGGACTAGGACTCATGTATTGTTGGTAAGATGGATAGATGGATGGAGGGCTAGGGGTTGTAAATTTTGACTTGGATTGGATGTATAGTGTTTTGAAGTCCCTAGCCAGTTGTGCTTGACCATTACTAATAAATTGGCATTAAATTTGACTAGAAAGTATGTCATAGTGACTTGAAGACATGGTGGTGGATGAAATGAGACTAAGATTATGCAAAGTGATAATGAGGATAAAAGGAACATCAAATGTGAAGTGGTAAAATGAAAAATGAGAGCCTTATGTCAAATGATTCCTAGGAAAGGCTTACTAACCAATCAAAGTTTGACCAATGTCTCAATTTGGATTTTCAAAAGACTAGTTTGAAGGACAAGATGACAGAATGACAAGGTCAGATTTCCACACTAGACTTATGAGTTGGAAATAACTCACAAGAGGATAATGACTAAGGACTTGTTTGATTTGGTCTAATGACAATTTACTTTTTGAGACAATGGTTTGACAAAGAAAGGAAAGTTTTCCTATCCCAAAGTGTGCAAAATTGAGGATTTGATTTGATAAATGCGGTTCATGATGGAAAATGCATTGTAGGAAGTGATTTGACAAAATTTCAAGCAGATTGCAAGGAATTTATTTCAATTTGACTGTGTTGATTCAGATTTGGAGGATGATATTCATTTGTTCATGTTGTTTGAAAATAGTTGGCAAACACGTGGTGTTGTAAAGAATGAAAATCAATCACATAGAAGACATTTACAAAAAAAATTCCTAAGGCTGCAAGAACAATATTCTTATGGATCCACGAACCGCATATCCTTAGCGAATGAATTTTAGAAGCTTGGCCCCATGGGCTCCCCCTTACATTGCACTCACTTCTCAAGGAAACCAACCTTCCAATCTCCATGAAACTCCCATGGAAGATTGATCATTTCTACTAAGAACTGTGCAGGTGTGGGTGCCTTGGCAATGACTGTTGCTGCACCAAAGAATAGAAGGTTTGTGGTTTTCTAAAACAAAGGATTTATTTTGGGCACCCATTCAGAAGGCCACGCGAGAGGAATTATCATCCTAGTCTGCAAAGGTTAGGGTCTGTAGGGTTTGACACACCACAAGGGTATTGGGGAGTCAATTGCTGGTCCGTAGGAAGTTTGTAACGCTAAGCTTTCCTTAACATTCAAATTTATATACCGGTTGTGCATCTCTTGGATTTAGCGCGTTCCCGAGTTGAGTCGCTTTGGGGTGAGTACTTCTTCCCACCAAAGTAGTCCCAAGATCTAAGGCTTAACAAAAGCGAACCAAAATATTCATAGTTCAATTGATCTTTGTTTAAAAACAAAGAGAGAGCACATGAATATTTCAGATCACACTCTCATGGTGTTCTTTTTAAACCAAAATAAAAATGTGAACAAACAAAGAATGCACAAGGTTCATTTTATCCATTTGTAGTGTTTGTCAAGCAAAGGGGTTAATTTTAACCGTTTGTAGTGTTTTCTATCTAAGAGTTAATTTTAAACCCAATGAAAAACAAAGTGTGTTGTTCTTTTTAACCCATATGCATTTGCATGTCTATTCTTTTTTAACCAATGCATGTAAAATGCAAGTTGTAAAGAAAAAAAACAATTAAAATAACATTTAGCTAATTCTAGCTGGACACATGCTAAAACAAACAGATTAGTAGCACAAACAAAAAAAACTCTAATCTAGAAATAAAGAAAATAGGAAAAAAAATAACTAAAAAAAAAGATAGAAAACCAAGACAAAAATATTATATAGTGTGGTAAGTCTATGAGCCTCTTTGTACCTAAGTAGATATTCAAGATGATCTAGTAAATTTAAATATTTTATTTTTCTTCTAGATAAGGTATCCCATTACGAGAGATTGTTAGGATTTGTGTCTCAACCTTCAATCCCTATCTATTAATACTAAACAAAATATAATTTTCAAGTTATAAAACAATGTAAATATATATATAAATTTCAAAACTCATAATTTAATTTTTGGCTTGGAACATGTTAGAATAGACATTAATTCTAAGAACATGATAATTACAACAAAATGCATCTCTTTCACATCTTAATATTTTTAAATGGGCACAATCATATAAAACTCATTTTTATGGATGAAAAATATATTAATAAACTTGGGAACTTAGATGTTAAAATTATTTTTAAAATAAATTGGGAGGAGCTTGGGAAACCAAATTTACATGATAGTCCCTATGATATAGTACTAGATGAGGGAGAAGATCCAAAATTTTCATTAGCACATGGTATCTAATATAAAGGTCAACCTATTGGGTTTAAAGGAAAAATAAATTTTGTGGTGTTTGAGATTCAAAAGGAATCTTTGGTGCTTTTAAAATTTTGTTTAATATCAAATTAGTTCATGTAGAATGTAATGAAATATTTGAATCCAAAAAAGAAGAATTAACATTTTATACATGGAGGGCTAGATAGTGCATACATCTTTGAATACGAATATAGATTAAGATTATGACAAGAAGATAGCAAAAGAAAGAGATGTAGAAGAAGATGAAATATTTAGATGGCTATATTCATTGAGGAAGCTACCTAAGAAAATATCATAATCACAAATTTTCATATTTTTTCTTGTAGATTCATATCTCTCTTGGAAATGCTTGTTGATCCATCTTCTCAAATTTTCTTTTTTCATATATCTAAGGGATACACTTATTGCTATAGATTATATATATTTTTTATGTTGTACTCATCTTAGTTCTAGATGCACATAGGATAAGAGCTCAACCATATTAATCTAATGTCTTTTTATTTGATTATTTGTGGAGGTAAAAATATCAAATTAGGGATTTGACAATATTGGTAAGATAACCAAAATTCACCCCTTTCCCTTTGTGGCACTAGCTACATGTATTCTTGGAAATCTCTTCATATGAAGGTTTTGTGTCTTTTCCTATCTATCATAATTATATTATTTTAGAGCTTAGTTTAAATAACATTATGACCATTTTATATCATTTAATTTATTAAATACAAAATTTATGTGTTATTCTACTATTTAGTTTCTTGTTATTGGTTGTGTATTTTATTCTTATTTTATAGACTTTCAATTTTTTGTATAAACTGGTATTTTTTATGTACAACAGTCTAAAATCTTAATGTAGTCATGCTACCATCTAGGAAACATGATTTAATTTTTATTATCTTCTATTGATTCATATTCTAGATTCCTATCACATGATTCAAGATATCTATTTCTCAACTCTCATTCTAGGTTTTTCTTTGTTTATAATTAAATCCCATTTTTAATATTTTGTTTAATGAAACATAGTACTTTTTTTTTATAGGAAAAATAAGCTTGCATAGTTTATATAGGTGAAACCAATTTAGATAAGATCATTTGCACTTGTTGATTTATCTATTTTGGATAGTATTTTTGTGTAATTAATCTTATCTAGGAATAAAGTTAGTTAAAACTTTCAACTTTTTATTTAGGTAATCAAATTCAATACATTTTTCTTTTTACTATCAATATGTTTATTTGTCTATGAATTATTTCATTGTTATGAAGAATATTCTAATTCTTTGTTAGATTATGTGTTAGAAAGTTTAGAAAATATTATTTTAGATACATACTTCTACATTATATGTTCCTCGCATATAAACTTATTTAGTTAATGTATGTTTTATGTGTATATTCATCATACTTGTTAAATCTATCCTAATCCAAAAATAGTTATTGTTAACTTTAATATGATTCTATTTATTATAATACTTATAATTTTTACCAATTTTTGTGTGTTTGTGGGGTGTTTGAGCTATCCCCACCTTCTCAACTAATTATCACTATTTAGTTTTTTTAGATGAGTTTAGAAATTCTCTTTTGTTGAATTATCTTGTGTCATCTTATTTTATCCAATTTGGTTATACATAATGATTTCCCTACTATTGATTTTCATGTATTGATACAAAGGGAGATACCAAGATAGAGGAGGAAATACTGGTGAAAGATGGTGTTTCTACCATAGATCTATATAATTGATGATGCACAATTGGATGAAATAAATATAAGAATTTAAAGGACATAAACATAGATAGATGCAAAATTGGGTGCTACAAAAAAATACAAATAAAGAGAATAATATTTAGTATAAGGATTCATAAAATCTAGTGATAACTTGCAGATTTTAGTATTGTAGAACTCATTGATGATGTGCATTTGAGTTTTCATTTCCAAAAAAATGAAATGAGGAACCTTCAATTTTCTTATATATCAATTATTTGATGCATTTTATAAATAAATTTACCCATATTTGACGAGAAAGAGAAGAAATATACACGTACCTTGTTTCCTTCTATGATAATTTGTCAAGTTTTGTTTGCATCTATTTTCTTCTTTATCTTTTGAAAATTTTCGTTGAGCTTTGTTTTTTGTTTTTTATTTTTGTCCCATTTTCTTCTTCAAAATAAAAATGATTGATTTAAACTAACAACAAATTTTCCTCCAAAATCCAAAAAATCTGTTACAAAAACTTGAAAAAACTTAAAAAACTTAAAAACTTTGAAAAAACTTGAAAAAACTTACAACAGTAAAAAAAATGCAACAATAACAAACATTCTCAAAATATTTATCATTTTTTACCTGTGAAATGTCTTTTTCAGCTGACAGGCTTGGAAGCACGAGGGTCGCCGCCGTTTACATAGGAGCCCGAAAAAATGCAAACAAACCCTGGAAAAGTTGTTTGACTTTTGGATGTATACTGAGGGGGTTCGGTCGAACACCCTTATTCCCCTATCTCCCCAAAAAAATATTTTTAGAAGCTCAATTTGAAAATGAAAATGCAGAAAACTTCAGAAACCCAACTAGATAATAATATTCCTTGGAATGAGCTATCCGGCGAATATAATTTTAATATGGTTTACGTTTATTATGTATTCTATTTTTTAGTTTTATTAAACATAGGTTTTCACTAAAAATTAAAATCTTTGGTCTGCACATGTGGAAAAATACCAGATTATCAAAATAGATTTTTTAAAAATAAGTTGAGGCTGGGTATTGATGTCCTTGATCCATTGAAAAAATAAAAAATGATTTTCGATTCATACAAAAAAAATTATGTTGTATACAGTCCGCCTATGTCTGAATTGCAATTGGTTTGACTTTGAAACTTGATTAAGGAAAAAATATTCAATAAAAAACTATGAGACCAAATGAAAGTGCTAGATGTTGTAGTTACAAATCTAAATTCGAAAAAATTAGAATTTTATCCTTCATACAAAAAAAGTTATGTTGTATACGGTGAGCGTCACTTTAAAAAAATGCTATTTTCTGAAAAAAACCAATTTTTGTGGGAGATGGAAAAAAAAGTGCAATCTGATTCCAAAATTTTTGAAAAAAATATTTTTAGAATCTACAAAAAAAATGTGATGAGACTCTAGTGTGCATCATCTTCAAATTCCTCACAGTTTAGTTGCTATAGGTGCCCGAATATGAAGATTTAGTTAAAAATAATAATTGCAGTGTCGAGTTTGGCCAAAAATTGTAAACCACTATTGTGGGATCACCTAGTTGAGGATGAAAATGGAGGAAAATTCACTGACCCAATTGGATGATGGTAGTCCTTAGAATGAGCTATGCATTGAATATAATTTTAATATATTTTGGTTTTATTATGTATTTTTTGAGTTTAATTAAACATAGGTTTTTCATCAAAAATCAAGCTCTTTGTTCTACACATGAGGAAAAGTAGTAGATTATCAATTTTTTTTTGAAAAATATGTTCATGCTAGGTATTGATGTCCTTGATCGAGTAAAAAATATTTGAATTTCAATACACAAAAAAAAAAAAATCTTGTATACGGCCCGCTTATGTCTAAATTTTAATTGGTTTGACTTCAAAACTTAACTAAGAAAAAAATATTCAATAAAACACTATGAAACCAAATGACTATGCTAGATATCATAGTTACAAAGCTAAATTAAAAAAAAAATAGAACTTTATCCTTCATAGGAAAAATTTATGTTTACGGTGAACATCACTCTTTAACAATGGCGTTTACTATTAAAAAATAGTTTTCAAAGGAGATGGAAGAATAAATGCGATCTCATTCCAAAAATTAAAAAATATATATTTAGAATCTATAGGAAAAATTTCACAAATCACTAGTTTGCATCGTCTTCAAATTCCTCATGGTTTAGCAGCTATAGGTGCCCAAAAGTGAAGATTTAGTTAAAAAATTTAATTCAATGTCCAGTTTGGCCAAAAATTGTAAACCAGTATTGTGGGATCACCCATCAACAAAATGAAATACCTTTCACCTTGAAAAATTCTTGTCCTTGTAGGTCCACAAAGGTCTATATGCACCAACTCTAAGGGATTGATAGTAGATTATTCTTTGATTTTGAAACTCTTTCTAGCTTGCTTCCCAATCTGACATTCCTTATAGATAACATTGATAGGCTTTGTAATCTTTGGCAGATATCTCATATGTTGAATTGAGTTGACCCTTACTAGGCTATCAAAATTGATGTGACACATTATTCTATGCCATAGACAACATTCATTAATTTGAGTCATAAAGCACATACCATTAGCACTCTTGAGCTGATAAACATTTCCATCAGTTCTTCTTCTTGTAGCAACCAAAGTTGTGGAGCCTTTTTTGAGCTCACAACCATCATCTTGAAACACAATATTATATCCTTTGCTACACATCTATCCTACACTCAAAAGGTTATTCCGGAGGCCCTTAACATAAAGACCATCATCTATATTATGCTTGCCATAAAAAATGATTGAACCTTTTCCACATATCTTAATAGATGTATCATCACGAAACTTAACAAGACCTCATTCAAATTTCTCAAGTTTAACAAAATTACTCTTATCACTAGTCATGTGATTTGAGTATCCACTATCAATGATCCAATTATTCTTCTCTTCTCTAGCATGAAAACTAGTAACCATTTTTCCTTCAATATTATGAGTTGTTTCTGCAACACTTTCCTTTATACATCTCTCAGAGTTAGTAGAATTAGTTTCATCATCTGGAGCCATGAACAAGCATTTATTATCCTCATCATAGGGATAATCAGATTCATCATTAGATATACTGGCATCTTCTTTAACATAATAACTTCTCTTAACCGATTTACCTTTTTACTCCTTATATTTATCTTTTGAAGATTTTATAGGACATCTTGAAGAACAATGACCAATATTTTTATAATTGAAACATTTGAAAGGTAACTTAACTCTATATTTTATAGTGCCCTTATTCAATCTCCTCACAAAGTTTTCTTCTACATTATCAACATCATTTGGATCTGATTCTTCATTCTTTTCAGCCTTTCCAAATTTAAAAGCAGTCTCATTCTTTGAATCACTTGGACCAAACTCTCTCAATTCAAAAGTAGTTAGAGCACCAAACAACCAATCTCTAGAATACAGATTTAAATATGAACTTCTTCAATAGTAGAAACTTTATGGCTATAAGACTTAGGCAAAGTTCTTAGTACCTTCTTTAACACCTCATCTTCAAGTTTTCGACCAAGGACTTTGATGGAATTGAAAGCTTTATCCACTTTATGCATGTAGCTTGTAATATCTTCATCTTCTGACATCCTCAGGGTTTCAAATTTGATCTTTAGGTTCTACAACTTAGCTTGCTTGACCTTATCATCTCCTTCATAGATACTTTCTAGCTTCTTCTAGATCTCACTATGAGATTTAAGATTCATAAGTTTCATAAGTTCTGTATTAGAAAGACCACTCAAAAGAGCATAACTTGATTTTCCATTGTTCTCATAGGACTTGATCTCATCATCAATGCTTAGACCATTTACAAACATAGTATATCTAGATTCAACAGAATTACAAAATCCAAACCCTAGTGAAACAAGGAAGCCTTCCATCTTGGTCTTCTAGAATGCATAATCTGATCCATAAAAAAGAGGAGCCTCCTTCTTGTATGTCATCCCAGATCTATCTCAAGAAGTTAAGCTTTCTTCCAAGGGTCCTTTCTCCCAGATCAACCTTATTAGACTTTAATCTATTAGAGTGATTTAACTTTTAAGAAAATAAAATTAATTGAAAACACAACAACACCATACACAAAAAAACACTAGAGATTTACGTGGAAAAACCAAGAAGGGAAAAACCGCCGTGAGAATTAGCTCACAATATAAAGTAATTACAAAGTTGAATACAATAGGCTCACTTCCAATGGCTCACTACAAGATTACAAAAATGAAGAAATAATAGGAAATAATATTGTTACAAAGAGAAATCTATCTCAAAGCAAGAAAAATTTTCCACCACTACACCACCAGTACATTCACACTCTCTCTAAAGAATGTAGACACCTTCTGCTCACTGCTTGTAGTAGTCTTAGTTGTTAAATATCACTCTAAACTTCACACTTTCACACTTCACATCACAATTCAAATCACATGCTTGATTCATCCATACATCCTCCATCAACTCAACACACATATATACCCATCACAACCTTGAAAACAATTTACAAGGTGATCTATGCACCTCAACTATGCACATTCAAATGAGGTTGGTACTAAGCATTCTCGCAGTGGAGAGGAATGAAAGTGGGCCACATCACACGTTAACTTGAATGTAAATACATACATACATGCCATTCCACACTTCCACAAACATTGAAGCATATCCACAATTAGTGTAAACACTTAAGGTCGAATGAACTTGTGTTAACACCATTAAAAATTTAAGTACACACTTCCATTTATCCAAAGATGATTTACGAACCATGAAAAAAAATCAAACACAATCTAGAATAGTCCATCATTACCCTAAAATCCAACAAATCCCTCACAACAACATACACCTGAAGAACATACTCATTATGAGCAACTAGTTAACCTTCCACATACTGTAACACATGAATCCAACCTTGCGGAGCACCAAACTTTAAACAAATAAGATTGAAGATAGCTATAAGTAATGTAAGAAAACCTCTAGATGCACAAGACCATAAACTACACTGTGGAGAAATGCGGAGAAAAACCATTTCTCCCAGAAAACACTGCTTTCATAGTTTACACATTGGTGAACACAAATTACTCTACACAATGATCCAGGACAAGAAAATACATATATAACACGTTAAAACGCCTATGATCAACATATACGAACTACATAAGTAGATCTTCAATACAAAAGAAATGTGTAGTAAATACTAGAACACTACTCTACTACATTGAACACTCTTTACCACACTGTTTCCTCTTTTATTCAAATTTTCTCAAAAACACTTGGAAACCAAACACCAAAAACATCATCTCATCATTTGCAACCCTTTCTCATCACCACCAAACCAACTACACTACAACAATTCAACCACACACGTTATTATGAAGGCAACATTAGAGGTTGACACCAATGAGACTACTAATGACAACATAATGCAACAAATCAAAGAATCTCAAAGATTGACATCAATGAAACCAAAAAAAAAAAACCTTTAACCTCATCCTAGATTTAAAAATATCAGTACATAAATTTTTAACACTATTATCATTGGTTTCTATTATATTTAATATCTAATACTCGATTTTTATTTTAAAAACATAGAAAACTAGATGCATGCCCATTATTTTCTACTACATAGTGGCTGTAATAATTAACATTTTTATGGAAAAAAGTTATTATAAAAAGCTTATTTCATTATAAGGGAATGAAGAAATGATTCTAACATATATGACCATTGCTCAAGAGTTCATAACAGATATATCTTCAGTAATTTAAAAATTCTTCGTATTAAGTAGATATATTTCAAATAAAAGAATAATAATTTCTATATATTTTATTTAAATTACAAAATTTGTAAATCTATATTTTTAAAATTTATTTAACATTATTATTGTCCATTACTTCTAAAATGATTTTTTTTTAATTAGAAAATCAGAGTAAGGGCCCTTATCCCCAAAAAATAGCAAAATAAAATACAAGGCCTACAAGCCCACCAGTTAAAGAAAAACAAAACACAAGTCCTACTGACCCACCAGTCTAAGCAGTGACAAAGGCCTATAGGCCAACCAGAGAAACAACATTAAACATAAAGTAAACAATCATAGAAACTAAAATCAAAATAGCACGTAGACCTCATAGTTGTAGGAATGCAAGCTCTAAAGAACCAGAGAAATACAAAAAAGGAAACATATCCAATAGAGAGAACTTTAATCCTTAAGACTATTGATAAGATCCCATTCTTTCTTAAGCAAATCTAGGCCATTCTTCCAAGTATCCTTTGCTTCTTCAGGGGTATCCTTCCTCAGAGCGTCTCCATCCTAGTTCTTCTCCCTCTCATGTTTCAGTTTCCTAACCTTAAACTGTCTAGTAACAATGCCATAGATGACACTGTTCATTATCCCATAAGTGATAGAAATAATGCAACTCATTGCATCATCAAGCTTAGCTATCTTCTATTTTAGTAAATCACTTTCATTTTTTGACTCCATCTGATTAAGATTCCCGTACAAATTCTCAATCTGGTGCTTAAAAACTTGGAGGGGACTATTCCCCAAGTCCTCCTTATACTCTGAGCTCATCGTATCCTTATGTTTATTAACATTATCCTCCTTCTATTCAAGGTCCATTCCTTCCTCATCTTCCTCTATGGAAATGTTTATCTCATTCCTGTCAGTTTCATCCCCCTCCCCATCCTCACTTTTTTCCTCTTCTACCACCTCATCCTCACTTGTGTTACCATCCTCGGTGTCACTTGCAATCACCACCTCAATCTCTTTTTGACTAATATCATAGTCTGAGCCTCCTTAGACATAGGAAAATACTCTTCATTTGAGGAATCTGCACCTTCCTTATCAAAATCCAACTTTTTCCCTTAAAAGTCTTGATATTTATTCTGTTTATCCACTTTGGCCAGTCTAGCTGACCTCCTCTTACCCTTTCCACTACTCGAGTCTCTAGGTTGACCTGTATCACTCTCGTCTGAGATTTCAATTGTATCAGCCTTAACCACCATCTTCTTTGAAGTGCCAAGGAACTTTCATTTTAAACTACTAGGGTTTGTTAGAATTTTTCATTTTTCAGAGGGAGGGGTTGACTCCTCTTCCACTATGGGAGGATTTTGGGAAACAACATTAATCGAGAGAGCAGATTTTGAATTTTTTCCAAGGGTAAGGTTTTGTTGAATCAAAGAATATTATATTATAACAACTTAATTTGCACAAGCTTAATAGGCTTGGCTAGACATGAATGAGGGGTTAAGGCCAACAAATGATTGTATAGTCTCAAAATGAGACCCTAGTGCATTGATGCAGAGATGAAAAAAGAAAGAAAGGGATATTAATTTTTCATTACATCTTATATGATTAAGGAAAGGAAAGTGACATAAATGAATAGTAGTATATCTTCATTCTATAGTGAAATATTTCATTATGTGTAAACTCACTAGCTCGTAAGGAGCTGGTAATTTCTCCCTATCACAACCATTTTTAAATCTCCTCGGCTTCTCTTCCTTATTGAGGAAGCTATCAATGAATCTCTAGTAGTTTCTATTACTCAATTTTACCACTTTTATTTCCTTACGTTCAAGACTTGTTACCTCAACAATAAGCCTAGGTCACCTGGAAGCAAATACTACTAATAACCATTGTTCCCTCTTTCCACGAGTTGAAATTTTTTGAGGTAAGTTCATCATCGAATCCCTTCATGGCCAAGAAGGGCGTAACACGTGCTTCTTCGAAAATCCTCTAAAGATCTACATTTTTCTTGAAGGAAATGCATGATAAGGGTTCAAAGCTCTTCCTTGGCCCCCCATTATTTGCCCAAAATGCTTCCACCACTTTCATAGAAAACTTCGATGCATAGGAAGCTCACCACACCAACAGATGTAAGCTAGAAAGGAAATGCAATTGAAGCTTTTTTTTGGTAATTCTATACAAAAGGTGGGATAAAATATATATCAAAGATTGAGACAACCTAGTTAAACGAACCTTTGAGAAATCACTCCACTTATCCTCTATGATGAGACTTGCAATATGTCTTTTGAGTTGAATCTTATGCTGAATTAGGATGATCGGAAGATTAGACCCAAGGCTCGTGTGAGAATTAAAGTAGCCATGTAAAATCATAATGACTATTTTATTAAACATGCCCTTGGGACTTAGATAAATATAGTGCTAGCCCGACAAGATTTTATTAGTCCTTAGCGGGGAAACCCATTTACTAATCCAAAAATATTTAAAGATATAACCATTATTTCTTCCTTCACTTAAGCTCATGATGCGACCTTTATCCTTCATTATGTGCATCCGATCCCTACCCCCTCTTAAGTTGTTCACTATATTGATGAAACATATGAAAAGGGAAGGAGGTGAAATAGGTAGACCTAAAAATGAGGGATCTATGCCAAAAGCAATAGGGGTGTCCACCTAATCACAAATCCACCTTTTCTTTGTTCATTAGGAAGAGGGATAGTGTCACAAATGACTAGAATTTACTTGCAACCCTCAAAGTGAGTCAACCCTAGGTTTACACACTATGTTGCCCTAACTTCCTTATGACAAAAATAATTGAGCAACAATTTTGGGAGAAGAATAAAAGTGCATTAACAATCAAACTTATGAGATCTAACACTTGAAACATGAAGTATTATGATAATATTGATAGAAACAACCATTAACCAACAGATATGAGAAGGTTAAGACGGTATGTACCTAGCTTCAAAAGTGGGTTTGAGGCTCTATTGAAGGACATATTCACTAGGGGTGAATGGGTCTTTGTACAACACTCTAAAAATTCCTTTTGTAGTCCTCTAATGTTAGATCTAAGGATCTGATTCCCCCAAGTTTGATTGTTGGAAAGACAAAAATAAAATCCGTAGGTGATTTTCTGTATCTTGACAACTTTGATAACTTTGACAACTTTATGAAATTAAACTTTCCAATTTCAATCATTTTTCACCTACAAATCTATAAACACACAAAGAGGAGAAAAATGTTTGTTTTTGTGTATAAGGGTTTGCCTTGGTCAAACCCTAGTTTGGTAATTAAACCTTGCTAATGAAATAAAATCATAAATAGAAGGAATGCTGAGTGAATATTAGCTTGTTGTAAGTCACCAAACCCTTTAATGGTTTTCCTTGGAGGACTAAAGTCTAACACATCTCTCCAAGGATGGATCTTGCATGAAATGGCTTGATTGGATGCATTATTTGACACTTGATTTGATGCTTGAAAACTTGAAACCTATATCACAATGTTAGCTCAAAAACATGCATGAACACACATAAATCTTGACATCATGATAAGATCTTGAATGTTGTAATAAATGACTGATAAATCTGCTCTCTAATGCTCTTGACAATAATATTTTCTCTGATGAGCTTCACCTCTAGCTTGTTAGATTTCTTAGGATTTTAATTTGATAAAAATACCTTGCATTTATAGGTGATTCCTTATTTACTAAACAATTAAAAATTACAAGATGACCTTTGCAATTTGAATTTAGATCATTAAACTACTACCAAAGCCAAAAACATATTAAAATTTGTGCCCGAGAGTTAAGGGGGACCCATTTTCCCTTGGATGAATGGGTCCTAGGACCTAAATCTAGGACACTCAATTTCCAAGGTGTTAAGTTCATTATACCTACATTAATTAAATATGGGTTTCCCTTTCAGAATTTTTTTTTTATTAAGCTTGTGAATGCATAATTGGGCCAATTAAAGGCTTAATTAAGTCCAATTAATAAAGGGGATGCAAACATAGTGTGAAAGTATGAACTTTAGCCCCCACTTTGGTGAGAGTATGAACTTGCACTTAGATTCACACTAAATTAGACAAATATATGTCAAGAGAGTTCCAAGTGAACAAATGTTGATGTGATAGGATGACAGAGATCAAGGAGGTGGCCAAGCCCCCAGGATCAAGATCCCATGGAAAACCAACATAAGAACCAAGGGACACATGCTTACAACAACAACACAAGATGCACAATCATGCAATGTCAAAATTAATACAAAAAATTTAAAATAAAAGAAAGGATGGACTAGCTAGAGTTGGTCTATTGTCCATAAAAAAATCATTCACAAGTGAAAACCCATTGTCCACTATGTAAACAAAATATACTCATGAGGGCTAGTGAAATTTGGTGTCCACTAGGTGAGCCCCAAAAAAGGGTGTCTGATGGGAAAGTCATGTTAGGTTTATAGGCTCCCATACGTCGACCATACCAAAATTTATACCTCCTGATAACTTTGATAAGGTGCCAAAAAAATGATCAAAGCTTCCACAAGGCTAGCAAGTTGTATTATGCTAGAAACTCATGGAAAAAAAAGGGCACTACTGATAAGAAAGTTGTGTTATGCTTGGTTGCCATGACAAAGTTCTAAATACAATTAGATAGGATAAACAAAGGGGTTTTGCTTAGTTCATGAAAGGTATCACCTTAGGGAACATCATGCTTAATGTCACTAAGAGAGAATTAGTCGAGGATAAAAGATTCACAACTCAGGGAATGCAAGCCATAGCATTACCACTAAGAGGAATGCCATATTCCAATAAAGGTCACACTCTTGAAGGAAATTGGACCAAATGTCACCACCAAGAAGAAACATCACGCGAAGTAAGAAGACCACATTTTGAAGAAAATAATGAGTGGGGATGCATATTCCCCCACTTTAAAGAAATTTCTAAACACCATGCTTTGAGAAATTACTGTAAAGTAGAACATAATAAATGCCAATACATGAGAGATTTATTTGGAAAGCCCTATTTAGAACATATGTTTCCAAGTAGATCTATGACATTAAAGGATGTTTCCACTCATATATAATCCCAAGATAACACATAAGGGATCCATGGATTTGAGGTCAACATATGTCTTTACTATAGTGATATAATAGAGCTCAGAATCGTCATTATTCCCCAAATAACTCATGGAACAATGAGCACATAGGAACATTGACAAATAAAGAGTGAAAAAATAGAAAATATTTTGGTTCAACATGGAAGAGACCTAAATGTCTCAATGCCTTGCATCATCCCTAAAAGGAAAACACAAGACAAGTCAAAAGATAATTGTTACGTGACAACTAGAAGAATATAGATACAAATAAAGGAATGCCACAACATATTCACTTCCTTTGTATCCTTGCACCAACAGAGTGACAAGGGTCATCCAAAGTAAGCTCACAAACATATAAAGACATGCCAAGTGGAATAGTACGGGGGATCACATTACGTACATGCAATCACACAAAACATGAAAATAAGACAAAGAAAATACTAGTATGGAACATGAAAGTCAACCTATAGTAGGTCATTTTCATCCCAATCTTGTTCATCATAGGCGGAAGGCAGATAAATAGCCAAAGGGAAAATGACAAGAGCTGTACTAGGTGCATCACAAGTTCAACACATGGTAAGTCACTCTTTTTAGGAGAATCATCAAGGTTGTTATCATCTAAGCTCATGTAAGAGGAAAACAAAAGATTTATCTCATTATGTACTTCCTCATCAATCTTAGCAATCTCATCATCGCCATCCAGTTTAATCATAATAGGAGGCCTAATAATGATGTCCATTGAAGTTTCATGTTGCTGTTGTGGCAAAGGTGGAGAATCATCATGTATTGCTTGAGTTAATGTTTGATCTTGGTTTTTTTTTTGTTCTTTTCTTCTTACTGATGAGCAATAGAATGACGTCTATGCTTATGCTCTTTAGCATTTTTGTTTCTTCTTGCATGATTTTCAAGTTGTGATTGTGTAGGATCAGGTTTATTAACCATTGGTTTCATTTCTTCCCACAAGGGAGGAACAAAAGGAACCATCAAGGGTTTTTCAACCACTTCCTCTTTGGGTTTATAAACCTATTTTATCTTAGGAGACATAATAGGAATTGTATAGTTATCTCTTGGTCTCTTAGGAAATAGGCAAAGGATTTGTTATGAATTTGTATTGGTTACTTGGAAGGGCTTTTGGTCCAATCATGGCTTCATCAATTATAGGAGTCTCAATCATGGGTTGATGCATGTTGCTAAGGGATAATTCTGATACATGCGCTTTACCTTGAAATTTTGGTAAGATTTGAAAAACATTCCTCAGGAGGCTTAATAGGTTCCATGGGTTTGGGCTAAAATAAATACAATGAGAAATTCCCACGGGAAACACAAGATTAGAGCCACTATGATGGAGTAAAGATGTCATTGACAAATGGAAATTTTAAGCATTTATGTATTATCAATGGTATGACATCCATGGAGTGTAGCCATGGATAGCCAAGCTTTACACAGAATTGGTTCGATGACAAGATGATGGAGAATGAGATATTCACTTGTTTCGGTCCAAATTTTTAAGGAAGAGTGACTGAACCTATTGTAGTGAAAGAAAAACCATTATGTGTTTTGATCCATGCTTTTGGTTGTTCAGAAGAATCTTGATAAAGATTATGCACAAACAAGAATTCCTTGGTGATAAAATGGATAAATGATAGGAAGGAATGATGAATCAAAAAAGTGCTACAACTCACCACCCTTCAATGGCTTCCTTGAAGGACTAAAGTCATACATATCACCTCAAGGTCTTGGATCTTGTTTTTTTTTTTGCTTGAAATTTCTTGGAGACCTACAACAAGGTTTAGCCTTCACAAACAATGATAACACAAACACACATGAACTCACATAGGGCTTGACATGATGCTTGGATCTTGAATTGCTACAATAAATCTCTAAAATGCTACGCTTGAATTGCTTGATAGTGCTCTCAATGTTCAATTATTGCTAGATAATTTAACTTAGTGATTTTGAGATTTTAAATGATGCAATAACTAGGTATTTATAGGAATTTTTCTAATTTCCCAAAAATTAAATCTCGATAGCTGACATTTACAAGTTGAATTTTGAATGCTAAAATGCCGAAACATAAATATCCAAAATTGGTCCTCAAAAAAATAGGGGGACCCATATATCCTAGGGTGAATGGTTCCTAGCCCAAATTTCCAAGACATTAAGTATCAAGGGTAAAATATCAATTGGATGCATTTGTTCAATGCTTACAATTTCTTAGAAAATGGTACAAACGGGCTATAAAATACATAATTTAGTAAATTAGGAAGGTTGATTAGGCTCCATAATTTAGGGGGGACAAAACATAGTGTGAAATTATCAAGGGTGACAATTTACGACACTACATTTAGCCCCCACTTTAGTGAGAGTATGAACTTAAACTCATACTCACACTAAAGTAGAAAATCTATGTTGAGGGATTCAATTTTCCAAATGTTGAAGAGATAGGATGACTAAGGATCTAGGGGACCACACAAGCCACAAAGATCCAAGATCCCATGGAAAACCAACATAAGCACAGAGGAACACACACATGTATGAAATGCAACAAGATAAAATACACAAACATGCATGCCAAAAAACACAAAACACACACGATGAATAAAAAAGACCTAACATATATATGTGATAAAAAAATAAACACACACAATGCAAACACGAATACAAAACTCAAAAAGACACACCGCAAACACAAGGTTAGTAGTACAAAAGGGGTTTGAGTTAGTAAGGAAAAGAGACCTCAGTCTTAAATTGTCTCAAATACCAAACATCATCCTTCAAATAAATGCTAGACAAGAGTATGATCTTATGAGGAATAGAAAGTCGTGTTATGCCACATCACCCATGAGCTACATAGCTCTACTAGCTATCATGTTACATTATGCTAGGTTTCCATGCAATATGATGGATTCTGAAAGGCTAGAAAGTTGTGTTATACTACACTTATGAACACATAGCTCTATTGGAAAGAAAGTTGTGTTATGCTAGGTGACCATGTTAAGGCATTAATGACTCACACCATAGAAAAGTATGATATTTTTTAGGTGAATCACAAACTAGAAGGCACCATGAGGTAGTGAAGTTTGATATTTACTAGGCGAGCCCCCAAGACAAGGTAGAAAAATGAGAAACACATCAAGTCTAGTGAAGTCCACTATTCACTAGGCGTGCACCCATGCCAACCATACTAAGAGTTACACTCCCTGATAAATATGATAAGGTTCTACAAAATGATCAAGATGCTATGCCAACACATCACTAAGTTCAATGCCCATGAAAAAAGTAAAGCAATAATTTCCAAACTCACCTAAGGAGGTGCACAAACTTGCATAAGGAGAGGCATAGATTATGATAAGGTAAGACCAAAACCTCTGAGAGTGCTATAGAAACACCACCACAAAATGTGAACAACAAAAGGGACTTTTATTAATACATGAAGGATCACACTTTAGGGAATATAACACATGAAATCACCGACATGAGAGGAAAACTCGTGGAACAGAAGAATTCACACCTTAGGGAATACTAGGAATAACATTACCACCAAGGGGAATTTCATATACCAAAAAGGGTCACACTCTTAGGGGATATCAAACCCAATATCACCACTAAAGAGACAATAACATGGATCAAGAAGGCTACATTTTCATTGAGAAGGTCACACTTACAAGGAGATGTATGCTATCATCACTAAGAAGGGATCATTTAACCTATAAATAATAAATGAGGGACTATATGCCCCACTTAAAATGTTAGTGTAATCTCTAACATAACATTTTAAGGAGATAAAGAGGGATCCCTTGCTAGAATGAATGCACCTAGGACAAGCCTACTTAATCCCTTTCCCCTCAAGTGTAGGTAGAAAGGTGAGCCAATATGAATCATGATATGCTTCTCCTTGTGAAATGAAATATAATTACATAAAGCCTAATTTATACCCACATGCATGGTAGTGAGCATTGTGTTATACTAGAATTACCACATGGAAAGGAGCAACAACTAATTCTATTGATTAAGTGAAGGTCTTTTTGATGTTTTTGTTATTTTGAAGGACAATAGCCAAGACCTCTTGTTGTTTCTTTCGTTTTAGGATCTACAGGGATACAAATACCTTGTTCTTTTATACCACATCATTTTCCATTATATCCAAGTTGTTTCGAAAGCTCATAACCTCTTCAATAGATGACTTCCATTTACTTTGAAGAATGTTGTTTTTCATAATCAATGTCATCGTATGTGGATTTTTAATTTTTGTTTTCATCTTTATGAGTATTTATGGATGTTTCAGTGATAGATTGTGTCATATCATTGTGATTTCTTCCTCTTTTCCTAATTTTCATGGTGTAATCTTGTATTCCCCCATGAATGTAGGTGTGAAATCTAATGATTCCAAATCATCATCCAATAAATTTTTCACTAATGAGAGACAATCAAGATCATCATTGATTTGTAAAGGTTTTACTTTTGTAGTTGGTGTCAATGTGCCATAATATCTTCCCAAGTAGGAGAGGTAAGGGGAGCAAGACAAACAAGATTCTCATGATGCTCAATGATTCGATCTTCTAACACCAAGAGACCTTCTTCCCAAGTAGAAGAGGTATCATGGGAATAATAAACATGATTTTCATGATTGCCAAATATTGTATTCCCTTTCACCAAGCTAACCTCACACATAGGAGAGATAGTGGGAGAGGGATCAATGAAAAATAAAAAAAAGAGGGGAACTAAACTCATTGCATGAAATGCTTATTCTGACCCTCCTCCTCCTGCTCAGACAAAAAATACTTCTATTGATAGTGCTACCACTCCTATGGCCCCTTTTGTTCAAATTTTGGATAAAGTTGTTCTTGTTGTTGTGCGCGTTGCTTCCCCTTCAAGACTCTTGCTGCTCCCATTTTGGACAAGGTTGTTTCTACCATGATTCTGATTGCTCTGATCTTCGATAAGGATGTTTCACCCAAAGTTCCTATTGCTCCACCTGTTAGTTTTTCTAATGGAGATTCTCCCCCTTCCTACTTAAATGATTCAAACTTGGTTTCTATTTCTCCTTGGATAGTTGTGCATTACAGGAATAATTGTACTCCTAAGAAAGACTCTATTTCGCTTGACAAGTCCTTGGGGAAAATTTGTTGGGTTCACGCTCTGGTGCTTGAGCTTTCTCTCTCTATATCTCAATTTATGTGTTGTTTTTCTATAAATGGGATCAGGTCCTTTCTCTGCCTTTTAATCAAAACCAAAAATTAATCAAAATGCTTAACAAGATATGACAATAGAACATGAATTATGATAGTACAAGATTTTTGCAATGAGAACATGATGTAAATAATTTTCTTACTAAAATGCAACAATTTTTCCCAATTTTGCAATGAATTAAGAAAAATGACACCTTTCTTGCAAATGCAATAACATCGTTTTAGAATCTCAAATCATAAATCATTAGACATAAACATACTGAAAATACAAAGAGAAAGATTTGTGCAATTTTTTTTTGGGCCACCAGTACCAGGAAAAAGGTGCCCAAGGGTTTTTGAGTCCTAGATAGGGAGTTTGATTGTGTAAGGCATCACTAAAGGATTATGGGTCTACTTGCAAACAAGTTTAACAGTGAATATTTTTCTAGAATTTTCTTAATTTGTGATAATTATGATTCAACATACCAATGTGCAACAATTTTGAAAATGTTTTGACAAATTTGAATGCAATTTTCAAAGCTAGGATACAATAATTGACTGATTCTAAGATGCCAAAATTTGAAAAATGATTATTTTGATGCAATTTTGAAATTAAACCATGTACTTTTTTCACTTTTTTGACCTAAATGAAAGATTCCTAAATGGATGCAATAAATAATTTCACACCTAATGAATGTAATTTGAATGTAGATCTAATCTAAGATGACTAAAAAAATCTTTATAAAACTTATGATGCAATATGTGATGCAACTTTTTTGAATTTTTATGCTTTTATGATGCAAAAATGAAATCCTAAATGAGAAATACGAGACAATGCAATGTAAATCCTAGATCTAGTGTTGAATTACTTCAGATTTCAAAAAAATATTATGTCAAAATATCAGGTTCACCAAAATGAAACGTAGAAAAATGGAAACCTAAGTTTTAATGTATAGAACCTAGGACCAATTATGGCCTTTTTCTAGGGTTTGATTAAGATGGAGATCAACAAGGTGTATAGATTGACTTTCAACCATGAAGGTTAGCTACTTAAACCTGTATCTGAATCTTTTTGAGCTTTGGAATAGATTGGAATTGACTGAACATGATTTACATAATTAGATTATGTTCCCTAGTATCAAAATTGTAAGAATTCGATAATCAATAAATTGAAATAGTGAATTGTAGGTAGATCTAGGAAGTGCAGAGGATTGTGTACCTACCTATAAAATTTGACACTAGTCTGAATAGGAGGATAGATTCACCCAAGGGTGTTTGAGTCCTTGTATCCATCTGCTACTCTATTTTTTTAGTCCTCTTATAATAGATATGAGATCTCCATTCCGCTTGTAGATTTGTTAGAACATTGCTAGATAATTCTATAGGTGAGTTTTTGTGAGTTGACAAGGTGTAGGGCAGAAATTGCAACAATGAACAACTTGTCTTCAAACTTCTTTCAATCCTCTTCAAGCCTTGAACTTTCACATTCAAAGGGAAGGAAAGAGTTGTGCCATTTAGGGGCTTGCCTCAGTCAAACCCTATGTTAGTGTTTCCACTTCCACAATGGGAATGCTAATGAGAAATTGGATAAATGATAGGAAGGAATGATGAATCAAAAAAGTGTTGCAACTTAACACTCTTAAATAGATTTCTTGAAGGATTGAAGTCATACACATCATGTCAATGAATCTGATCTTGCTTGCTTGATTGCTTGAAATTGCTTGGAGACCTACAACAAGGGTTAGCCTTCATAAACAATGATAACATAAACACACATGGACTCATATATAGGGCTTGACATGATGCTTAGATCTTGAATTGCTGTAATAAAGCTATAAAATGCTGCTCTTGACTTGTTTGATAGTGCTCTTAATGTTAACTTATTGCTAGATAATTTCACTTAGTTCTTGTTAGATTTCAAATGATGCAATAACTAGGTATTTATAGGTATTTTTCTAATTTCCCAAAAAATAAATCTTAATAGCCGATATTTGCAATTTGAATTTTGAATGTTGAAATGCCCATTGCAAGTATATGTAGTTGGTGTTGTCATTGATGTAAAAAATCTTTTCAGTGTTGTCATTGGAGTCAACTATATGAGTAGGAGTTTGTTGAAAGGATGTGTAGTTGGCATTGAGTTGGCATTGTCTCTAATGATGCTTTGATTAGTTACATTATGTTGTCATTAGTAAGCTACTAGTGTCAACCTCTAGTGTTTCTTTGGTAAGCTTATGTCTATGAATGTATGGTTGATTTTTTATGTTGCATTTGGCTTGATGGTGATGAGGAAGTACAGAAGATGTTGATGATATGTTATTGGTGCTTGGTTTCCAAGTGATTTTAAGAAAATTGAATAATAAGAGGAAACAATATGTTACAATGGTGTTGTGTGTTGCAGAGTAGTGTTATGGTTTGGCTCCACATTTATTCTAGGTTGAAGATCTTCTTGTGTAGTTTAGATATTTTGATCAGAGTGTTTAGAGGTGTTGCATTCATAATTTGGTGTGCTGAATTATTATGTAGAGAAAGGTGTGCCCACTAGTACTGTGTATTGAAGAGGTTTTGAGGAGAAATGTTCTTGCTTTGCATTTCTTTGTAGAGTGGTTTTGGGTCTTGTGGATCTAAAAGGGTTTTGACAATGTGTATCTTTATTTTGTTGAGGTTGTTCATGTTTTGGTGCTTTGAAAGTCAATTTCTTAAGTTGTAGTGTATGACGGAGTTATTTGAGAGTACTGGGTGTGTACATTCTTCAACTGAAAGTTGTTGTGAAGGAGTTTTTTGGATTTTAGGGTGTTTATGGAATATTCTAGATCATGTTAAAGTGTTATGTGGTGTTCGTGAGTCATCTCTAGATTTAAGGAAGTTTGTACTTAAGTGTCAATGTTGTTAACACAAGTTCGACCGACCTTGGGTGTTTACACTACTTGCGGAGTTGCTTTGATGGTTGTGGAAGCATGGCATGGTGTGTTTGAGTGGATTTAGGTCCTAGATAAGGTATTGTGGTCCACCTTCATTCCTTTCCACTGCATGAATGTTTTGGTGCTGACCTAATTTGAATTTGCATGGTTGAGGTGGATAACCGACCTTGGAGAATGTTTTCAAGGTTGAAGATGATATAAATATGAGTTGAGTTGTTGAGAGATGATAAGATAGATAAGTATGATGTGAGTGATGCAAATTGTAGAGTTGTAGGGTGTGAATTTGAGAAGTGAATTGTGAGATTTCATGTGTTAGATTACTAAATGTAGTGAGCAAAGGGTGTCTACAATTCTTCAGAAAGACTACGAAGGTGTTGGTGATTTTGTGGTAGATTCTTCTATTGTATTGAGATTTTTATCTCATTATAACACTCTTCTCTATGTTATTTTCTATTATGGAAGTGAGCCTTTAATTGTGATCCCTTTTTTCTTTTGGGTAGTGAGCCCTTCAATAGTGAGCTCTATTGTATTCATTGTTGATATTAATTTATATTGTGAGCTAATCCTCATTGTAGTTTTTCCTATATTGGGTTTTCCACATAAATTTGGTGTTTCCTTGTGCATGGTGTTGATTTGGTTTTATTTATGTTATTTTATTTCATGATAAATCATTCTAAAAGATTAAGGGTTAATTGGATTAATGTGGATTTAAATATTTATGAGGTTTTAAAGTTTTAAGGTACAACTGATTCACCCCTCCTCTCATTTGTCTTGTGCATTCAACAATTGGTATTAGAGAAAGGTTCCTTGGAAGAAAGCTTAACTGCTTGAGTTAGATCTTGGATGGTGCACAAGAAGGATGTTCCTATATTTTATGGATTAGATTATGTATTTTGGAAGACAAGATTGGAAGGTTTTCTAGTTTCTATTGGATTTGAGATCTAGAGATCTATTGAGAGAGGATATACTATTCTTCCAAATGGTCTGAGCATTGATGATGAGATCAAGGCCTATGAAAAAATGGAAAAGAAAGGTATGCTCTCTTAATTGGTCTTGCTAATTCTAAATTGGTGAAAGTTATGAATATAAAAACTACTCTAGATAAATTTGAGTAAAGTTAGAAATAATTTATGAAGGAGATGATAATATAAAGCAAGCTAAGATGAAAAATCTGAAGATCATTTTTGAGAACCTGTGAATGTATGAAGATGAAAACATCATAAGCTATTTATAGAAGGTGGGTGAAGTTGTCAATGGTATGAAAGGTCTTGGTGGAAAAATAAAAGAAGAAGAAGTGGTAAAGAAGGTACTTATAACTCTTCCTAAAGCTTATAGTCATAAATTTTCTACTATTGAAGAATTTTACAAAATTTGAATCAATATACCAAAGATTAGTTGTATGATTCTTTAACTACTTTTGAAATGACAGAATTTGGTGCAAGTAGTACAAAAGTTGAGACTAATTTTAAGGTTGGAAAATCAGAGAATATTGTGGAATAATATTAGGAGGATCTTGATGATGTGGATGCTAGCTTTGTGAGAAGAATGAAAAAGGGTATTGGAAAATATAGCGATAAGTTGGATTTCAAATGTTTTAGTTGTGGAAAGATAGGTCATTATGCTTCTAGATGTCCAAAAAGAGCTTTGAATAACAAAAAGTGGTAGAACAAAGGTAAAATGATTAAGAAAAGCTATTATGTTTTTAGAAAGAAGATGCAATTATATCTAATGATGAATCTAATTATGGAGATGATGAGGATGGTGAATTATTGTTCATGGATTTAAAAGATAAAACTAATTATGCTAACTTTGAGAGATGTGTGAAGGAAAGGCCTTTGAAATCAAGTGCTAAAACTAAAGGAACTTTGGTGTCTTCTTTTCATGCTAGACAAGAGATGAACTACTAGATCATTGATAATGGATTATCTAATCATATGACTAGTAACAAGAGTAAGTTTTTTAAACTTGAAAGATATGAAGGAGGACTTGTTAGGCTTGGTGATGATAATATTGGGAAAATGTGTCTCAAATTTGCAATTATATAAGGTAATTGTTACTAGATTTTACTTAAAAATTTGAGCATGTGGGTTAAACATGGCTCCCACAAGGGTTGAGCTCGGTGTGCCACTTTATTTAGCTTTAAAGATGCAAATAAAGGTTGTATACAATGTCTTCAAAATGGATTTTCAAATGTAATGATAAAACATGAGTAGGATCTCAAGGATATGCAAAAATGAAATTACAAATAACCTTGGAGGCATTGGAACAACATACTAAAAGGATAGTTGCATTAGATGCCAACAAGGCTGGAGAGACTTCTTTTCAGAGGTTACCTTGCACAACCAAAATGAAAGAAAATCAATAGATAACTAATACTAGGACAATCAAGAGAGTTTGTGCAATAAGCAATGAGTAAGCCCTATCCAAGGATAGAGGGGCTTTCATACAAAGGAAATATAGATGGAAAATTGAATAAGATACATGCCACTACTGTCCAAAGACAATCATAAAAGTCACCATATGCATCAAAGAACTGTACCATGAAGTGCAATGAAAATTTCATGACAACCTTGTACAATGCCTAACAAAGAAAAGTCAATCATCTTGGTGTTGTCAAAATACCGTCAATGGTAGTGATTAAGATCTTCAATTAAAAGAGATGATAGTCCATGTAAAAGACATTAGGTCATGTTTTCAAGATAAGATAAAAAATGCTAATATTGTTAGCATCCTTGTTATCATGTAAAGGATCCTGCAACCATAGTTCTTCAAGAAAAATCTTGTGGTTTGGTAATGGTTGGTAAAGTGGTGCATATTGTAGGGGTGGGAGCAACTATGAGATTTAATGCTTCTTGCTGCTATAAGTTTGACTCACCTATGTGAGAATAAAGATATGCAAAAAGTCCTAGAAGATGATGAAAATGTTGAAATGGAAATATTAATTCACTCCAGAACAACAAATGTATACAGTCCACTATAAGGTTGTTTGTGTTCAAATGACAAGTATATTGTGACAGTGAATGTCACAGTGAAATGAACATAACAAAGGCTTATATAGGTTGTGGATGCAATGAATTCAAGGTAGAATGTGTGGTAAAGGATCAATATTAATAAGGAATAACAAAATATTCCAAATCAACAACAACTTAAATTAGTAGTTGAACTTTATGCTTGTAAAGGTTTTTTTTCCTCTTTGATTAAGTAATTTTCTATTACAATTTAGTCTCAAGATTTAATACTTGGAGCAGTGTTGTGCCCACTATCATCAAGAGGTCAAAATGGAGGGTGGGATGATTTGGAGGTCTATGGTGAAGGATAATGATATGTATGGTAAATTCTTATATGTTTTTGATTAGGTAATATCCAAGGCTATTAATTAAAGTGCAGAGGATGTATAGTGCCATACTTTTCCAAACTTGTTAGGATAAATCTACCTATGACTTTGAGGATTTTTGTTTCCTTTTCTTGAAGAAATTTCTATGGGAGAGGGGTCTCAGTATTCCATGTTTAGACATGTTGCATTAAGCCTTTAGGAGCTTTTTTGTAGTTACAAGGAGTTTGATCATCAAAAATCTCAAAATGAAGATATTATTCATACTTTCTAAGTAAAAAGTGAGCCCAAAAATTTGATTGTTGATAGTACATGTGATATTGAAAGCACAAGGAATATGCATATAAGACATGGCTTATAAAACCAGGTTGAATATGATAGAACCAAAGGGTTTGTGTATAACATCTCATTGAAGAATGAAGTGATAAAAGTTTCTATGCCAAATGAATGCACAGGAAAATAATGTCGTGGCATAGAGAGATGAGAAAAATCATGAGAGACTATGTCATACCCTGAAGACAAGGCACAAGGTTTGCACTCAAATATAAAAATAAAATAGAGGAAAGTAATCTTCATATTTTCTTTAGCCAGAGCCCAAGCCAAAAAAAAATACAGAGAAACAGGAAAAATTCTTACTATTACTACCTTGAAGAGTTTGAGGCCTCATTTTTTTTTCACAGTGAGGGAGACTTACCTAGTAGCTCGACCTTGATTATATGAAGGAGAATATTCATGAGAGCACACTGTGTGTCCATAATACCCATAAAATCTCCAGATCAAACCCTTTGGTGGCAGTTCTGAGTGGAAGACTCTTGAAATGGAAAAAGGAAAATGCATCCTTTTCACTTTGGATTGGTTTTTGTTATTAGGGTTTTTTGTTTACCCTAATCTCATGTCAATAAGAGAATAGTAATTTTTCCTATCTTTTATTAATTGAAATGAGAATTAATATATGCCATGGTGGGGAGTTCATTCTTAGTGAACTCTTTTTTTTCTTGTACATGCCTTATGGAGGGGCCTTTGTCACTTAGACATTGGTGCATTTATTTTCTTTTCCTCACTTGATCAAGGTTTATTTTATTAGTGCCTTTGTAGTTTTGCATTTATTTTAAATGTGAATCCTTTTTATTAAATGATATTGTTATAAATCACTTGTATTAAAGTCTTAATTTTAATGCAAGATGAAGTATATGCTTTGTAAATGCCTTAAAGGGATGTTGTTAAATATTTATTCTTTGAAAAGCATATAGGGTACATTGGAATCAATTTTCAAACATGTGCCAAGGATATTGGGGTGATTCATCACTTTGTTGGAGAGTTAGAGAGTATTTAGGCCCTTTTTAATGTGCCTTATGGTTTGATTAAGTCAAATTTTACTTTTTCAACCTTTGGGAGCTATTTGGGAGAGGATCCAGTTACTATATTTCAAGCTTTATTGGTGTATCCGACCCATGAAGCTTCTAACTCCTAGTTTGGTGGATCTTAGTTGGAGAATGATGTTATATTATCATTTTGACTCTTTTGAAGAGTTAGCTCTTACTTGTTATCTTTTTCTCTATGACTTTTGTGATTCCTTTGTAGAAAATACAACATACTATGTAACTTAGTTTTGGACATAAAATTTAGTGAAGGCCTTTGATGCTTCTTGATACAAAATTTTACCTTCTTATTCAGTGCATTATTGTGTGTTCCATGTGATTGATCAAATTATTTGTGAGATATTCTTCATCTCCTCTTAATTTTGTCTCATGTTTTTGATTCCTTTATGCATATTTGTGTTAATGCAGGCTACAAATGTTTTCATAAAAATGCAAAAAGACTTCTAGTTGTGAGGTTACCCTCCTCCTTGAGGTTTGTGATTTAGGGCCCTTTTGTGAAATATTTATGTAGAAAGCGTACAATAGTAAGTAGTGAAAGTTCATTTTCTATCATTGCAACTAAGTGTTTTGAAGTTTTGAAGTTTTGAGTTTCTTTGTCCTGTTTAGGTTTGGTGCATCACCCATAGTATAGATTTCATTTCATGTACTCTTTCTTCCTCTTTCTCTGGCAAGTTAGTAGTTTAGGTGAGAACCAAGAGGAAGTCGGCATTCTCCGGAGGTTGACCTCTACTTATCAAATCCCATACTTTGAGAGGTCTTCCCATGTTACATTGGATTGTTGAATTTCACATTCAACAGGGTGCAAAATCCAGGCTGAATAACAGTACTGTTGATACATAAAGTATTGTTGATACGTCCACGATGGGGGGTGCGGGAGGGTTTCCCCTAGGAGGGGTATGGGGGGGATCATACCCATGATTGGGGGTCCGAGGGCAGCACGAGAAGCACCTCTGAAAGGAAAATTTTATTTATATTTTATTATTGTAAATATGGACGATTCATTATTAGGTCTTAGATTTGACAACCAATATTTAATTATCTTGACTTGCCCTAGAAGGCACCCCTATTTCATGAGGGCATTATTTTATGATAGTGTATTGTGATGTATTTTGAGAGTTTGGTATTGGTCATGCTACCTTTGGTTCTTTGGTTGGTGATACTCCTACGAGAAGCTTGCTCTACAAGTATAATGTAATCTTTGTGATTTTTGAATAATATATTGTGTGGCTTTTGGAGTGGGGTTTTTCTCTTGAAAGGGTTTTCCCCACGCATATCATTATGTTGTGGTATGCATGATATTTGTTTTTATTTATATTTAAGTTTTTGTAATTGTTGAAAGTTCTGTAAAGTTTTGCATTATTCTCCTCTCAAGATTAGTGTGGGAAGTTGTTTTGCTACCTTAGCTTCCTTACAAGTGGTATCAAATCCTGATCACCTTTGGTTTCAGTTGTGGGTTGTTGGGTTTTTTGAACTAATATATATTTGAGTGGGAGGTTGTTTAGAAGACACTTTGTGATCTTATTGTAGGAATTTTTAGATGGCAAGTTTATTAGGGAAATTAGAGGTGGATAAATTTTCTAGAAATAATTTTGAAATATGAAAGCTGAAGATGGAGGATCTACTAGTAGATCAAGATATGTGGGATGCTATTGATGAGAATGTTTCAATGCCTACAAATCCTACTCAGGATGCTCAATATGATGTTATGGACCTTAAATCCAAGGGTCTAATTAGATTTTTCTTGGTAGAATCCGTTTTAATCAATGTCAATGAAGAGACCTCTACACAAAAACTATGGAAGAAGCTTGGTGAGATGTATCAAGCCAAATCTTTAGTGAACAAGATTTTCTTGACGAAGAAATTATATTCCTTGAGAATGAAAGAGGGTGGATCAATTATAGACCTCTTGGAAGCATTCAATATACTAGTGGCTCAGTTGGCATCAATTGGTGTCAAAATGGATGAGGAGGATAAATGTCAAATATTGCTATGTTCTTTGTCTGATTCATGGGATTCTCTTATTATGGCTATTGGGAGTACTTCTGTTATGTTGAATACTAAAGATGTGGTGGGCTAATTTCTTTCTAAAGAGATGAGGAGGAAGGTATCCATCAATGCCAAGGAAGCCCTAAGTGTTCTTGGAAGATCTAAGAAAAAATGAAAGAAGAATGAAAAGCATGATAAATCCAAGTCCAAGAAAATCTCTTGGAAAGTCCAAAGTTATTTGCTAGAACTACAGTAAAAATAGAAATGTTCGTAAAGACTGCAAAGAAGAAAATAATAAGAAAAATAAGAAATTCGATTCAGATTCTAAGTATGAGAAGGAAGATGGTGATGCATTCATTAGAGCTTTGGCATCTCATGCTAGTAATGATGCATGGTTAATTGAATCAGTTGCATCTTTCCATATGACCTTTAATAGAGATTGGTTTAAACCGAATATGAAAAAATTGATGTACGTAAGGTGTACTTGGGTGATGATTCTCATTTGAATATTATTAGTTGTGGTAAATTTAGAATCAAGTTTCTTGATGGTAGAATAAAAAGGATTAATGATGTGTTGCATATCCCTAGATTAGAATAAAATTTGTTATCTGTGAGCAAATTAATAGATGTAGACCTGTGCAGGTAGTATTTTTTTGATGCAGGATGCAAGATGGTTAAAGGTGCCATGGTCATTGCTAGATGTGTTAGACACATTGTATAAGCTTGATTCATGCATCGTTGAGTGTAATAGTAATTCCATGAAAAAAATTTGTGGAAGAGGTGAGGGTTTCACCTTCAGCAGATGGTCATGGCTTATGGGTTATTTTTATTTTGAATCAAAGTTACCCATAGAGAAAACTATGGTATGGCACCAAATACTTGGCCACATTGGAGAAAAGGGTCTAAGGACCTTGAAAAAAAAAAAACTTTTTGAAGGTTTGTCTAATTGTAATCTTGAATTTGATTTCTCTGAACATTACATTAATGGAAAACCAAACCACATTCAGTTTTACTTGAGTTCTCATAAATCTTGTAGTGTTTTGGATCTTATTCATTCTGATGCATGTTTGGTCTTGTAGATGTTCCTTAAATTGGTATGTCCACATATTATGTTTCATTTATTGATGATTATAGTATAAGGACATGGGAATTGTTTTTAAAGAGTAAATCTAAAGTTTTCAGTCGATTTAAAAAATTTAAAGCAATGGTTGAGTTACAAAATGTAAAGAAAATAAAATGTTTGAGGACTGATAATAGTAGTGAATTTTTCTCTAATGATTTTGATAGATTATGTAAATATTCTGGTATTCATAGATAGAAGACAACTCCGTATTCTTCACAATAGAATGGAGTTACATAAAGAATGAACATGACACTAATGGAGAAGGCTAGGAGTATGTTTAGTGGTGCTAGTCTAGAATAAAGGTTTTGGGCTGAAGCTGTTGCCATTGCTTGTTACCTTATTAACAAGTCTCCTACATCATTTCTTGTTGATAAGATGCCTATAGAGGCATGGTCAATCCACAAGCCTTCATTAAGACATGTTAGAGTTTTTGGTTGGTAGGGATATGCCACATGTGCCAAAGGAGAAGCGAACAAAGTTGGAGAACAAGGATGTGAAATGTATCTTGATCAGATACAATTATGGTGTGAAAGGATACAAGCTTGGGGATCCTATTACACAAAAGGTAATACATAGTAGAATTGTTAATTTTAGATAAACTAAGCCTTCTGAATTGTTACATTGCATCCAAAACAAAGTAAATAGGAAGATGTGATTCAATTTCCTTCTACACCTGAGAAATTTGAATCAAGGCCCATGGATAGACAAGAAGTTGAGGAGATCTCATCTAGCTCTGAATCTTCAGAGGTGGAGGAAGAAACTCCAACTGAGCTTGTTTGTAGTTCTACAAGGAATAAACAACTGCTTGAAAGGTATTCACATGATGATTGGAGATGTATTTTTTCTTTGAATTCTAACATGGATGAACCCAGATCAATAGAAGAGGTATGAATGATGCAAAATCTTGGAAGATTGCTATGGATGAAGAAATGACAGCTTTGAAAAGAATGATACATGGGATCTTGTATTGTTGCCTGAACAACAAAAACCTATTGGTTGAAAATGGGTGTTCAAGAAAAAGATTGGTTATGTAGACATTTAAATAATCCTAATTGACATTATGTATCTAAATCTGATCAATTAACATAGTTTCTTATATTAATTAAATAAAGAAATTTATTGGATTAATTCACTAATGTTCATCAAATTTAATTAAATAAATCAAATTATTTAATTAAGTCCCCTAAATTTCTCTCATCTCGTTTAATAAATCAAATTTCACAATCTCCTAATCCCTTCAAATTGATTCATTATGAATTAATTAACTCCTAATCATGATTACCCATCCTCTATCTTTTGACTCAACCTTGGTCAAACTCAACCCCTGATTAACTAACCCACTTGCACATTTAAATAATTATTTTAATTAACTAATTACCCTTTTTTTTTTCCTCACAAAAGCATATGCTTTGCGAATATTCTTCCAATAACTCCACTTATTGACTTTCTTATCACATGCATTAAGTTCTCTTACATCTCAACCATATGCACTAATGTTTCTTACATTTCACCCACATCCTCTTACACTCTCAACCATATGTATTATTCTCTTACATCCTCTTTACTTGTACATTCCCCAAAATGTGCTCCACCTTCATCCATTAGACTTGTGACAAGTGTCACATTCTCATTGGCTCTAATTTAGTCCAACATTCCTCCAATCTCTTCATTCTTCAACCTTTCAACCCTATTTATAGGGGGATTCTCTATGAAGAAATCATCCACAATCATATCCACAATATAAAGCATTCTCATTATAGGAACACTCATCATCTTTGCACCTTTATCATATTTGGAAGCTCATCACTAGGGATTGGGAAAGGGCCTCTTTTCACATCAAAGGAGCAACAGTCTCCACATGGGATGATGGTTTGGTTGATTTGGATTAGATTTACATATTTAGTTGGCTATGTTGCATGCCTTACTTCATGTTTTCTTTTCTATATTTGATCAATAATTTCATAAGGAGTGGATTATTTTAGTTTTCTAACAATGGATAATTTGTATATTTTATTTGTTGTTAGTGATTACAGATTCTCCTCTCACATTTTGGCACTCACCATGGGGCGGTAGTTTATAGGCATTAGAATCATTTGATGAATTTATCACCAATTTTCTTAGCTTTTTCATCAAAGGATTTCCATGAATGTATTGACTGATGTCTTTCACTATTATCTGTATTAACTGATGCCTTTCACTATTAACTACATTGGAAAATCTTTATCGTAGTAAAGATTTCGCCTTTCTCTGATTTTAACCTCAATTTTTCATAGACATCTCGCATATGGTATCCATCTAACTTGGTAATATAATATTCTGCAAGCTTTGTTCCATATTCTATGTTGTTCTTCGACACTTTACAATGATGCAAGTTTGCATTTAACCCATAGATCATCTAATAATTTCAATTTTATTTCCCTCATCATGGTCAAATTATAATTTACTGTGTGAACCAATGCTGCATTTGTTTTTGCTTAGTTTATAAATGCTAGATATTCACATATGAAGGCATGATTTATGTTGTATCTTGAAAGTTTGAAAGAAACATTGGAAATATTTGTGGTCACCCATCCTTGAATGTTGTAAAGTCTTTATTTATTTCCATTCATTACTTGAGATAATGTCTCTTTTAGGCATTCTGTCAAACAATCAACTTTCCTGTTCTTGAGATTACTTTCCAGTGAAATTTTTGTTGCATTCATTTCTCTTGTTCTTCAGATTATGTAATAGTGAAAAGTTTGATGCATTCATTTCTTTCCATGAAAAATCTACTTACTTGATCCATTTTTCTTTTTATGGTCAAATATGGGAGAAAATTGACCAGACTAAGCCTAAATAGGGTTAAATTTTGAGACCATAAAATATCTACAAGTTTTATGAACCAGGAAGCTTGCAATGTCACGTCATTCATGACCACACAAAATTGATTTGAAACAATATAAATTCATTTAAATCTATGAACATAGAAGTCACCTTTCTCTAGTTGTTGAATCTAGTAGTCTTTGTTATGTTTTCATATACCTAATCGTCTTTCCTACAGTTGCTCAGAAATAACATTTGACAACCAATTAGTGTTTAGCTACAAAAGTATGTATTTGATTAGTAGTTTTGTGTAAGGTCGGTTATAGCTGGGAGCCATAGAAAGTAGGAGTTTTACTCAACATTCCATAAATATATTTTTCTTGTGTAGTAGGTTTGTGAGATTTATCTCAGGGATTATGTCTCATTATAGTTGCACAAGGAAACATATTTAATCAAAGTAACTTGTGACAGGCGACTGGCTACTTGCATTTAATGGAAGTAATTTGTGATAGGTGATTAGCTACTTGAATTTAATTGAAATAACTCCATCACTCATTACAGGCTATGCATAACATCTAGAGGTTGTGAATCTTTCTTGATATCTTTTGAGTTATTTTTTCTTGGAAAACACATAATCACTCTTTGTAGGCTGATTTCCCAAAATCTTTGTCCGGTGGTGTTGTATCTAGTAGGTATAATTAAAATCACTCAACTTGGAGTGGGTGCGATAATTTCTCACTAATATTGCATTTAATTTTAATTTCTAACTATTGGGTGAATTTGAAAAGCTTTCATTGACTATTGGAGACCTCTCTATAATGTTATGATAATGAGATAAACATAACTTGATTTGGTGGAATAGTGTTGTCAGACTATGATTTGGTGGAGTGGCCTTTAAAGCTTTTTTTTACATAGCCAATTATTTGTCTTACGAACTTGGAGTTGCATAGAATCTAATTTTTAACATTATAACCATCATTTTTTTTTTTTAAACTTTGCATGAAAAGTGTAATTTTTGGTGATAGTGCTATATGCTTCATTGATTCCTTGAAATAAATCTCATTTATAAGATTTTACTTTGTAATTTCTGCAAGTTTGCATCAAGAAACAATGTTGGTCTCTCTCACGTGAGAATCAAATAGCAAGATTTGAGTTGGAAAAGTGGGAATTGAACTTGAACTTGAAAAAATCATTTTTAAATGCTGATTGTAATAGTCTAGAGCATTCATTTGCTACTTTGATTTTTTTGTTTTAGGCCAGATAGATCAATTTGGGTTTGAAATCAATCATTGTTTTTATTTTTTCAAAGTTGGACTAAAATTGAACATTAAAAAATTACTAGACTTTGATTTTGGGCTAAAATTGAACAAGACAAATTCACACTTAGCTTTTGGTGCTGAAAATGAACTCACTTTTATTTTGGGGTTTAAAAAGAACTTGTGTCTTCTTTTCTTTGTGATTCTTTGCACTCCTTGTCACTTGAATGTGTATGCACTTCTCTCGTGCCACTCGATGATCTTGAGAATCAAAAGTATTCCATTGACATTGGTTGTTAAAATTACCTACATACATTTGAATTTGAATCTAAAATAGAGCCCAAATTCTAGTGTGAGGAAAGGACATTGTGTGTGTTCCCTCCTTGTGCTTTACATGAACTGGACAATCGAACTATAAATGTACTCCCTCAATTTTGTTCACCTTTAGAAGGGCCTGCCTCCCCGCTTTGAAAGGAGGGAGTGACCCAAGTGGTATTGAGCTAAAGCCAAGCTCTTTCAAACTACTATATAAATGTGTGGTTGTGATGAAAATTATGATCAGCAAGAAGTGGTATGTGATAGCTCTCCCTTAGTATATTCATGATGTGAAAATCCCTTGTTCTAAGGGTTGGGAGACCTCTCAAGGGAGTTTATCATAGTATTTCCTGAACTGGAAGCCCGTATTATGAACCATTGTTTAGAATCCAGAATCCTTAATACTTGTTGGTGCAAGAACGGTCATTCTGAAGCCACCCCAAATTTGTACTATTCAAATTAGAAATAAAAAAATCCTTAGGATCTCTGGGTCTTAAGGATTTTTAGATTTGGTGGTCCCGAGAAGTGTGCGTTGTGGAGGGGAGCCAGTGTCACCAAATCTCTAACTGTTCACTTTGTCTTAGTGTTTGGAGAAATCCGAGTAGGAAATCAATAAAGTATGACCATTTCTAACCTAGAATTATGCAATTTTTGAGTCAATTAAAACATATTGCTTGGATCTCAAACTTTGAAACAAACATTAAACAAACCATCAAAATTTCAAACCCTTTGGAAAGAGTGAATATCTTTGAAGTGTCCAATTATTACTACTTATCCCTAGGGATTTTATCCTTAAGAGGCTTCTAAATATTTAGACTCACATCTCAATTTACTCTCTCTAAAGTCAACCTAGGGAAACTATGGCCTTGACTCTTTGATTTTCACATAATGGACCTTGTGGAATAAAAATTATCTAAGACATAGACATTTAATTTGAAATATAAACAAGATGTGTTGATGTGGTAAAAAAGAATCCATTTAATTAAGATAAAGGACAATTGAACCCCACATATGTGTTTGTTCCCATGATTTCTCGTAAAGTCAAGATTCCAAAGCAAAAGTATTTAAGAAAAAACTTCAAGTTTAGGTGTCATACTCAAAAATCCATCAAAAGATACATTAGGAAGTGCAACTTAAAGCAATGCACGGGTATGTGCAAGATCATGATGAGCCAACAAGTGGCGATATGTAAGTGATATGATGGTCCATGTGGCTGAGAACATGTTTTTTACCCAAAATTGATGAAATGAAAAGGGTTTTTAAAGGAGATTCTAACTTTCCACCAATATAAATTATGCTTTACTTTTAATTTTATAAATAATTATTATTCATTTTCTATTAAAATTACGACTAAATTCCTGATTGATAGGTTGATTGAAAAACATCTATAGCTTTCAAATGGTATCACATTTTTTGAATCCAAAACATGTGTCACATTCTATTCTTCGCATACTATAGGATTAAAAAAGAAAAAAATGAATTTCATGAAGTTTTGACCAAGTTAAGGTGGTCAGACATACGAGTTTTTATATTTTTTATAAGTTGTAATAAAAAAATCATAATTAATTATTTACTTGGAAAAAAGTTACAAAAAAATATAGATCACATGAGGAAATGAGTCCTCTACTTATATCTTAAATCTTATAAAAAAATATTATCATTTTATTGTGGTTAGGGTGGTTAGACAAACACCTACTTCTTATTTTTCCTTGAAATTTAAGTACTACTGCATTGAAATTTCAAATTTTCACCAAATAGAATTTTTTTAAAACATAGACCTAGTATTTTAGAAACTACATTCAATTTTCTAAAAATTCTATTCTTACATATTTTTTAAATAATATATATAACGTATTCAAATTTCTATGTCAAGTTGCCTAACTCTGATTTTCTAAATTTTTATTGCCACTCAAGGGCCTATTTTTTCCATGATGATCCTACACATACCCACACCAAGATAATCAAGAATGTCACAAGTTTTTATAGACAATATTCCATTGAACAATCCAAACATGTATCCTCAATATGAACCACTTCTTTGATCATAGGATTTGAAAAGCTTTGGAGGTTTAGCATGTTCTTCAACACCTTGGTCTTGTAAACAAAGTCTTTATAGTTTCATATAGATATCTGGAAAATTCATCAAAAATAAATAAATTTTAGAACTTTGGAAAAATCAACTATGCTAGAATTTTGGTAAATCATTAAATCAAAATAAAAATCATCTTGTTTGGCTATGTGTGTGTGGATGAATCCTCTCTCACACATTTAGTTAAATTATCACCCCTTTTGGAAAAGTTAATCCCAAGGTCACATCTAAAGATCTTGGGATCTAAAAATCCATTATCCAAATCAAACCAAATCAAAATAAAAAGTCCTAAGATCTAGTATTCATCCAATTTTCTCAAAAGTTCAAACATCCATACCATTCACCCTTCATTTATCAAATCATCATCATGATTTGATCCTTTAAACATCCTAGATTTTATTTTTGTACCTAAAGTTTAGATCAACTTAAGGAGTTAGAGGCTTACCTCCCATATTCCTAAAATTTGATCCTAATTTTATTGTCCAAAAAGGGTCACAATACAAGAAGATCATGGAGCAAAAAAAAGAAACATCAACCTCAAGTGATTTAAGTCAAACAAAAACATAAGATACTCAAGATGGAGGTTTCCAAGTGGAGGATGTCACCAACAAATTCCAAGGGATGATCCAAGATGAAATAATTAAAATAGTCCAACATCCTAAAACACACAAGATTGCCAACATGGTCATGAGGCTCAATCCCACACAAGCCATGCTGACATTGGAAAAGGAAGGGGCTAAAATCCCTATCAATTTTGATGTGAGCACTATTGTTGAGCAACCTTTGGGAAACATACAACAAACATCATCCATTCCTTCATTCTCAAATGCCATCCAACCAATCATACAACCATCATCATCCCATGCCCCAAGTCAACCAATGATCGCCAAGGGAATTTCATTACTCCGAGCCCTTGAAATGCATCCACTTGTCAATAACCAAAACTTGGAAGGTAACACAATCTTGGGTATGCTGAGCATCCTCCCACAAGACCCTAGACATCCATATGTGCCACTCATTTTCCATGATACAAACAATCCCTCCACCTTTTCTGGAATACTGAAATACCCTCTTAATACAAAAAGCTCTCTCCCAAAATGTATCACAAGGACAAGTGGGAACTATGAATATTTCATCCTCGCTTCCACTAGGAAACATGTCTCAAATCTTTCCATCATTCCCTATCTTAACATAATCATCCACACCCATTCAAGGTATAGGGTCAATCCCTTAATTAAACACACCACTCCAAAACCAATAAAATCAAATCAATCCCCCAACCACAAGTCAAATCAATACATCTATCATACCAAATCCTCTAAACTATCCACCAATATTGCAACACCAGGTGGCACCAATCCAAATCTTATGACCAATCATCACATCATATACAACACCCCCAATGTCTCAAAATCTAGTCTCACAAGGACTAAGCATATCAAATATCAATTTGAACCCACCATCCACAACACAACCAGGCTTTTCATCACTCAAAAACCACCTCCATAGACACCTCAATAAAAAAATCTTGCCACCTCATCTCACACCATCCCAAAAAATTCCCCACCTCCACTTCCAAACCCAAATACGACCAACCAATACAACATCACTTTACAAGCAACGCAAAAATCTTACCCTAAAGCCTTGCAACAATTTCAAGCCCAACAAGCTCAAGCACAAGCACAAGCTGAAGCCCAAGCACAAGCACTATATTTATTGCAATAACAAAAAGACACACAAATTGCATAACAATTTGCACAACAAGCCACACAACAAGCTCAAGCACAAGCCACAGAAGCTCAAGTGCACGCACAAGCACAAGCCACAGAAGCTCAAGTGCACGCACAAGCACAAGCTTTCCTACAACGAAAAAAACAAAAAGCACAAGCGCAAGAATTACAATAATACACATATCAATAGGCCTTACAATAACACCAAGTGCAACAACAAGAAGCCCAACAAGAAGGATTGTTGGAACAATAACAACAACAATAGCACCAAGCCCAACAACATGCATTTTTGGCCCAATAGAAACAACAAACATACCAACAAGCGATGCTCGCGTAGAAAATATTCTAGTAGCCTTTCACAAACATGCAACAAAATTTATTAAATCTTAATACACCAGCCACCCCATCCATCACCCAACTAGCCATACCATCCCAAAACAAATATATCCCACCACTTGATCCACATAATGATCTCTCCACACAAGTCAAGTTTCTCTTGCAACAAATATAGGAAATATGATAAGGAAAGATATAGAAATCACACACACGAGGAAATTTGTACCTATATCCATTTGATAGAAGCATTTCTATGGTTCCATTTCCACCAAGCTTTGAAATACCAAAATTTGATCAATACTGAGGAAATAAAAATCCCGAAGATCACATTAGGGAATTCCACATACACTATATGGAAGTGGCATATGACGATTCTTATATGATGCGACTCTTCCCTTGAAGTTTGGCTAGTCCAAAAATGGAGTGGTTCTCCCACATCCCTCGTGGAATAAAAAAGTTCCAAGAAATCGTGGACTTGTTCATAAAAAATTATTCATTTAACTTGGGCATGGAAGTGAGCTTAGAAGAATTATCCAGCCTAAAACAAGCCAAGGGGGAAAAATTTGAAGCCTTTTTGCAATGATGGCTATCCAAGGCTAGCAAAATAAAATAGTCTATGTTGGAAGAACAACAAATTAGAACTATCATCTCCAACCTTGAAGGGAGCTTTTATTTCCATATTAAAATTAAATGTATCACAACATATGACCAAATGATACCCAAAGTGATAAAAATCGAAAGAGCCCTTATAGCACAAGAAGGTACGCCCATGTACCAAGAAAATCAACCATCGACAAGTTACAATGATAAACCTCACACATGTGATTAAAACAAAAACATCACCAATGATGGTGTTGTGGATGCCAAAGTTGTTATCAGTGCCCCAAGGCCAAATACACAGTAGAAAAATAAACACAACCACAAAACAATACATGAAACACCCCACAAACCAACACATCCAAACAACAACCCAACAATCAGGTAGTCAACAACATAAATGCTGAAGGGGGACCACCCCCAAGGGACAAATCACTGCCAAAAAAAAAATATACACCACTAGGGGAGCCTATTGAATCTATCATGCAATAGTTGGTACAAAAAAACCTTATCACGCTCCCTGTTTATGAAAATTATTAGGATCCTCAAGTTAAAACACCATGGTATAACGAGAAGTACCTCTATGACTTTCATAAAATAAAGGTACATACAAAAACTAGCTGTATGAGGCTTAAAAATCTTATTGAAGATTTCATTGAAAATAAGGTTATAAGCATTGAACAACCAAATAGGAATCAAGATCTCAAAATAAACATGAATATAATGTCAGATCACAATAAAGGGAACAACAATGGTAGAGGAAATAATTACCACCATGTGAATAATATCCATGACCATGTTTTTGCATCATTGGATGAATGGGTAACAGTTGTCAATATCAAAGGACCTAGAGCAAAGTGTGGAGTCACCACATGTAGTGGTATAATTTCTATCCCAGGACCTTCACCACCACCCAAGGCACTAGTCACCAATCCAAAATCAAACCCTCGTGGTTATAGCATCCTGGAACAACTAAAAAAGACCCCTGCCAGAATCCACATCATGGAGTTGCCTAAAATATTGCTTACACATAGGGACATCGTAGAGAAGAAATTGGTTTCATCCTCCATTCTCATAGACCTTGATGCAGACCAATTTCAAGATATGGTCAGACATATCACTACACCACATATACTTACATTTTTTGAGCATGATCTCCAAACCCAACCATCTCATAACCGTGCACTCCATCTTCAAGTCTTAGTCCATAAGAACAAAGTCAAAAGAGTCTTGGTTGATGGGGGTACAGGTTTGAATATTTGTACCTTGAAGCTAGTAAAGAATCTGGGCTTTTCAAAGGATGTCATTGAAAAGATAAAAGGTATCACCATTAGGGCTTATGATGATCAAGAATGGGTGTCCCAAGGCACCATTCAACTCCCCATCTAAGTGGTGCTAGCAATCATGGAAACCACTTTCCAGGTCCTTGACCTTGAGCTTCCATACAATATTCTCCTAGGTCATCCATGGATCCATGGGATTCAAGATGTCACATCCACATTTCACCAATGTGTAAAATTTCCTTACCAAAATCAAGAAGTCACGATCCATGGAGACTGAAATTTTTTTTATTATTGCAAAAATCTGGAGGCCTAGTATTACAAAATTCCCCAAGTCCCAAAAAATGATGAGGGACCCACATCCCCTTATGTCGACACATCCACCTTAGCCTCCACATCTAAGAAAAATACACATACCATTCAGAACATCCTAGATTTTAAGGCAGTAATCCAAGATAATGGGTGTGGCGATTATAAATTGAAAAAGAGTGCCTTTGTGATAGGTTAGTTACCACAATATCCTAGATCTCATGGGAAACCCAAGCCAATCAACACAACATCTGAGACCTTTAAAGAAAAACCTTCCACTTTCAAAAATTGGGGATACCTAAGCAAAGAGGTAGTGGGTGAAAAAGATGTGTCAAGCCTATTGTATCAAGATGAAATACCCATATTTTCTATTTCAATGGAAGATGAAAACAAAGGTCTATAGTTAATGCTTGGCATGGGCTACAAAAAAATGAAAAGCTCAAGAAAAATGACAACAGCTTGTTAGAACCTATCATTGCTGAGAAGTGCCTCAAGAATCTTGGCCTCAGATGTATCCCTAAGAAGATAACCTTTCTTGGCAAGCGTACCCCTATTAAAGTAGTCAAAGATCCTCCTCAATTATCGATATCCAATGGACTACCCCTAGAAAACTAAACATTCAATATAACTGCACTATACCACAAAGATTCCTCTCTTTTTATGGCCACTACCATGTCTTTTGAGTCAAATACCCAAGCCACTAAACTAAAACTTGTTTACCCCCAACTCATCGATTGTGACCAACGAGGACCACTGATCTTAGATACATTTGAAAATGATGAGGCTCTCTCAAAATTTATGGGACTAAGCAGTGAGCTGCCATATGGTGATCACAAAGTAGGGTTTGACATAGAGTTGGATACGCATGCGTACTATGGGGAAACAATTGAATCTCTTAGTCACAAAACTAAAAATCTAAGAGTAACATCTAGATCTTTAAGTGAAAACCACACTGTTGTACTTTCTAATCCTAAAATAGTAAAAATAAAGGACGTATTTGATGGTGAAAACTTCTGTGAGGCGCCAAAGGATGAGGGATTCAATCTTCCTCTTAGTGCCATCCATCAGGATAAATCAACAGTACTTGCAAAAAAATGCAACCTATTGAACTTGGGAATTGATGAGGCACCACATATTAATTTCTATGCTGAATCACTCTAGTATAAAGAACAACTATATGTTGGTGAATTCCTAAAAGATAGAAAGAGAAACTTTGCATGGACCTATGTGGATATGTCGAGCCTCAATCATGAAGTCTTAGTTTATCACCTAGCAGTCTATCCAGAGGCGAAACTAGTAAGACATAAATTAGAAAGATGCATCTATAGATAGCCTTATTGGTCAAGCTTGAGCTGAAAAAACTCCTTGATGCTGGCTTCATACAACCCATTGATTATCTCGAATGGGCTTCCAACCTTGTACCTATTTCCAATCCCACTAGGGCCATCTGAATCTGCACTGACTACAGGGACTTGAACAAAGAGTTCCCTAAGGATGATTTCTCTCTTCCTAACATAAACATGATTGTAGATCTAATGACATGAAAAAAAATTCTATCATTGATGGATGGGTTTTTTAGGATACAACCAGATTATGATCGAAAAAGATGACCAACATAAAACAACGTTCACTTGTCCATGGGATACCTACTATTGGAATATGATACCATTCAGGTTAAAGAACACAGGAGCTACATACCAAAGGGCTATGAATCTAATTTGTCATGACATGATCCATAAGTCTATAGAGGACTATGTGGATGACATACTAGCCAAGTCAAGAAAAAACCAAGACCACATATCAAAACTGGTCCCAATCTTTGACAAGCTGGAAGAATATAAGGTGTGACTCAATCCCAATAAATGTGTCTTTGTGATGACTTCAGGAAAGCTCTTGGGATATATTGTATCGATGAGAGAAATTGAGATAGATATGACAAAGGTCAAGGCAATCTTAAACATGGAGGCTCCATAAACACTGAAACAACTAAGAGGCTTGTAGGGAAGGCTTCAATCAATATAAGGATTCATAGCATAGTTAGTAGATACAACCATCCCATACTCTCATCTCCTTCACAAGGGAGTGGCCTACAAATGGGATGAGAAATACGATCAGGCATTTAACCAAATTAAATAATACTTGCTAACACCGCTAGTCCTCATGCCACCAATCCAAAACAAACCATTGATCCTCTACATATCAACAACAACAGAAGCTCTTGGTGCTCTTTTGGCACAACATGATGAAACAAGGAGAGAAAGATATATCTACTAAATTAGTAGAACCTTGGTGGGACATGAGATAAGTTACACATTCATCGAGAAATATTTTCTTGTAGTGATGTTTTCCTCAAAAAAATTTAGACACTACATTCTCGCTCATCAAATAAAGCTCATCACCAAGATAGACCCCCTAAAGTATTTTATTTATAAAGAAACACTCACAGGATGAATGGATAAGTGGGTCATGATCTTGACATAATATGATATTGAATATGTAGAGAAGAAAGCCATCAAGGGACAAGTAATTAAAAATCAATTGGTTGAGGCACCTATATATGCGGAGAACCCACTGGTATCAAAATTTCTACATGAGTCAATTTTCATCTTAAGTGTAGTAGACCATTGGAAGGTATATTTTGATGGTTCATACACATAGCATGGGTCAAGAGCAGGAATCCTCTTGAACACACCATTAGGGGATTGTATTCCTAAATCATATAGGTTATCTTTCCCTTGCAACAACAACATTTCTGAGTACGAAGCCCTTGTTATAGGACTTCCAATTGCAGTACAGTGAAAAATCATGGCACTCAAAGTCTATGGGGACTCACAATTGATTATAAATCAAGTCAACGTTGAATACCAAACTAAAGATGATAAAATTACCCTATATAAAAAGCTAGTGGAGGATCTCAAGGATTTCTTCATCGACATAACATTTGAGTAGATATCGAGTGCAAACAATAGAGCAACATACACTATGGCTACAATTGGATCATTGCTAGAGATCCCAAGGAATGTCCATAAAAATAAATTCCTTGTAAAGCAACTTCTCATACCAGATTTTGAGGTACCAACATCTAAGTTCGTATGCAAAATCATTGGTCTCGGTGATCCTTGGTACCATGACATATTCACCTACTTGAAAATAGGAGTCCTCCTCGTTGACATCACCCCAAACCTTAAAAGATCCTTTACCAAGAAGTCATATTGCTTCACCATCTTAGGTGACACCCTTTACCGTAGAATTATTGAAGGAATCCTCTTGCAATGCCTTAACCTCGAGGAAGCTTTGACTGCTTTAATTGAGGTACATGATGGTATTTGTGGTTCACTTTCTAGTGGTATGACCTTGGCTAAGAAATTGCTAAGGACGGGGTACTATTGGCCTACAATGGAGAAATAAGCCTATGACTATGTTTGAAAGTGTATGCAATTTCAACAACATGGAGATCTCATCCATGCACCAACTTAGGAGCTTCAGCCGATTGTAACACCTTGGCATTTTTCACAATGGGGGCTCAATCTCATTGGAAAAATCACACCCACCTCATCTAATGGACACAAGTTCACTATCACTACCACATTTTACTTCACAAAGTGGGTAGAGGCCATCCCCATGACCTATATCATGGGGAAGAAGATTTCTAAATTCATCTTGAACTACCTCATTTGTTGCTATACTTTTCCACAAGCCCTTATCTTTGATAATGGAAGGCCCTTCAAAAACTAGGATGTCCATGAGCTATGCCAAAAATTCAATATTCATCACTTCTCCACCCCATATTACCCCCAGGATAACGACCAAGCTGAGGCTACGAATAAAACCATTTTGAAAATCCTAAAGTAAACAATCAATGAAGCTCGTTGTGACTAGAACCTACAATTGAACCTTGCCTTATGGGCCTTCCAAATGAGTATCCACACCCCTGTAGGTGCAACCTCTTTATCGCTGGTCTATGGATCAGAATCCATCCTTCCCATTGAGATCGAGCTTTTGTCCCCCAGGATATCATTGCAAAATCTTATCATTGATTAGGAGTATCGGGTGTCACGGTGGAATGAGCTGGAGTTACTAGATGAGTGGCACATTGATGCTTTGAACCATTTACACAGGTTTATCAAAACCATCTCAAAAGGAGCTATAATAAGATCAAGAGTTGGTAATTTCAAGTTAGAGAGCTCATGTTGAAAGAAAATCAGAAAAATGTACCAAATCCAGATAGCAAGGGAAAATTTGAACACAACTGGTTGGGACCCTTTTTCATCACTGCAAGTTATAGATTAGGTTCATATCAACTATCCACACTAGAAGGTGAACCTCTATAGGAGCCCATTAATAGCTACCATCTCAAAATAAATTATGCCTAAGCTTGCTGGGTATAAATCCAAAAATACAAAAAAATCAAAAAAATTAGAAAAAATGATTGAAAAAAGTAAAAGAAAAAAATCATCCTTTAGTTAAAACCACTTCGGTGGTGCTTTGGGAAAGTACCTTGGTGAAAACCTAGTAATTAGTCACCTTGTATAAATAAGCATTGTCCATCCATGATGGATTCTTTAGCTTGTTTTGCATCACCTTCCATCACATTCCATTGATCCTTCCATTACCGATCCATATCCACATCATAGGTTGATCTTGTGTTGGTATCATGTTCCATCCTAGAACTACTTGGCACATTCTTAAGGTTAGTTTGTCTTGCCTATATCAGAGTAGTCTATTGCATCACGTTGGGGGCATGTCCTAATATCTACATTGGATTAGATTCATGTATATTATTGAAATACTCAAAACATCAAAAAATCGAAAAACATTCATAACATCAAAAAATACAAAAACATTCATAACATCATAAAATCCAAAAACATTCATAAAATCAAGAAAATCCAAAACATCCAAAACAATTCAAAAATAGAAAAATTCAGAAAAAGAGTCATCGTGTTAAACTACATCATCTCTGAGATTTAACATACGCTAATCATTGATCAACCCCCAAGACATTAGGTTAGTCCTTTAGGAGTCTGCCATAATAAATTGGCAATCCATTTGTTCATATTCATCAATAAATGTGTCTATTTCAGTAAAACTAAGTGGTCTTGCATGTATAGCGTAGGCAAGGCTAATATTTGATCAACCCTCGAGGACTCTAGGATAGGTACTTAGGTTAAGTTCTTGGTCAAAATCTTAGAAAAAACCAAAAATACTTGAAAATTTAAAAATCAAAACATTTGCAAAACATCTTGAAAAGCCCAAAACAACCTCAAAACATTTCAAAATACGAAAAACATTCAAAAGACCCAAAATCATCGATCCCATTTCACATTCACCCACAATAAATCAATCATCACCTTCAACCTTTGGCAAAACAATCGGAAACAAGTATAGAAAATTTAAAAGTGTAAACTCAAATGTCAAGGTCTTAAGTCTAGGTCAATAGGTAAACAAGTTGGTAAACTCTTGGTATCAATAGCCTATCATCCCATCGGCCTTAACACTATTTGATAGAATCATGTCCTAGGATACATTCTTCCTACAATGGACATCAACATCAAACATCACCATAGTTTAGTCTTGGCTAGAGGTACGAAGAACATTGAATTGTTTGTGTATTTGATATTTTCTTGTGATTTATCTTATTGTGCTCATTCCAATGACCTCTTGATGATGTCTAATCTAGAAATATTTAGAGAGAAAAGAATGGGGCATTGATCATTATCTTTTGTCTACTGTGCTTGTGGATATTCTTGTAATATAACCTTGGTGATACTTGCTTTGGTAGGTGTGTATGGAGGTGTAGACATGGAAAATTAATCGACACACTTGATCCTGATCACTAACATCGCTTTGTCCTAAATCATACTCTTAGCTTATCATCACTTTTCATCTCTTAATTAAATAAATCATTATTTATTTAATTAGGTCTTTCTCCTCTGTTGATTAAATTAATCCTCAATCCCTCTTTAATTAAATAATTCATTTTATTTAAATTGAGTCTCTAAAGTCCTCTTATTAAATTGAATAAATTAAAACTTATTTGATTTAAACTAACATTATCCCCTTTAGTTAAATAAATCAATTTTTTTTATTTAATTAAACCCTTCCTCTCAATTTGATTTAAATCAATTCATAAATTTATGTCTAAATTGTCACATCTCCTAAAATTCCTCATTTAATTAATTAAATTTGATTAATTTAATCTTAATCTATGTCACATTCTCTAGAGAATGCAATTTGCACAATAAATCAATTACTTTGATTTATTAAATTACCTATTTTCTCTCAACATGGCATAAAAGGGGAATATTCCCTCATATTTGAATTCAAATCCAAGTGGATTTATACATACAACAAAGCATTCACTCCCCTCTTACATGTTCTTGTGCATTGAGCCAAGTGGCCATAACTCCATTTTCTTCTCTCTCCAACATGTCATTTCCTCAATTTCAAATCCCACCTAATATCATTTATTGGCACTTTGATCAAAATGTGCACAACATTCAACCATTCACATCTTGACAAGTGGTACTTGGCCATTGGATGTTGAATGATCCCACATTGCTCAATTTCACTCTCTTTTCCAATTTGGAAATCTATAAATGAGAGACTCTTCCTCTCATTCATCATCCACAATCCAAGCAAGTCTACTATACTTCATTTCATCTACAACTTATCCATTTCATATCAAGTTTTCATCATTTTCATGGTTGCATAGCAAGGTTATGCCAAAATTTCATCAAGGAGATTCAATCATCTACAAATCTTCACCAAAGCTTATATAGGAGTTGGGAAAGGACCAATTTCTACACATAATTGGCACCAACTCCCCCATGGGATCAAGAGTTTACATCTTAGAATAGGATTTCATTGTTGTATTTTCTTTCCTATTTGAGCATTGAAAATGGATTTCATGGGGAATCCTTGTTCTTACTTGCATATTGATCTAATATTGTGCTTATTTGACATGTTTGTGCAGGTTTAAGAATAGTGTTCACATGAGGATGTTTTAGATGTCTTGTTGACTATTAAAGTGTTAGGCTTTACCTTTTCGTGTCTTGGTCTGAGATGTTTGAAATTTCTGAAATACATCCTAGTGAGGTTTTCATATGTTGGGTGTGAATAAGGATGTACTCCTTTTTGTTTTCCGAGTCAAAGTCCATCACACTAGATACCACACCATCCTAGTTTTCTATACCTTGATGCATTGTATCTATGTGTGTTATCAAACATAAGGAAATTTATGCTCTTTATGCCCCCTATCCTTGGATAAGAAAAACATCATTATCATTCATCATCATATCTAACAAAGTCTCAAAAAATCATAGACTTGTTTCACTTCTACATATTCTTGGATTCAAGGGTTGATCCCTCTCTTTTCTCTCATGCTAACATGGTATCATCAAATTCACCAAACATCAATGCATCCATCCTACATTCATAGAAGATTAGCATACTCTTCCTGCATACTCATAGATATCATCATAATAGGAAACATCATCCATCTCACATGCATTGCATCATAATTCGAGTTGTTTAGGATAATATAGAGTTTTTATTCTAAGCATCTTCAAACCATCTCATCTGCAATCCTCTTTACTTGCATATTCTCCAAAATGTGCTCCACCTTCATCCATTAGCCTTGTAACAAGTGTCACATTCTCATTAGCTCTCCTTTTGTCCCACATCCTCCAATATATTCATTCTTCAACCCTTCAACCCTATTTATAGAGGGCTTCTCTATGAAGAAATCATCCACAATCATATCCACAATCTCAAGCATTATCATTATAGACACACTTATCATTTTTGCATCTTTATCATATTTGGAAGCTCATCACTAGGGATTGGGAAAGGGCTCTATTTTCACATCAAAGGATCACCAATCCCCCTATGGGATGATAGTTTGGTTGATTTAGATTAGTTTTAAATATTTAGTTGGTTATGTTGCATGCCTTACTGCACATGTTTTCTTTTCTATGTTTGATCATCAACTTCATAGGGAGTGGTTTATTTGAGTTTGCTAACAATACCTAATTTTGTATATTTTATCTATTGTTAGTGGTTGCAGATTCTCCTCTCATAGGTTCAGATGGAAGTATTGAGAAATATAAATTAAGGTTGGTTATAAAAGTTTACTCTCAAGTTGAGGGTGTTGATTATGGTAAGATATTTTTTCCTATTGCAAAAATGACATCCATTATATTTTTTATTTCTATTGTTGCTGCTTATGATTTAGAGGTTGAGAAAATGGATGTGAAAACTACTTTCCTTCATGGTGACTTGGAGGAGGATATTTATATGACACAACTAAAGCACTACATGGTGAAAGGTAAAAGTAAATTGGTTTGCAAATTGAAGAAATATTCATATGGCTTAAAACAAAGTCCTAGGATGTGGTCCCAGAAATTTGATACATATGTGTTGAGTTTTGGATTTGGCATTATAAATAATATCATTGTGTTTATTATAAAACTGATGGTGATCATTTCCTTATTATTGCATTATATGTTGAGGATATGTTATTTATTGGTAGAGGGAAAGGTATGATTTCAGAACTGAAATCTCAACTTGCTACTAAATTTGAAATGAAAGATATTTGTGTAGCTAAGCACATTCTTGGGATGGAAATTAGAAGAGATAGAGTGAATAGAAAGCTATGTCTTGGCTTTACATAGGTTTAATATGCAGGATTGTAGACCATTGTGTGTTCCTATTTCAACTGGAATAAAGTTATCTATTTCAGATTTTCCAACATCCTTATTAGAGATGGAAGACATGAGAAAAGTGCCTTACCAGAGTGTAGTTGAGTGTTTGATATATGCTCTGATTTCTACAAGACTAGAAATTACCCAATCAGTGGGAGTTCTTTCCAAATATATGTCTAATCCTGGTAGAGTTCATTGGGATGTAGTTAAAAGAGTCTTGAGATATTTACACGGTACCTCAAAGTATTCCTTGTGTTATCATAGTAATATGATTGAAGATGAAATTTCCCTTGATATTCATGGTTATGTGGATTCAAACTTAGAGGTAGGAGATGTTGATAATAGATGATCCACTAGTGCTTATGCATTTATTTTATTTGGTGGTGCAATCAGTTTGATGACTAAGTGATAGGCTGAGGTTGTTTTGTCCACTACTGAAGCAGAGTATATGGAAGCTACTCATTCTTGTAAAGAAGCCATTTGTCTTAAGATATTGTGTTCATAGATTGGAATAAAACAAGGTGTAGTGAAAATTTATTGCAACAATCAGAGTGTGATATGTCTAGCCAAGAACCCAACATTTCATTCCAGGACCAAGAAAATTGATGTACAGTATCATTTTGTTAGCGATATGGTCAAAGATGGAAGGGTGAAACTGGTTAAGGTAGACACTTTGATGAATGTTGTTGATTCTTTAACTAAGCCTATGAGAATAAAGAAGTTCAAATGGTGTTAAGAGACTATGGGCCTTTCAGCCCCTAGAATTTAAGAGATGATGTTTATACAACCTCCTATTGCATTTGCAAGGTGTTCGGCAAGTGGGATAATTATTGGGAAAATATGACTAAACCTTGTAATTATATAAGGTACTTCCAATACATAAATCACTGTTGATAAGTCTATAATGGGGGGTACAGGGGATGTCTCCCTAGCAAGGGGTCTAGGGGATTATCCCCATGGCTGCGGGTCCAGGGGCAATGGCCCTAAAAGGAAAATTTTACTTATGTTTTATTATTGTAAATCTAGATCGTTCATCATTAGGTCTTAGATCTGACGATCGATATTTTATTAGCTTGACTTGACCTACAAGGAAACCCTATTTTATAAGGGCATTTTATTACGAATGTGTATTGTGATGTATTCTGAGATTCTAATAGCGGTTGTGTTACCTTTGGACCTCTTGTTGGTGATACTCCCATGAGAAGATTTCTCTGCAAGTATATTGTAATCTTTGTGATTTTTGAATAATTTATATTGGGTGGGTTTTGGAGTGTGGGTTTCTTCTCCCGAAAGGGTTTTCCTAGTAAATAACTATGTTGTGGTATGCTTGATACATCACCATGTGACCCCATTTCTTTGAGGAATATTTATGTTTATTTATATTTAAGTTTTTGTAACTGTTGAAAGATCTATAAAGCTTTACATTATTCTCCTCTCAAGATTAGTGTAGGAAGTTATTCTGCTACCTTAGCTTCCTTACAGATACATCTGCTAAGATATGTGGAAAAGGTTCAATCAATTTTGATGGAAAGCATAATACTGATGATGTTTACTATGTTAAGGGTTTAAGACATAACCTCTTGAGTGTTGGAAAAATGTGGAGCAAGGGATACAGTCTTATGTTTCAAGATGATGGTTGTGAGATTAGAAAAGGATTCAAAACTATGATTTTTGTTGGAAGGACATATTGAAATTTCTACCATCTCAAAGTTGCCAATGGTTATTGTTTCATGACTTAGATCAATGAGATTTGGCTATGGCATAGAATAATGTGTCACATAAATTTTGTTAGCCTATGAGGATAAGTTCAATTCAAGTTGTGAGAGATTTTCCAAATGTTACAAACCCTATCAATGTTGTTTGTAAGGAATGTCAAGTTGGAAAGAAAGCAATAAGAAGTTTCAAAGTCAGAATAATCTTATACATGACTATTGGAATTGGTGCATATAGATCTTTGTGATCCTACCAGAGTAAGAATTTTTCAAGGTGATAGGTATTTCATGCTATTGATTGATGATTATTCTAGAATGACATGGGTTAATTTTCTCAAAGAAAAATCAGAAGTTATAGATAAGTTTAAAGCATTCAAATTTATGGTTGAAAATGAAATGAAAGAGGTGGAGATATCTCCCCCAATAAGTTTAACATATTTTATGAGAATCATGGAATAAAGAGACATTTTTCTACCCCTAGGACTCCTTAGAAGAATGGATTGGTTGAAAGAAAGAATAGGACTATTCAATAAGTTGTAAGAACAACGATGAAAGAAGAAAATATACCAAAAGTCTACTACAGAGAAGCAATTCATACTACTATTTATATACTTAACAGAGTGCAAGCAAGAGAAAACAACACAAAGACTCCTTATGAGCTATGGTATGGAAGGATTACTACTATAAAATACTTAAGAGTGTAGCCCGAATCAAATGCTATATCAGAAGGGATGAAGAAAAATTAGGGAAGTATGATACAAGGTCTAATGAAGGTATCTTCCTTGGATATTCTACTAAAATTAATGCTTATTGGTGCTATGTAACAAGAGAATAATAAAGATTTTTGAGAGTGCAAGTGTCAAGTTTGATGAAGACCTACATAAGAATTCAATGGTAATAGATGGATATGAATCAGATGAGTCTACTTGTAGAGAAAAAGAAAAATCTATGGAATTTAATAAGTGCATTTTGAAGAGGAAGAAGCTCAAAAAAGGTTCCTAAAACTCCTAATTATGTGCAGAAGAATCATTCTAAAGAACAAACCACTGGTGATAAGAACAAAGGTGTATTGACAAGAAGGAAATCTACTGAAGAACATGTAAATCTATGCTTTCTTTATGAAGTTGAACCCAAAATACTGATTGAAACATGCATGGATGAGTATTGGATCAAGGCTATGGAAGAAGAATTAATGTAGATTGAGAAGAATCATACTTGAGAATTTTTACCAAGACCAATAAACAAGAATGTAATTAGAACTAAAAGGGTATTCAAAAATAAGATAAATGAGAGTGGAGAAGTGGTAAGAAACAAGGAAAGACTTGTGTGTAAAGGCTACTCACAAGTAGAAGGAATAGACTTTGAGGAAACATTTGCTTCAATGGAAAGAATGAACGCTATTAGGATGTTTTTGGTTTTTGAAAAACATAAGGATTTCAAGGTTTATCAGATGGATGTGAAGTTTTCCTTCTTGAATGGAGAATTAGAAGAAGTATACATAGAACAACCAAAAATATTTCAGTTATTAGATAAACCAAATATGGTCTGCAGATTGAAGAAGGCTTTATATGGGTTGGAGTGAGCTCCTAGAGCTTGGTATGCAAGGTTAGACATGCATTTTTACATCAAGGATTCAATAAGGGTACCACAAATAGAAATATCTACTTCAAAGTTGAAAATTATCAAATCTTGATTGTGGTTACAAGTGTATGTTGATGCCATTATATTTGGAGGAAATGAAACTATGTGCAAGAAATTTACATAAGAGATGTGGAAATAATTTGAGATGTCAATGATTGAGGAGATGAATTTGTTCCTTGGGTGCAAATCAATCTGACAAATAAAGGTATTCTCATTTCAGAATCAAAGTATGCCAAGGAAATGTTGAAGAAGTTTGGAATGAAATATTTTGAACCGGTATGTACCCCTATGGTTAATAGTTGAAAGATGAGAAAGAATGTTGAATCACCTAAGGTTGATCAAATAAAGTATAGATCAATGATTGGAAGAATACTATATATCTAACTGCTACTAGATCAAATATCATGTATGCAATTTTTCTTGTGGCTAGATTTTAAGAAGATCCTCGAGAGTCACATGTTGCGGAAGTGAAGAGGCTATTCAGATACTTGAAGGGCACGCTAGATCATGGATTGTCATATCCAAAGGATACTAATTTTACTTTGAGTTCTTACACAGATGTAGATTGGGTTGGTTATGTATATGATAGGGGAAATACAAGTGGAGGTGCATTCATTTTTAGATGTAGATTGGTGTCATGGCTAAGTAAGAAACAAGATTCATGTTGGGTGAAAATTATGTAATCCTCTTTCCAATAGATTACATAACCTTGATTTCAACCACAGTTGTGTGAGATGCAATCTTTCCTCTCAGAAAGGGGAGGCACCCTTCTTATTGCTTACATATGCTAAGTAAAACTAATTAAATATTCACAAAATTTACATTACAATTATGATATGGGTGGTGTCTGTCACATTCATACTTCTCTTTTTTTTCAGAGAAGATGTTTTACAATGTATCACAGTTGATAGTTCTTATTCAATACAACTTTAAAGTAAAAAAAAGTAGTAATCCCAACATCTCTATCTTGCCAAAGCAAAGCATAGAGATACTAGTATGCTAATAATAACAAACAATCAAAATGAGAAAGAAAAGCTCATGAAGGCACAAAGTCATTTCGTAGATTTTCACTAATAGATCCTTGAGATACGCAACATTTTTCGTATTAGAAACATAAATTATTCTTAGATATGACAATCTAAGAAATTAGTTGAGCAAAAATAGGAAAGTAGGTGAGCTAATTTAGGAAAATCTCACCTAACTTTGACTTAGTAAAAAATTGTTGTCCATCTTTTTAGGAAAACATCTTAGATTTTACATGCAATTACATTTGCTCTTGAAAGACATTTAAGATGTCAAAAATTAATTAGAAAATGCATAAAAGAAAGCATTAAAATATTCAACACTGGAGAAAATAAGCCTTAATGGATCCTTGCTTTGGGCTCGAAAGTCCTCGTATTTCTTCTTTGTCTCCAGGATGAATCCCTCATCTGGACCAACAGTATAATCCACAATGGTGTGAACTCTGGTAATTGATCTTTTGGTAAATGAGTGAAGCTTTTTGCATCTGTCAAGATGCATCTTGAGATTATCAAGAGAAAGTCGTAAGTCACAAATTGCATGCATTTAGGCCTTTGAAAATTTGGCGGCCTCTACATGCTTCATGATGACTTCTTTGTAGACCCTGGAAAGTTCACTGGCTGGAAGGAAAATATGATCTTTATCAAGGAGATTTCATGACAACTCCTTAATTTCTTCTTCTAAGATAACCTGATGTCCTTTAACATCTTGTACCTGGTGGATGTCTTCAATAAGAGATTTGATCACTTGAATGCGGTGCTTGAAATATTCTCTTACCTCCACATAATTCTCTTTGTCGAGAATTACCCCAACTTCCAGCAACTTACTTAGTTTAACCTCTTTCATTTGTGACCAAAATGAAAGGTGTTTGTTCATTTTTTCTTGCTCTTGGGAAAGTATGCCTCCTTCTTTATCAAGATCTAATTTTAGCGTGGCTATCTAAGTGGAATTTTCATCTATATCAGTTATAATCTGTGAACCATGTTTTATCATTTCATCAATGAAATCATACAACACCTTACCCTTGGAGGAAAAATTATTTGAATTTTCAACTACTAGGTCCTCGGCGGTAATCATAGCCATAGGTTGTACACTTCTTGAAGAGCCTGCAAGTCTTCCCAAAATAGATGCACAATGCTCGGCCTTTTCCTTGTACAAATCTTTGGTTTGTTGCATCTTGTCAAGCCTTCCGTCTAATGCATCTAGGACCACTTGTGCATCTAACTTTGTACTTGCATTTGTCACCTTGCTGAGCTGGATTCTTGTTACTGTGTAATCCTCCATGGAAACATCACCTTCTTCTCATAGGGGTAGACCAATCTCCACAAACTTTTGACTAGCTTTGTCAACATGAAGCCTTTAATGTACTTTGGCCTTTTTATCTCCCTTGGATCTTGGAGGGGATATCTCTTCAAGATCGTGTTCTTATAGAGAAATCATTTGTTTATTTCATTTTGATACTTAAGATACCAACCAAGGGGGAAGAGAGGAAGTATGCACTTCTTGACTGATCATCAACTCTTGTTTCACAGTCTATTTTGTAGAAATGAATGGTATGGTAACAATTGTGGTAGTGTCTATCATGACTATTCCAATAGATCGTACACCAAGTTGAACTTACAAAGACTAATTCATAAACATGTTTAATTCAGATTCAAAAGTGATGTCATAAGATTAAGATAAAAACTAGGAATAGATGATGGAGATCTTGATAAAATATCAATAACTTGAATATTCAAAACTGTGGGGGGAGTGGCAAGCACTGTTGATGATGCATGTATGGTTGATGTAGGAAGAGGAAGTGGAGGAGTGTTAGGATTAGGAGGTGTGTAAGGAAAATTTGACGTAATAGGCGATGATGTCTAGGGAAGGTCTTTAGCAAAATTCTCATGTGGAGAAAGGGTTTTTGCTTCGTCATGCCCGAGTTCCTCTTTTTCATCTTCTTATTCACCCTCATCTTCTTTAGAAACTTGATCGTTTGGATATTCCTCTTCTTCACCAGACTCTTCTTCCTCAAAATATTCTTTAAAAACTGATTCCTCACTTTCATTTACTTCACATTCAGACTCTTGTTCTTTAGAATTAGGTCCTTTCCCCTTTGAGTGAGTTGATTAAGATTTTGTGGCCTCTTCTTCTTCCACTTCCTGTGTATCCCCTTTTCCAATAGTAAACCTGATTCTAGAACCTTTATGGGAAGAAGAGGGAGTAGTTGCATGCTTGTCTTTTGTGTACAGTTCCTATTGTTGGATGGCTTCTACTCCAGGCACCTCTCCTTTTGATTCCATCCTAAAATATTTCATCTAGAAACCATGCTTGTGCAACCATTCCACTATTTAGACAATATGGGGGCAAGCCTTTCCCTTATGGATATACTTTCCTTTTTAGACCATTCTATTGGAGGCAAAGGTCTCTTAGAAACTTCATTTTCATCATAGGAAATGTTCATGATGTCACTAGGATCTTTGAAACTCTCTGGTAGGTCAAAAAAACCAAGATCTCTGATCTTCTCTACAGTTAACCTTCAATAATCCATTTTGCGGATGTCTTCTTCATCTCTGCATTCAACCCATATGTCCTCAAAGTGGTACTTGTGGCTGTGATCGTTCTTTAATGTCTTATTCACATTTCGGTAATTAAAGTCAAATATGTATTTGTATGTCCTTATTGTCATGACTTGTGTTTCTGCATAGACTTATTTGGCCTTTTGTACACTTTGAATGGTATATCTACCAATCGTTAGTGGAAACTTAAAACCTAGTTTGTGAATTCTCATTCCTTCCTTGTGAACTAAGATAAGTTGTCTGCATAGCTCCATGAGTATCCACTCATCTAAGGGATACCTAGGTAGCATGTAAAGACACCCATTGATACAACCTACTCTCATGTAAGTGAAAGTTGGAAACTGCAAGAATATACATCCGACCTTACTCACCACTTTGTAGGCCTCATGAGAAATTCTCCTTTTTTTTAGAGCTAGGTCAAAATTGAAAAAAGAGAGGTGCAAAGAAGGCATCATTAACCCTCCTGAAGTGATGAATACTTTCCCTCAACTCCAACTAATAGAAATACTTGTACACGGGCATCGAGTGTCGGTTTCCCTTTGTAGATAACCTTGAGAATTGCTTCATCATGGCTACAACATACCCCAAATAAGAAGTTATATAGAACTTCAAAGTGGTTGGAACATTTATTAGTTCATGAATTTTGTCACTGATTTGTGTTCCCCAGTCAATATGAGATTTATTCCTTCTTATGATCCAAATGTATTCATACATCCACTCCTGAAAATGAGATGATTCAGGCAATCCATTAACCCTGCTCAAGAGAGTAATCATGTCATTGACATCTTCTTTGAAGCCGCTTCTAGTAAGCCCCTTTGGCCACCTTGAGATAGTAGGCCTAGGTATCTTCAATCAATGACTATTAATAAGATTTTTAGCCTTATTGGGGTCTCAATCATAGACCTAATGTGCTTGTTGCATTGAAATATCAGTGTATTTTTCCATGTGTGGAACTCTAAAAACAATGTCAAAGAATTCAAGGCCTAGCCTCATCATCACTTGTCCAGAGGAGTCTATTACACTTCTTCTCTCACAAATGTAGTGGGCTGCAACTTGGAGAACAAAATTTGTATGATGAGCCGATACCAAGAATGTGGACACTAGATACAAATTGTTGTGGACGATGGCTCTCAAACTGTCTTCCAAGGGTTTTTGTTCAGTTCTTTTAACAAATTTTGGAAGGTCTTGATGACCAACCTCAGTGTCCTTTATTTCATCCACCTTTGAGATCACCATTGTAGGTGGGAAGACACCTTGGTATTTATTTTTCATCTTGCCCTCTTTAGAAGACAATGGAGGATTCTTTGCTGTCATCTAGAAGAATCAGGATCAAAGGGTATCACTTTCGGGATCACTTGACAAGATCTAGAGAAACACTGCAAAGATGGTGAATCAACATATGTTAGGAAAAATTACAACATTAGGAAGTGTGAATCAAGAGAGAAATGTGAAGCAAGTGAAAATGAGTGATTAGGCATGGAGAACAGAGTGTGTGCAAAGAAATGGTGTTCAAAGAAAAAATGGAGTGATTTTGAACTGTTTAAGGAAAAAATTGCCAAATGTGTAGGAGTGCTAAATTTCAGCCCTCCTACACTTAGAGTGATGATTTCATATGTAAGGAAATTTAAAATCAATGCCCTTACATGTGAAGAATGTAGGATTGTGAAATGTGTCAAGGAACTAGAAATCAATGCCTTGACATATCATCAGACTTGAGAAAACTTTGAAGTGTAATGGCAAGTTCTTTTAGCGCTCTGTCATTTTTTGATAAGTCACTCCATGTAGGAGCAATGATTTTCACCGCTCCTACACTTGTAGTTAGAAAAATATTTTCAACTATGAGAGCAGGGAAAAATAGCACTATGTCACATGAACAACATTGATTTATAGTGCTTGAGCGGTGAAAAACACCGCTCAAACATTAAGAGTGAGTCTTTCAAATGTTGAGACTATCAATTTTTTGAATGCTTAGACTCAAAATTTCACCACTTTGTGACTTGGAAAAAAAATGAAGTGTTGATTTCATAAGACTTAAGATGTAATGAAAAATGAAAGAAAAAAATCCAAGCAAGAAACACGGAAAATAGGGTGCGACATCAAGACTAGGGCATGAAGGAAATGCTCAAAATGAAAAGAGAGCAAGGCATGACTATGCAAGAAGAAAATGAATTCAAAACATGAAGGGATTTAAAAAGCCTAAGAAGGAAAATCATACATGGATATGGCGAATCAAAATATCTCAAGATTTCTGAAAATAAATGGGAAGGAGAAAACAATGAAGAACAAAAATGACATACCTAGAACTAACGTAAAAAACCCTAGCAATGGGAGCTCGAAGAAATCTCCAGATGTGAGTTTTCTTTGGTTTGGAGATTTCCCAACACACAAAGGAATGTGAATGAAGATTAGAATGGGCGACGATTAGCTAAAAACCACTTATAAAGTCGCTTTAGAGATGACAATAAGTGCAACTTAAGCTGCATTAAATATGGCAGACAAATTGGCGAAACTGGGAAATGTGCACTGGCAGTGAAAATCACTGTCCGTGCATAAAAATTATAAGTATGGATAAAAATGCACGAGAATTAATTTTCACCGCTTGTGCAACTTTTTGCAAAAGAAACAATATGTAAGAGCGCTGAAAATCAACGCTCCTACACCTAAAGTGAAAAATGACTTAAGGAAATATGTAGGAGCGTTGGTTTTTAATGCTCTGACATATTTCACAATTTTTCAAAACTTCTGAGGGTTGAGAACACAAAGTCTACATATATTTATCCAAAGCCCTTAGATCTCATACACTAATCACCACCAATTTGATCAAACCATAAGAGAATCGATTCCAACAAAAAGTCTGGTATGCAACTTTCTTCTTTATTGATCAGATTTAGATTCACAAAGTTAAACACAAAGTTTCATACATCTGTTTCATAATGAGAAGCAATTCATTGCTAGAGATAAAATATAAAAATTACAATAGAAATCCCTCCTATTTATAAAAGAGATGGAAGAGTAAATCTAGGAAATTAGTTTAAAGTTGCGTACCAGGCTTTGTGTTGGAATTAATTCTCTTATGGTTTGATCAAATTGGTGGTGATTAGTGTGGGAGATCTAAGGGCTTTGGATAAATCTATGTAGACTTTGTGTTACACTCTTTATTCGGATTTGTGTTTATGTTTGAATACTATTGTTGAATGATCTACAAGACTTTGTGCTTGTAATTGTTCATGCCTCTCGTGGAATTTCCGTATCTAAGAAGACTTTGTGTTTCTAATATGACAAATGTTACGTATCTCAAGGATCTATCAACGAAAAGATACAAACGATTTTGTGCCTTCATGAGCTTTTCTTTCTAATTTTTATTGTTTTTTATTATTATCATATTGGTATCTCAATGCTTTGCTTTGACAAGATAGAGAAATTGGGATTACTACTTGTTTTTAGTTTAAAGTTGTATTGAATAAGAACTATCAACTACGATGCATTGTAAAACATCTTCTCTGAAAAAAGTGAGAAGTATGAATGTGACATACACCCCCATCTCATAATTGTAGTGCACGTTTTGTGAATATTTAATTAGTCTTACTTAGCATTTGTAAACAGTAAGAAGGCGCCTCCCCTTTCTGAGAGGAGATATTACATCTCACGTAGCTGTGGTTGAAATAAAGGCTGTGTAATCTATTGAAAAGAGGACTACATAATTTTCACCCAACAATTCGGTATCTTTATCTACTACAGAGGCATAATATATTGCAGCAACATCTTGCTGCACACAAGTGTTATGGATGAGACAAACATTAAAGGATATCAAGGTGGTATATGATGAATAAATTTCTATCTTTTATGATAATACAAGTACTATCAATATTTCAAAGAATTCGGTAATGTATTCAAGGACAAAGCATATCTCAATCGTGTATCACTTTTTGAGAGAGAAGGTTGTAGAGAATGAAGTGAAGCTTGAATATTTTCCTACAAAGGATCAGGTTGCCGATATATTTACTAAGGATCTTCCTAAGGATACTTTTGAGTATCTCCGGGAGAAGTTGGGGGTTATTGGCCTTTTTCTTTGAACTAGATGCATAAGGAGATGCATCAGTTCAGTGGATCTCAAGATTCATTCTTTGGTCTGGACTGATGTTGGTAGATACCTCTTAGGGGGAGTAGGTAGTCACATTTTTAGTTGTTGCACTCATGATAAGTGAGTTTTGTCATTGTGCAATTTTTGTTGATTGATACAATTTGGTGTGCTCCTAAGGGGGAGTATATAGAGCAGTAAAGGAAAGGAAGTTGTAGAGAAGTGGTGAACATTATGATTAATGTCAAAGGGGGAGAATGAATGATGCAAATATCTTATCCTTTTCCATTGATGTCAAAGGGGAAGAGAGTAATGTGAAAAATATCTAAGGGGGAAAGAGAGCAATAGGGGAGAGACTCATGTGAAAGAAAGTAATGAGTTAATTGTGTAAAAGGGAGAAAGTAAAGAAAAATATATAATGAGTTGGTATAAAGTAGATTATTGGGGATCCAAGTTGTTGTTGATGGTTTTTCACATCATGTGTTATGATCAATGACAAAAGGGGATATTGTTGCAAGTATGTGCAGTTGTTGTTGTCATTGATGTCAACAAGCTTTGGTGTTTTCATTGGTTTCAATTGTATGCGAAGGAGTTTGTTGCAATGATTTGTAGTTGGTATTGAGTTGGTGTTGTCTCTGATGATTCTTTGATTAGTTGCATTATGTTGTCATTAGTAAGCTATTGGTGTCAATATCTAGTGTTGCTTTGATAAGTTTCTATCTATTAATGTATGCTTGAGTTTTTATGTTGAAGTTGGCTTGATGATGATGAGGAAGTATAGAAGATGTTGATGATATGTTATTGGTTCTTGGTTTCCAAGTGCTTTTGAGAAAATTGAATAAAAAGTGGAAACAATGTGTTGCAATGGTGTTTTGTGTTGTAGAGTATTGTTCTAGTTTGGCTCCACATTTCTTCTAGGTTGAATATATGCCTGTGTAGTTCAAATATGTTGATCATAGGTGTTTAGAGGTGTTGCATTCAAAATTTGGTGTGGTGAATCGTAGTGCAAAGAAAGGTATTTTCACCAGTGTGTGAATTGTCTATTGCATAGGTGTCTAGGAGAAATATTCTTTCTTCACATTTCTTCGTAGAGTGGTTTCAGGTCTTCTGGATTTGAAAGGGTTCTGACAGTGTGTCTATCTTTCTTATGTTGAAGTTGTTCATGGTTTGGTACTTCAGAAGTCAGTTTCTTAAGTTGTAGTGTATGATAGAGCTATTTGAGTGTATTGGTTGTGTACATTCTTCAAGTGAAATTTGTTGCAAAGGATTTTGTTAGATTTCATGGTGTTTATGGAATATTCTGGAGATCACGTTCAAGTGTTATGTGGTGTTCGCAAGTCATCTTTGGATTTAAGGAAGTGTGTACTTATGTGTTAATGGTGTTAACATAGGTTCAATCGACCTTGGGTTCTTACACTACTATCAAAGTTGCTTTGATGGCTATGGAAGAGTGGTGCAGTGTGTATGAGTGGATTTAGGTCTTAGCTAAGGTGTGTTGTGGTCCACTTTCATTCCTTTCTATCACAGGAATGTTTTGGTGCCAACCTAATTTAAATTTGCATGGTTGAGGTACATATCCCACCTTGGAGAATGTTTTCAAGGTTGAAGATGATATAAATATGAGTTGAGTTGTTGTGGGATGATAAGATAGTTAAGTATGATGCAAGTGATGTGAATTGTAGAGTTGTAGGGTGCGAATTTGAGAAGTGCAGTGTGAGCTTTCATGTGTTAGATTACTAAATGCAATGAGCAGAAGGTGTCTATAATTCTTCAAAAAGACTGCAAATGTGTTGGTGATGCTATGGTAGATTCTTCTGTTGCATTGAAATGGATTTCTCATTGTAACAATCTTCTCTATCTTCTTTTCTATTCTGGTAGTGGGCCTTTTGCAGTGAGTAAGTATTTCTTTTGGGTAGTGATCCCTCCAATAGTGAGAACTATTGTATTTGGTGTTGATATTACTTTATATTTTGAGCTAATCCTCACTATGGTTTTTCTCATCTTTAGTTTTCCACATAAATCTAGTGTTTCCTTGTGTATGGTGTTGATTTGGTTTTGTTTTTGTTATTTTCTTTCATGATAAATCATTCTAACATATTAAGGGTTAATTGGATTAATGTGGATTTGAATGTTTGTGAGGGTTTTGAAGTTTTAATGTATAACTAATTCACCCCCCTCTTAGTTGTCTTGTGCATTCAACAATACCAACATCGACATATCCAAAATTGGTCATTGGAAAAATAGAGGTACCTGACTCTAGGGTGAATGGGTTCAAGCCCTATTTTCCAAGATATTAAGTGTTGGGGGAGAAATATCAATTGGATGCATTTGTTCAATGCTTGCAATTTCTCAAAAAATGGTACAAATGGGCTATAGAATGCATAATGTAGGAAATTAGGGGGGTCAATTAGACTTAATAATTTAGGAGGGAGAAAACCTAGAATGGAATTGTCAAGGGTGACAATTTATGATGTTACACCCGTCTAAAGGAAGTTTCTTTCGATTTTCTCAACTTTCTTGATTATAAAAGAGAACATTTTAAAAAGAGAAAGGAAGTAGACTAGGATATTTTGGACAAAGGATTTAAGGAGCTAGATTTTACCTTCTTGGCTTAAAATATTACCTTTCCACCTAACCAAATTTTATGAATTCTTTCTATAATTCCATTCCAATTGGTGATTGGATTTTTTTTAGTGCTTAGGGGAAGACCAAGATAAGCATCCCATAAAACAACTTCCCGACAACCAAGAATTCTCAACACCTTGTCTTTTAGCTACAAATCTATATTGAAGAAGTAAACCTTTCTTTTAGAGTAGTTAATATGCTATCTTGAAGCCTTAACACAGTCTTGCATAATAGATTTCTAGTTGGAAGATTCAACAACTGAAGCAACACCGAAAAGGATGGTATCATCCACAAAATGTTGATGGGAACCAGGAAAAAGTGAAGAGGCAACTTAATCCCTTTGAGGAAACCATGATCTAGGTTTCTTTGAAAGTTCCCCCCCAGGGCTTCAACAACAATTATGAACATATAAGGAGAAAGGGGTCTCCTTGACTTAATCCTTTACCACAAGAGAAAAAAAATTAGGTACACAATTAAGTAAAATAGAGAGCCTTCGTGTGGTGGCACATTCTTTAATCAGTTTTAAAATCTGACCACTAAAAATTTCTCCAAAATAGCAATGAGGAACTTCCAAAAATCCTTGTCATAAGCCTTTGAAATGTCTAATTTTGAAACCATTCCCGATTTCTTACAATGCTCCATAGAGTAGATATATTCATGAGAAAATATGGCAAGATCGAAAATTTTCCTTCCCTTTATAAAACCTTTTTGATTCATAGAAATCAACTTATCAAGGACCCTTTTAGCCTATTAACAATAATTTTGGTGAAATTTTATACACCATGTTACATAGACTTATGGGTCTATAATCTTGTAAGGAGGGGGCATCCTCTTTCTTAGGGATTAACACAATAAAAGTTGAATTTAGCTGACTTAGCAGTCCCAATCTAAAGAGGTCTCTAGAAGAATTTAAAAGGTTAGAAGAAATGACATCCCAAAAATCTTGAAAAAATTGTAGGGGGAAAGCATTAGGACCAAGAGCTTTGAAAGATCCAAAGTAGAAGACCACATTCTTAACTTCTTTCATCATTACTAGTTCCTCCATTTCCTTAAGATCCATCTCCAAAATAACCTTTGGAATAACACCAAGGATAGCATCTATCACAATGTTAGTTTGATCCTAGGGTCAACCATTATCTTTGAAAAAGGAAAGAACCTCCTCAACTATTTCATCTTCATTTGTTAGAGTAATACCGTTTTCATTGAATAAGGAGCTAATGTTGTTTCTCTTCCAGTGCTTTAGGGTCGATTAGTGGAAGAATTTAGTGATTTTGTCCCTTTCTTGTAGCCACTGTATTTGGGATTTCTACTTCTAGAAAATTTTCTCCTTAGATATTTTGAACCATTCCACTTCGAGCTCTCTTTCCTTCTTTGAGATTTCATCATCAACAATTCCATTCTCCATCTTGGCTTGAACATCCTTTAGACTAGAAAGGATGGAATTTTGTGTTAAAGATATTTCTAAAGGATATTCTATTCCACCTTGCACATTATCCTTCTTTGTTTTTGAGCTAGGCAAAACATAGGCATATCTTGGCAAGGAAGATTCCACCAATTTTGAATAATCTCTTTAAAATCAAGGTCAAGGTTCCATATTATCTCAAATCTGAAGGGAAAGGGACCTCTGGGCTTCAAATCCTCCCAACCTAGAAGAAGAGCACTATGATCTAAAATAGACCTTGGTAGGGTAGATAAATGTAGTTTAGGAAGAATGTCTCATCTGCTAGAAATTAGCACCTTGTCTAGCTTAACCTAGATGTGGTTGTTGCCTTGATGTTTGTTTGATCGGGTAAACCTAGACCCCATGAGATCAATGTCTAAAAGACCTTTAGAAGTGATGAAATCAGCATAATCCAACATATTATCTAAGTAGTCCTCCAAGCCCCCTATTTATTGGAAGGATAGAGAGGGGCGTTAAAGTCCCCAGCTAGCATCCAATGCACCTTTTGGTTATTGGACATTAGACAAGATAAGGAGTTCTTGAGATGGGGTCTAGTAGCCCTAGAGTTAAAGGCATAGATATTGAGCAGATTCCAGTTAATAACATTCCCCCCATCTTCCATGATTGTTTCGAAGCAATTTTTACTATAGTAGCCTCTTGTACCTTTATGTTTGGTAGGATTCCATAGGGTGGCAAGACCACCCAAGGCACCATCCGCATTACTAATACAATACTCTGCCATGTGCTATATGTTTTTAATAATTTGTTCAAAGTTTTCTTGTTGGATTTTGGTTTCTTGGATAAGAAGAATGTCCACTTTCTGATCCACTATAAAACATTTAACAATATGCCATTTTAGGGGGCTATTAAGTCCATGAAAATTCTAGGTGATTGATTCATTTCAAGGAAAATCACAAAAGGAAGTTGGTATCCTCTAGATACTGACTAGGAGAGGCCTAGCCTGCCCATAACTAATTTTTCTTTTTCTTTTGACTCGAAAGACCCTCAAGGGTCTTTTGTTTTCCAAAAGCCAACTCACGAGTAGCCTCCCTAGCCTTGGTATCTCTCTGAGAAGGTCTCCCTTACTTCTGCTTTCCCCCCCACATCCTCTTTCTTTTTCTTTTCTGATTTTCCATTTATCAGAGTCCAATCTTCTTCCTGAACATCCTTCATAGTACTTCGCAAAGATAAAGGGGACTCTAGATCCCCAAAACCCAACAAGGCCAGGGAATCAAGTATACTCATGTTGTGGTTCTCCTGATGTAAGACATCTTCCCCACCCAAATAACTACACAGACTTCTTTCAACATCCGTTTCAGAGGCTTTAGGGGGGAGGGTGGAAGGTCCAAATCACTAGTCCTATTTTCTTCAGTCTTCTCAGCAACATGGTGGGCTTGAGGGACATACTCAGAGGAAATTGGTGGTTCCTGTCCTTTGTTATCTTCTCCACTATTCATGTGTTTGACTCCCATGATCTTGGGTTCGATTTATGGTGTGACAATTCCATACTGTCAAGTCCAAATTACTGCAAGCAATAGCACCCATGTAGCTCAAAGTTTGCGCTTTCAGATCGGATTTGCGACCTGTAGTTTTCCCATGGACAAAAAATTAAAAGGGGATGTTTTGCTAAGTTGGAAAAAAGTCAAGCCACGTCCTCTTGAAAGCCGATTTTTCCTAGCAAATTGGACTGAATTTTGGTCCTCTTGACAGTTGTCACTCACATCCAACCTCCTTCCGAAAAAGAAAGGGAATGTTCAAGGAACTTCACCGTGTCTATTCTTTATCGAGGAATCACATCGCTGTCTATTCTTCCATAACGGTTGTCTCACACAAAAATTAGTGAAAGTTAGTGGAAGATTCACAGAAAGAGCGAAGCACATTGTAGGCTAAGGTGTACGAGAACTGATACGAAAACTGAAATGCAATCGTATCAGGATGTTTTGTTCCACTTAGTTTCCTTTGTCATGTGGGGCAGGGAATAAGTGATAATGTAAAATGGTAAAGGTGTATTATGACAATAATTTGTTAAAATTCATTTAGTTATATTTTGGGGATGTTTTATGTGTATAGTTCTTTTATAGAGTTTTGGTTGATTTGGTAGTATGAAGAAAAAAATTATCATTATTTAATATATTTGAAGATTTTAAAAATATTTTAATTGTCAAATGTAAAAATGTAGGTGCAGTTTTGATTTAAATAACTTTTCAAAATTTAAATTTATCTTTATGTCAAGTCTATTTAATTCAAGTTAATCATTTTGTAGTAGCTTCTATTTTGAAATTTTAAATTGTAAACCTAAGATATGTATAAAGATATTGATCAATCTGAAGCCCATTCAACAACTTTCTAAGATTAAGCTTTCTAAGTCAAAGAGATGCTCATATAATTAAGATTCATTTTGATGGTTTGTTTAAAAATAACTTTAATAAATTTTGAACAAGATATATTGTAAAAGACAATTAGGATTTTGAATGATGACTATAAAGAACTTAAAGATAAAATAAATAATGAAGTTGAGACCTAAATTATAATTCCAAGATTACAACTATCCTCTCCTTAAAGTAGAAAAAGGAAAAACAAAACTTTGAAAGGGATTTGCAAAACATGATCAATGTATTATTCTAATATACATCTCTGAATGAGAAGATCAATACCATTATTTGTCTAAGTATGAAATGTTCTCAATAATTTTGAATAGGTTGGCGTACAACTTTGCTATTATGAAATCAATTTTATTGTAAATCATGATAATTAAAACAATTCTAGAATACACTTTCTTTCTATCTTAAGTAGAATAATTGTGAGATGCTCAAAAAAAATAGTTGTAATCTACTTAAAATTTAATAATTATAATATGAAAATAGTTTTATATAGTTCATTTTAAATGTTGATTGTAGATCAAAACTGAAACTGTTAAATTAATTGCTCATAAATTATACTTTTAAGAGCTAGGATTTTTGAAAAACAAGACAACTTCATTGTTGGGTGGGCCCTGGAATCTTCTTGTTTGTTGTAAGCATTTCCAATGCTTTAGAAGCCGTTGGTCGTTTATATGGATCAATTTGAATGCACCAAAGAGTTATTACTATTGTCCTTAATATATTTTTTGAATCAAAACCTTTGGTGTTGAGTAATCGAGGGTCTATTAGTTTTCTAAGGCACTCCTCTTTATGTAATATTCATGCCTGCAAACACATACAAGGTAATGACTAATATTATCTTTATTTATTAAATTTAATACAAATTTAAGAATGAAAATTATGAACACTATATTAGAAAATTACCTGATCCATAAGACTGCGCATCCCATCTTTAATACTTATGAGCTCTAAACATCTTATGCCAGAAACCACATTCAATAAAAACAATCCAAAACTGTAAATGTCTGCTTTTTTTTGACATAACCATTTTTAATACTTAAAACCTTTTAGGAAAAAATGAATGCTAAATGATGGTACAGGAACCATGGCAATGAATTGCTAACAGTGAATTGTATACACGATGAACATGTCATGACAATGAATTACTGACAGTGAATTGCTAGCCATAAATTGTTGAATTTTCTGGGATCCCTAAATGATATGTATCAAAGTAATCAGTTTTTAAAAATTGGCTCTTACACTGTTCCAGCGCCCCCGTTGAATGAAATATATCAACATACACTTCTCCAATTTTCAGAAAAACTACTTCCTCGTGGGCTCTATATTTCCTTCTTGGAAGCATTCTTGCGATCCCAAGATCTGAGACCTTGGCGTTAAATTGCTTATCAAGTAGAATGTTGGTGGGTTTAATGTCTCTGTGCACTATACAGTGTTCTTCATTCTCGTGAAGGTACACCAGTGCATTTATTACTCCCAGTATGATCTTCCTCCTAGTGGGCCAGTCAAGGCTTTGCTTGGATTCTGAGTCTGACATTTGCCACTGGCATTTCAGAAAATAGTACAGTCCAATTGCAAAGATAAACAAATATAGGGAAACTCATGATACCTACCGAAGGGTAAATTTTAGAGATTTCCATTGGGCAAATAATCATAGACCAGAAGAAACTCGTTTCCTGTATTACAAGATCCCACCAGATTCAAAATGTTTGGATGACGTAGTTTGCTATGACGAACAGCTCGTCCACTAGTGTGCTGCTTTGATCCCGCGATCTCTTTACTACGACTTGCCTTCCATCCGTCAAAGTTCCCTTCGAAAGGAAGAAATATTGCAATGAGAAAACTGGTTACAGCTCATTTTTCATTTGAATTTTAAGAACTATCAGAGGACCATATTTCTTGAAAAGAAGAAACATTTACTTTATATGTACAGCCAAACCCTCCTTTGTCCAGAATCTCCCGAAACTCGTTTGTTGCTTTGCGCAAATCCTTGAGAGAAAATTTTATTGGTTGTCCTCCAACCTCTTCTTCAGTTGCCATTGAAGATAGATGGTCATCGTTCAACTCCATAGTCATTTCTGAGGAATGTTGTTTGAACGATTGGGTACGCACAGGCTTTGACATCCTTGAAAACTATATGTAACCAATATTGTAAGCCCACTGGTAAAACATTTCAAATATGCCCCAAATTTTATAAACGTTCTAGGTAGCCTTTTTTTTGGTTGGGAGCCATTTTTCCCATTAAAAATATGCAAATTTGCAACTCCCCCCTTTGACAGGTGTTGGCAGAGACAGAGGCAAAGAAAAAGAGTATTGCAGATTGAGAAAGCGAGAAAATAAAACAGCAATTAACAAAGACCAAAAATATTAAAACAGAACAGATTTATATTAATGCCCTTGTGAAGAACAGAGCTGCCGATGCTCTTACAGTCATGCCTTTTCCTTTTCAAAACAGAGTTTTTTCATTCTCCAAAAACAGAATATCACCATGCTTTTTTTTACAAAACAGAGCTAAGAGGAGAAGAAGCTTCGAGAATATGCACCAAAAGAACAGTCTTTTTCTTTTACAAAATAATCCTTCACCCAGCAACAAAGAAACTTCTAGAATACGCATTAAGAAAGAAAAGGTCTAGATACATCGGAAGAATGCAGGAGTATAGAAGAAGATAGAAGGAGGAGAAGAAATAAATGCAGTAGTTGGAGAGGTAGGTAAGCGACGGTGGCAGGGGAGATTACTCCAGTACAACTGAAGTCCACGTACGCCAAAACTCCCCCTTAATCTTCACTGTCATGTAGGTCTGCAATTCCAATTCCTTCTCGTAGATGTTTAGAAACATTCCTTGCAAGCGGCTTCGTGAAGATTTCTGCCAGTTGTTCTTCGGACTTGCAAAACTGAAAATGTATATCACCATCGTTCACTAATTCACGAATAAAATGGTACCTTGTATCAATATACTTGCTCCGTTTGTGAAAAACATGATTTTTAGATAAAGCAATCACTGAATTATTATCACAAAAAATTTATGTAGGTTCTTCTTGTGGATGCCTCAAATTTGAAAGTACTCTTCTCATCCATACTGTCTAGCAAGCTATTGATGTAGCTGCAACATATTCTGCTTTAGGTGATGAGAGTGTCACAATTGGTTGTTTTTTCAATGCCCAAGAGATAGCTCCTGACTCTAGATGAAAGATATACCCTAAAGTGTTTTTTCTATCATCCATGCTACCTCTCCAATCACTATATGTATATTCAATCAGTTTGTAATCATTTGAAGATCTGTACAAAATCCCAAAATTCTTTGTTCCAACAATGTATCTTAAAAGTCTTTTTTCAACTTTCCAATGTGACTCCTTTGGTTTGTCCATGAATCTAGAAATGAGACTAACTCCATACATGATATCCGGTCTTGTGGCAATTAGATACATAAGGCTGCCAACTAATCTTTTGAACAAAGTTGCATCAACACTAGGACTATTGTCATCCTTGCTAAGTTTTAAACCCAATGCAACGGATGCAGGTGTTGGATTCACATTTGTCATCTTAAATATTTTCAACACATCATTAGCATACTTACTTTGACATATAAAGATGCCTTGCTCATTTTGACTCACTTTTATACCAATAAAATATCTCATGAGCCCCAAATCAATCATATCAAATTCTCTTCTCATGGCTGCCTTGAATGAATCAATTGACATATTACTTGTAAATGTCAAATCATCTACATACAAGCACACTATCAAGATTTCTCCTTCATTCGCCTTGACATACAATGTTGGTTCATTGCAACACTTGTTAAACCCATTGCTCACAAAATAAGAATCTATCCTACTGTACCAAGCTCTAGGAGCTTGTTTCAAACCATATAATGTTTTTATAGTTTGTACACCTTATGTTCTTCGAGCCCAAAATTTCATAACCAGGTGGTTGTTTTATATACACTTCTTCTTCTAAAATGCTATTCAAAATAGTTGATTTAACATCCATTTGATAAACCCTCCAATTATTTTGAGCTGCAATAGATAAGACCATTCTAAAGGTATCCAATCTTTCCATAGGTGCGAATGTTTCATTGTAGTCTATGCCCGACTATTGTGTGAAACCTTTAGCTACTAGTCTTGCCTTGTGTTTCTCTACTTTTCCATCAACATTATACTTTGTTTTGTAAACCCATTTAACTCCAATCACATCCTTGCCTTTGGGAAGCTCTACTAGATCCCAAGTTTGATCCTTTTCTATTGATTAAATTTCTTCATCCATGGCTACAATCCATTTGTCATCCTTAATTGCCTCTTCAAAATAAATTGGATAAGCTTGTGCTAAGAATGCAAAATTAGTGCATAGATCATCATTTTCAGCCTCTTGTATTTCATCATAAATGTCTCTTAAACTACGTGTCTTTTTTGAAGTGTTTATGGACCTTGACCTTAGTGATGCAAGTGTTGGATTAGATGATTCAATGTTGTTATTACTTGCTAGGGTAGTTGGATTTGGAGTGGTAGGTGCCCTTGAAAGTGTTGTTGGAACATTTGTTTGTGTAGTAGGATTCACAACTTGAGTTTCATTCTCTTCATTCTCTCATGGAACACTAGCTGCAACTGTAGTTGTTTGGTCTATGCTGCCATCCCATGCTTCTTCTTCAACAAAATCAACATCACAGTTTATTATCATCTTCTTTGTGATAGGATTGTATAACTTATATGCCTTGGATTGTTCACTATATCCCACAAATATGCATTTCTCTCCTCCAACTTGAGTTTCATTCTCTTCATTCTCTCGTGGAACACTAGCTGCAACTGTAGTTGTTTGGTCTATGTTGCCATCCCATGCTTCTTCTTCAACAAAATCAACATCACGGTTTATTATCATCTTCTTTGTGATAGGATTGTATAACTTATATGCCTTGGATTGTTCACTATATCCCACAAATATGCATTTTTCTCCTCTATCATCTAATTTCTTTCTCAACTCTTGAGGTATCAATGAGTATACCATGCATCCAAAGACTCTCAAATGTGCTATGCTATGCTTCTTTTTGCTCCAAGCTTCTTTTGGTGTTTTGTTTATGACTACTTTTGTTGGGCATCTATTCAATATATATACAAAATATGCAACCGCTTCAACCCAATACTCATTTGGTAGATTTTTTGCTTTTATCATGCTTCAAACCATTTCCATAATTGTTCTATTCTTCCTTTCAGCTACTCCATTTTGTTGAGGAGTATACCTTGCTGTAAATTGTTTTCTTATGCCATTTGCTTTGCAAAAATTCTGAAAATCATTTGATAAATACACTCCACCTTGATCGGTTCTCAATGTTTTGATGTAGTATCCACTTTCTTTCTCAACTTTTGTCTTGAACTCTTTAAAAACAACAAATGCATTTGATTTGTATTTCTAAAAATAAACCCATACTTTTCTGTTGAAATCAACAATAAATGTCATGAAATAGAGTTTTCCACTTATGGATGGTGTTTGCATAGGTCCACAACGGTCTGAATGCACTATCTCAAGTGGATGATTTTCCTTATAAGACTCTCCAACTGAAAATGTTTTCCTATGTTGCTTTGTGAATATGCAACTCTCGCATGTTGTCTTAAGTGGTTCTATTGGTGGCAATCCATGCACCATTCTTTTCTTATATAACAGCTGCAGCCCTTTGAAGTTTAAATGCCCAAGTCTTAAATGTCATAGCCAAGATTCATTTTTGTATGAAGCTTTGAAAGCTAACTCAGGAAATTATTCAAATTTTTGTGGCTACAAAAATAATTCACTTTGAATTCTAAGTGGAAACAACCTATTTTTTGTCATCTCAACTTTTACATTTAGCCTATTGCTTGGTTTCTTATCTAGAATCACACATTCACCATTTTCAAAATATATTCTATATCCTTTTTGCACTAGTTGCCTAATACTTATGAGATTGTGTTGCAATCCAGGAACATAATATACATCAGAAATATGTTTCTCCTCACCTTGCTTAGTTTTTATGTTAATTGACCCTTTGCCCATGACTGAAACTCGTTGATCATTCCCCAATTTTACTTCTAATTTTATTGAGTCATCCATTGTTGCAAACATCTCCTTGCTCCCACTCATATGATTACTACAACCACTGTCTAAGAACCACACTTCTTTTGAGCTTTCTTGTGCTACATTGCATGTTATCAATATGGTGTTTTCTTCAATAGTGTTGGGCTTGTTTTCATTTTTGAAATGTGCCTATTGTTTATTCATGTCATATTGCCTTTATCTACACTCTGATGCATAATGCCCAAATTTACTGCAGTAATGACATTGGATGTTGAATTTATCATACGTTTCTCCTTGATGATGGTTGAGTATGGCTGCTCCCACTTCCTCTTGTTGGTGAAGAATGTGCATGTGGGCTTGATGCTAGTCTTCTACACTCAAATTGTGTATTTTCTCTTCCTCCTCTTGGTGTAAAACATCCTTTGCCTCTACTGTAATTTGATCTTCCTCTTGTTCTGCCAAATGAGAGCTTAGTCTTGAATACATTATCCAATGATGATGACCCTGATCGATTTAATCTTTGCTCATGTACTAAGAGTGATCTCATTAATTCTTCTACTGATAGCTGAGTAAGGTCTTTGGCCTCCAAAATAGCTACTACAACTGAATCGAACTTTGTTGATAAGCTTCTGAGTAATTTCTCTAGAACCATTTGATCTTCAATGGTGTCTCCATAAGATCTAATCTGATTTACTATTGCCATTGCATGAGTGAAGAATGAGTCTATTGATTCTGAATCTTTCATTTGTAGATTTTTGAAATCCCTTCTAAGAATTTATAATTTTGTTATTTTCACCTTGTCTATGCCTTGGTAAGTTGTTTGCAAACTTTCTCATGCTTGTTTTGATCTTGTGGCAACTGAAACTTTTGGAAAGATTGATTCCTCCATTGCCTGCTGAATGATAAACAATGCTTTAGCATCCTTCTTCTTGTTTTCTTTCAACAAATCCTTCTCAGCCTGTGACAGTGTTTGAAATGCTTGCTGGTTTATTGGTTCAAGAAATCCATTTTCAAACAAGTCCCAAACATCCTGGGAGCAAAACAAAGTTTTCATTTTTATGCTCCAATATTCATAATTTTTACCATTAAAGACTGGAATCTCAGGTTGTGCAATGCTTCCACTTGTTTCTGCCATGATTTTCAAAACAAAAATTTCCTCTGCAATAAAACCCTTTTCCTATTTTCTTCAATCTTTCTTTTCTCTAGGTTTCTTTTCAACTATTTTTCCCTTTTTCTATCTGTAGTCTCTTTGTAACAACTTTTGCAACAGGTTGACACCTCCTTTTCCCTCAACAATAAAGTCTCTAAAAAAAAACAATAGCAAATTTCTTACTTCTAAACAACCTCTCAAGACTGGGTCTTCTATGCCATGATCTACGCACAGATTTTGAATCCTCTTCAACATCAACTCTCACAACTTCAAGATTTTGAACAACATCAAATAACATTCACCTGCTCTGATACCACTTTGTTGGCAGAGACAGAGGCAAACAAAAAGAGTATTGCAAATTGAGAAAGAGAGAAAATAAAACAACAATTAACAAAGACCAAAAATATTAAAACAAAACAGATTTATATTAATGCCCTTGTGAAGAACAGAGTTGTCGATGCTCTTACAGTCATTCCTTTTCCATTTCAAAATAGATTTTTTTCATTCTCCAAAAAATAGAATATCAACATTCTTTAAAAAAAAAAAACAGAGCTAAGAGGAGAGGCTGAAGAAGCTTCGAGAATACACACCAAAAGAAGAGTCTTTTTATTCTACAAAATAATCCTTGACCAAACAACAAAGAAACTTCTAGGATACACATTAAGAAATAAAAGTTCTAGATACATTGGAAGAATGTAAGAGTATAGAAGAAGATAGAAGGAGGAGAAGAAATAAATGCAGTAGCTGGAGAGGTAGGTAAGTGATGTTGGCAGGTGAGATTACTCCATTACAGCTAGAGTCCACATACACTAACAAAAAAGTCTGTATGGGCTCAAGCCCTGGAGGACTCGAATGGGTTATTTGTTCAAATATACCTGTTTATGCACGGTTAAAATCTGAAATTTAGAATTGATTAAAAAAACAAATTGAAATAACTTGTTATAGCATTTGATTATTACCATTGGGTGTTGCCACAATAATGGGTTACACTTTTTGAGACATCCTGATTTTTGTTGAAATCACATATTTTTAGAAAATATAAAATATAAGCCTTAAAAAGGTTCCATTGAAAAGATTTTAATTGAAGAGGGTTTGATCAAAGCCCCTTAAATCAAACCCCTTTGGATACAAATCCTCTAGTTTTAAACCATACCTATAATGGAGTCTCCTCTACACCTATCAAAATGTTAATAAAATATACTTTTGATTTACCTTTTGGCAGATCAAATGAATTCATTTAAAATTTATCTTTTGTAAGCATGTAGTCTTTATTATAAGCTTCCCAAAAAGTATAATTTCCAATATATTTAATTTAATTATTATATTTATTTTTTATTTCTTGTGAATGTAGCTTTTTCAAAGAACATCGAGGTCTTTTTTTCACACATACGAAAAAATAGGAAAAAAGAGAAAAAAAAAATTCTAAAAAGTACACGTCCACTAGCTATTGATGTCCTTATTCCAACAAAAAAAAGAATGAGTTAATTAAGATGCATACAAAAAAATTTATGCAACTGAAAGTATAATATATCCAAATTATAATTACTCTAACTTAGAAAATTAATTAAAAAATATGTATTCAACAAAAAATTATGAAAAAATATCCATGCCTTAGATATTGGTGTGAAAAATCTGTATTTTAAAAATTAGAATTTTATCCTTTCTAGAAAAAAATTTATGCAACTGAAAGTAAACATCACTTTTTGGAAATGTTATTTAGTAAAAAAAATGTTAATAAAAATTACAAAAAAGGATTCATAATTTTTTTTTTTAATTTAAAAAAAAATATATAATTAAAATCTACACACAAAATCTCACAAATCACTAGTTTGCTTCATCTTCAAAGTCTTAATGGTTTAGCTTCTATAGGTATAAGAAAGTGAAGATCTGGTGAAAAATGTTGATTTCAATGTCAAGTTTGGCAAAAAAGTGTAACCCATTATTGTGGGATCACCCCACTCAGATAATTCATCAGTAAGAGCCCCTCTTCCTCTTGTTATATCAGATCAACTGATAAAACTTAATGGTTAAAGCTTTTATTTTGAATTTCAGCTTTCATCTAAATATAAGAGTTAAAATTGTAGGGGAAATGAATTGTATATTATCACCTATGTCATTAGTGGGTTGAAGTTGCACCCGTCCATCATCTATAAGCTACAACTGCCTTGATTTGAGGAAGGTAAGAGAAGATATAATCATTCAATTCATCTGAAGAAGCATATTGATTTTCATTCTCGGGTGAAGCCACAATAGTGGTTTACAATTCAAATGAAGAAGGAAAACTCACAAAAAATGACCCCAAGGCAAAAAAAATGATTTTAGGGGTTCGTACGAACTTTCTTGTTCGACCGAACCAAAAAGGGGTTCACTCGAACTAGGGTTCGACCAAACCCTTGTGAATTTTGGCCACCAAAAAAAACATTACAATACATGGGAAAGGGGTTCGAGCGAACCCCCTTATCCTTAATCCCCCATCTAAGACACAAAAAAACCCTAAATTTTGGCACTTCGGAGCCCGGGTTGAGGATGAAAATGGAGGAATCTTCACAAACCCAATTAGAATCAGGTAGTGCTTAGAACGAGCTATCAAACGAATATAATTTTAATATGTTTTGATTTTATTATGTATGTGTTTTTTTAGTTTTATTAAACATAGGTTTTTCACTGAAAATCAAGCTCTTTGTTTTGCACATGTGGAAAAATAGGAGATTATCAAAATAATTCTTTTAAAAATACGTTGAGGCTGGGTATTGATGTCCTTGATCCATTAAAAAAATAAAAATTGAATTTCGATTCATATAAAAAAAGTTATGTTGTATACAGTCCGCCTATGTCTGAACTGCAATTGGTTTGACTTTGAAACTTGATTAAGGAAAAAATATTCAATAAAAAACTATGAGACCAAATGAAAGTGCTAGATATCATAGTTCCAAATCTAAATTCAAAAAAATTAGAATTTTATCCTTCATACAAAAAAATTTATGTTGTATACGGTGAGCGTCACTTTTTTAAAATGTTGTTTTATGAAAAAAACTATTTTTCGTGGGAGATAGAAAAAAAAGTGCAATCTGATTCCAAAAATCTTGAAAAACATATTTTTAGAATCTACAGACAAAATGTGATGAAACTCTAGTTTGTATCATCTTCAAATTCCTCACAATTTAGCCGCTATAGGTTCCTGAATATGAAGATTTAGTTAAAAATAGTAATTGCATTGTCCAGTTTGGCCAAAACTTGTAAACCACTATTGTGGGATCACCCTCTCTCGACTTTACCCCAGAGATAGCCAAGTTGTTTAGAAGTTTTCTTCACCAAGATAAATGTTTCCGTTCATCAACATAGTTCCAAATTTCAGTTACAATTACATAAAAATGAATCACTTAATCACTACATATCAAACTATTGATATTTTTTAAGATTTTCTGAAAAATTTCAAATTAAAAAGGAAAAAGGATGATGTCAGGTGGTTATATACACACTTGGATATTTTCTTGCAACTGATAAAAGAATGGCATAAAATCACACCACTAAAAATCAAATGAAGAGCTTCGTTCATATTTTTGAAAATATTTGTGTGGAAATCAACATTGATATCATTCACCATTTTGATAAACTTAGCCAGGTGAAGCAGGCCTATCAGAAGGTCAATGCATTCCCTATCATTTGTAGAAATCCTTTCCAATCTTTGAATAACATGAGTTGTTACTAAAATCCCCACAACAGCCCAATGTGCATTCCCCAGTCCCCTCAATAAACCCACCGCCAACGTATGAACTTCGCTCGAAAGATTGCTTTTATGAGATTTCTAGGTCCAATGAATAAATATTTATTAATTGGATTCCATTTTGGAAACCAGGGCAAATAGCTTAAATTCCTAGCTTCCCCAAGAAAAAATAAAATGAGAAGATTACCTCGTCGACAAACATCTTCGCACCTTGTGAAATACCTTCACACACATGCAAAAACTCTGATACAACGAACACCATCATATCTCTAAGTCTCATTCTGTTGTCGAGGATTTCAGAGTGGGAAATACCTTCACACACATGTAAAACATCTGATACAACATATTCCATCATATCTCTAAGTCTCATTCTGTTGTCCAGGATTTCAGAGTGCGAGCCCTACGTACATGGAATCCTGGCTATGGGTAGGCACCCATGTTACTACTTAGTTCATTTTGATTAGTAGTTACTGCTCAAATTATTTAAGATTTATTTGTGGAGGTGATGGTCCCATGAATAATTATTTTTTCTATTTAAGCTTAAATTTGTATTAATAGTATTAATAATAATTTGTGTAGTAAAAAAATTAGGAAAATAAAATATTAAAAAAAAAGACATTGTGGAGTCATCAGGATTTGGGCAATATGTAGTTTATTTCCATCCTCTGGCCCCCTTCTTTTCACATCTTATTTTCAATTCTTAAACAATAACTATTCCATTAAAATGGAAACTGATTTCAAATTATTCTTTTTATAATAATAAAATTAATGTATAAGAACACTCTAGCTGCTTAAATTTAAACATAAACCATAGACATGAGATAATTCAAAGTATTAATGACATAAACTAATAAATAATTTCTCCTAACCTCATTTGTAAAAGGAGATAAAACATGCTCTATATAGCCGATAGCCAATTCAAAAGTGAAATTCAAAAGGACTGTTGGAAGTCATGCTAGTGGAAGAAGAGGTTGAGGCTTCAATGTTACTCATCTTCAATTCTTGAGATTGATATCATCGCCTCGTTCAATCAAGCTATCATGAAAACAAAATGCCATACAATAAATTATAATGAACAACGGTATATCCTAAAGGACAGACATTTGAGTTATTACTTATTGTAATAATCACTTTTTTGTCTAGAGGAGAGTCTGTAGGACATACCTTTTCACTATCTTATTATTCGTGAGGGTTCCCCTCCCATTTTAAGTAAAGTTTGATTAAAACTCAAATCCCAGCAACTGCCCTCCCTCTAACAAGTCTCTCCTCTCTACCATCCAAACACGATTGCCAACTGTAAAATTCCAAACCTCCTCTACGATTGCTAATATTTGCGCTTGACAACTCGAAGGCAGAGGAGTTTGAAAATTTTTATATAAATCTCAATTTGTATATGATGCCTCTAGTAAGGCTCTTGTTGCTCCCATTTTGGAGAAGGTTGTCTCTACCATGATTCCGGTTGCTTTGGTCTTGGATAAGGATGTTTCACTTGATGTTTTTGTTGCTCCACCTATTAGTTTTTCTGAAGGGGTTTCCCCTTCTTCCTATCTAAATGATTCAAACTTGGTTTCTATTTCTCCTTGGATATTTGTGCATCACAAGAAGAAACATACTCCTAAGAACTCTATTTCGCTTGACAAGTCCTTAGGGTAAAAGTTGATGGGTTCAAGCTTTGGTGCTTGAGTTGTCTCTCTTTGGACTTTTAAATTTTTATGCTTTTATGATACAAAAATGAAATCCTAAATGAGAAATACAAAACATTACAGTGCAAATCCTAGATCTATTGTTGAATTACTTCATATTTTAGAAGATGTATTATGTCAAAATATCAGGTTCGCCAAAATGAAACATAGTAAAAGTGAAACCTAATTTTTAATGTATAGAACTTAGGATTAATTGTGGCCTTTTTTTTTCTAGGGTTTCATTAAGATAGAGATCAACAAGGTGTATAGATTGAATTTCAACCATGAAGGTTAGCTAATCATACCTAGATCTACATCTTTTTGATCCTTGGAATAGATTGGAATTGATTGACTATGATTAACTTAATTAGATTATGTACCCTAAAATCAAAATTGCAAGAATCTGACAATCGATAAAATGAAATAATGACTTGCATGAAGATCTGGGAAGTACAAAGAACTGTGCACCTACCTAGAGTAGTTGGTACTAGTTTAAATAGGAGGAAAAAGTGATGCAAGGGCGCTTGAGTCCTTGTATGCCTCTCCTACTCTATTTTTGTAGTCCTTTGATGATAATCTAAGATCTCTGTTTCTGCTTGTAGATTTGTCAGAACACTACCAAATAGATCTTTAGGTGAGTTTTCATGAGTTGACAAGATGTAGGGCTTCAATTGCAATAATGAGCAACTTGACTTGAAAATTCCTTCAATCCTCTTCAAGATTGAAACCTACACATTCAAAGGGAAGGAAAGAGTTGTGCCATTTAGGGGCTTGCCTTAGTCAAACCTTGTGTTAGTTTTTCCACTTCCACAATGACAATGCCAATGATAAAATAGATAAATGATAGGAAGGAATGATGAATAAACAAAGTGCTACAACTCACCACCCTTTAATGGCTTCCTTGAAGGAATAAAGTCATATACATCACATCAAGGTCTTTTATCTTGCTTGCTTGATTGCTTGAAATTTATTGAAGACCTACAACAAGAGATAGCCTTCACAAAAAATGATAGCATAAACACACATGAACTCACACAAGGCTTGACATGATGCTTAGATCTTGAATTATTGCAATAAAGCTCTAAAATGTTGCACTTGACTTGCTTAATAGTGCTCTTAATGTTCACTTATTGTTAGATAATTTCACTTAGTGTTTGTTAGATTTCAAATGATGCAATAACTAGGTATTTATAGGCATTTTTATAATTTTCCAAAAAATAAATCCCAATAGTTGATATTTGCAAGTTGAATTTTGAATGTTAAAATGCCAACATCGACATATCCAAAATTGGTACTTAGAAAAATAGGGGGACCGATACACCCTAGGGTGAATGGGTCTTGGCCCTATTGTCTAGGACATTAAGTGTTAGGGGTAAAATATCAATTGGATGTATTTGTTCAATGCTTGCAATTTCTCAAAAAATGGTACAAATGGGATAAATAATGCACAATTTAGAAAATTAGGGGAGTCAATTAGGCTCAATAATTTAGGCGGGATAAAACATAGTGTGAAATTGTCAAGGGTGACAATTTACAATGCTATACTTGTCGAAAGGAAGTTTCTTTAAATTTTCTCAACTTTCTTGATTATAAAAGAAAACATTTAAAAAAGTGAAAGGAAGTAGACGAGGATATTTTGAAGAGATGATTTAAGGAGATGGATCTTACCTACCTAGCTTAAAATCTTACCTTTCCACCCAACCAATTTTCTTTGGATGCTTTCTATAATGCCATTCCAATAGGTGATTAGAGGGTTTTTAGTGCTTAGGGGAAGATCATTATAAGAATCTGATAAAATAGCCTCTTGATAGCTAAGAATTCTCAACACTTTATCTTTTAGCTACAAATCCATACCTAAGAAGTAAAACTTGCTTTTAGAGTAGTTAATATGTTGTCCCAAAACCTTAACATACTCTTGAAGAATGAATTTCTAGTTGCAAGCTTCAACAATTGAAACAACATTAAAAAATATGGTATCATCCACAAAATGCTAATGGGAGACAAGAAAAAGTGAAGAGGCAACTTTAATCCCTTTGAGGACACCTTGATCTAGGTTTCTTTGAAATTATCTCCCATGGCTTCAACAACAATTATGAATAGATAAGGAGAAAGGGGGTCTCCTTTCCTTAATCCTTTACCACAAGAAAAAACCTTTAGGGAAACCATTAAGTAAAATAGAGAACCTTCACGTGGTGACACATTCTTTAATCGGTTTTAAAATCTGACCACTAAATAATTCTCCAAAATAGCAATGGGAAACTTCCAAAAAACCATATCATAAGCATCTAAAATGTCTAATTTTAAAATCATTCTCGGTTTCTTACAATGTTCCATAGAGTAGATATATTCATGAGAAACTATGGAAGCATCTAGAAGTTGCCTTCCCTCTACAAAACCTTTTTGATTCATAGAAATCAACTTATCAAGGGTCCATTTTAGCCTATTAACAATAATTTTGGTAAAAATTTTATACATGGTGTTACATAGACTTATGGGTCTATAATCTTATAAGGAGGGGGCATCCTCTTTCTTAGGGATTAACACAATAAAAGTTAAATTTAGTTGACTTAGTAGTCTTCCTGATCTAAAGAAGTATTTGGTAGCATTTAAAAGGTCAAAAGAAATGACATCCCAAAAATATTGAAAAAACGTTAGGGGCAAACCATTAGGACCAAGATCTTTGAAATCCCTAAAGGAGAAGACTACATTCTTAACTTCTTGCATTTTTACTAGTTCTTCCATTTCCTTAAGATCCATCTCCAAAATCACCTTTGGAATAACATCAAGGATAGCATCTATAGCAACAATAGTTTGATCCTGAGGTCTACCATTATCTTTGAAAAAGGAAACAACCTCCATAATTATTTCATCTTCATTTGCTAAAGTAGTATCATTTGCATTGACTAAGGAGCTAATGTTGTTTCTCTTCCTATGCTTTAGAGTTGATTGGTGGAAGAATTTAGTGTTTTTATCCCCCTTTTGCATCCATTGTATTTGAGATTTATGCTTCTAGAAAATTTCCTCCTTCTTAGATATTTTTAACCATTCTGCTTCGAGCTCTCTTTTCTTCTTCAAGATTTCATCATCAAAAGTTCCACTATATCTTGGTTTGAACATCCTTTAGACTAGAAAGGATGGAATTCTTCATGTGGAAGATATTTCCAAAGGATATTCTATTCCATCCTTGCACATTATCTTTGATCCTTCTTTGTTTTTGAGCTAGGAAAAACATAAGCATACCTGGTAAGGAAGATTTAACTAGATCTGAATAATCTCCTTAATCAAGTTGAAGGTTCCACATTATTAGATATTTGAAGGGGAAGGGACCTCTGGGCTTCAAATCCTCCCAAACCAGAAGAAGAGCACTATGATCTAAAGTAGACCTTGGTAGGGAAGATAAATGTAGTTTAGGAAGAATATCCTATCTATTAGAACTTATCACCCTATCCAAATTAACCCTGATGTGGTTTTTTCCTTGACATTTGTTTGATCAAGTAAACCTAGACCCCATGAGATCAATGTCTAGAAGGCCTTGAGAAGTGATAAAATCAACAAAATCCAACATACTATTTGAGTAACTAGTCCTCCAAGCCCCTTGTTTATCATATGGATAGAGAGAGGTGTTAAAGTCCCTAGCTAGAATCCAACACGCCTTATGATTATTGGATGTTCAAGACCAGATAAGGAGTTCCAAAGATGGGCTCAGACAACCCTAGAGTTAGGGGTGTAGATATTGAGTAAATTCTAGGTAATAACATTCCTCCCATCTTCCATGATTATTTCTAAGTAGTTTTTATTACAATAGCCTTTGGTATCTTTAGGTCTAGTAGGATTCCATAGGGTGGAAAGACCAACCAAGGCACCATCCGCATTGGTAATACAATATTTTTCCATGGCCTATATGTTTTCAAAGGTTTCCTATTACATTTTGGTTTCTTGGATAGGAAGAACGTCCACTTTCTGATCCACTATAAAACATTTAACAATATGCCATTTCAAGGGGCTATTTGACCCATGAATATTCTAGGTCATTATCTTCATTGTAAAACTGCAAAAGGAAGTTAGTATCCTCTAGATACTGACTAGGAGAGGCCTAGCCTCCCCAAAACTAATTTTTAGTTTTCTTTTGTTTTCTAGAAACCACCTCAAGATTAGCTTCCCTAGCCTTGGTACCTCTTTGAGAAGGTGTCCCTTACTTTTGTTTGCCCCCCACATGCTCTTTCTTTTGATTTTTTGATTTTCTATTTACCAGCTCATCCAATCTTCTTCTCGAAGATCCTTCATAGTGCTTCACAAAGATAAAGGGGACTCGAGATCCCCAAAACCCAACAAGGCTAGGGAATCAAGAATACTCATGTTGTGTTTCTCTTGATGTAAGACATCTTCCCCACCCAAAGAAATACACAAATTTCTTTCAACATCCATTTCAAAGGCTTTAGGGGGGAGTGTGGAAGGTCCAAATCACTGGTCCTATTTTCTTTAGTCTTCTTGGCAACATTTTGGGCCTAAGGATCATACTCCTTAGAGGAAATCAGTGGATCCTGTCCTTTGTTATCTTCTCCAATATTTGCATCTTGTTGCATCTAAGTTTCCCACAGAACCAAGAGCTCAACATGGGGGAGTCTCAAGTCCTTATTTACATTTACACATGGGTGAACATGCTTTGGGTGGGTGGGAATAGCTTCATAAATACCTTTATCTTTCTATGAATGTTGTTTTTTAGAAGAGTCACTAAGATGTCTGAATCTCTTGCAAATTTGACAAAAAATTCTATCATTTTCATATTCTATAGCTTGATTACATAACCCAGACCTTGATTTTAGAATAATTGAAGAGGAAAGGACTTAATTAATAGCCACATTCACACATATCCTGGCAAAAACCAACCTTGATTTTTGCAAAGTAACTTTATCAATTGCTAAAAGACTCCCAAAAGAGTTGGGAATACTATAGTAAAACTTTTGATTCCAAAACTCTAGAGGGAGCCTAGGAAGTTGGATCTATGTAGGGATAACCACACTGAGATCTATAGAGGGATCAAAGCCAAGCTTCCACTTGTACAGAGATAAATGGTTCTTAAATTTTTTATCCAAGGCCCATTGGCCTCCAGTAAGAGTCTTAATCAAATCTTCATGATTCACAAAACTAGAAAAATAAATTAACCATTGAACATAATGCTAACATTCACATCTCCTTTAAGTTTCTAAGTTGAGTCAATCCATTTACGCACTTGATCAATATTTGGTTTGAAATATAGAAACTTACCTACGAGGGATAATTGAAGGATCACAATAGTCTCATCCATGATTTCATCTGGTACTTCAACATCGAGACTATCCACCGCAAAGCATGTGTTCAAGGACCCTAGAACCTTGGAGTACTTCTTAGATAAAGGACCATCATCAACTAGTTTGTCCACAAAGGAGTCTAGATCTTCATCTGTGAAGAAAGATTCGAGCCCCAAAAGGAGGGACGTTAGAGCTTTTCCAACATCCCAAGAGAAAACCCCAGAGGATGATGGGGCAACTTTGACTTTCACCCCATAATTACTTTCCACTGGGTTTGAGATCCCACCATCAACTATTAGCATAGAGGAAGCAGTTTTGGATGGGGAAACCCACTGAACCCCCCAACCAAACAACACCATTGTGGACCATAAATGTACAAGAGAAATTTGAATTTTCCAAAAGACATGATAATGAATTGTTATTCATATATTGTTCATAATCTTTATATGAAAAGAACAAACAATACATTCTTCAAGCACATCCTCTCAAACAATTATGATGATACTTTAAAAAAAAAATCAATAAATATTTAACAAATAAATACATTACAACTATAGATTGCAAATAAAAAAATCAATGTAACCTCTTCTTAAAAAACAATCTAAAATTATCATACTTTGATATTTGTAAAAAAGTATCATCTTGCTCGCATGCATCTTTCTCTTAAATTATTTAATTAGCATGAGTTTATATATTGAGGGCATTGCATATATCTTTTGTTATATTTAGAGTGCATTTTAGTGAATGGCGGAGGCATCTTCACATTTAGCACTTCTCACTGTTATAATAGATGATGTGACATGGGTATGGTTCCATTATTTAGACGGTTAGTAGAGGAAGTTTAAATCGTGGATTTGTTTCTCATGATCTTGGGTTTGATTCTGAGGATCAGTTTAACCGTGGAACAAGTCTTGCCTCAGCTCACCCTCACCCACACCAGACTAGAGTGCAGAGATACAATTGAATAAAAACAAAATAGATGGTATGACATTTCCATACTATCAATTCCAAATTACTGCAAGCAACAGCGCCCATGTCGGTTAAAGTTTGGGCTTTCGGATCGAATTTGCGTCTTCTAGTTTTCCCATGGACAAAGAATTAAAAGGGGATGTTTTGCTAAGTTGGAAAAAAGTCAAGCAAAGTCCTCTTGAAGGCCGATTTTTCCTAGTAAATTGGACTGAATTTTGGTCCTCTTGACAGTTGTCACTCACATCCAACCTCCTTCCGAAAAGGAAAGGGGATGTTGAAGGAACATCACTGTGTCTTTTCTTTATCGACTAATCATATCGCTGTCTATTCTGCCATAACGGTTGTCTTACACAAAAAATAGGGAAAGTTTGTGGAAGATTCATAGAAAGAGCGAAGTACATTGTAGGCTAAGGTGTACAAAAACTGAAAGGCAATTGTATCAGGATGTTTTATTCGACGTGGTTTCCTTTGTCATGGGGGGCAGGGAATTAGTGATAATGTATAAGTGTAAACAGTGTATTATGACAATAATTTTTTAAAACTCATTTTGTGGATGTTTAATGTGTTTTTTTTTTTAGTGCTTTGGTTGATTTGGTATAATAAAACAAAACATTATCATTATTCAACATATTTGAAGATTTAAAATATATTTTTATTGTCAAGTGTAAAAGTGTAGGTGTAGTTTTGATGTGGTTTGGAGATATATCATTTACATAACTTTTTAAAATTACAATTTATCTTTATCTCAAGTCTATTTAATTCAAGTTAATCATTTTGTAGTAATCTCTATTTTAAAAAATTCAAATTGTTTACCCAAGATATGTATAAAAAGACATTGATCAATCTTAAATCCATTCAAGAGCTTTCTAAGGTTAAGCTTTCTAAGTCAAAGAGATGCTCATATAATTAAGATTCATTTTGATGGTTTCTTTGAAAATAAATTTAATAAATTTTGAACAAGATAGATTGTAAAAGACAATTAGGATCTTAGATAATGATCATAGAAAATTTAAAGATAAAATAAATAATGAAGTTGAGGCCTAAATTATAATTCTAAGATTACAACTATCCTCTCTATAAAGTAGAGCTTTTGTAAAATAAGACAACTTCATCGTTGTGTTGGTCCTAAAATCTTCTTGCTTGTTGTAAGCAATTCCACTGTCTTAGAAGCTGTTGGTCATTCAAATGGATCAATTTGAATGCACCAAAGAGCTATGACTATTGTCCTTAAGATACTTTTTGAATCAAAACCTTTGGTGTTGAGTAATCGAGGGTCTATTAGCTTACTAAAACGCTCCTCTTTATGTAATATCCATACCTACAAACACACACAATAAAGACTAATATTATCTTAATTTATTAAATCTAATACAAATTTAAGAATGAAAATTATGAACACTGTATTAGAAAATTACCCGATCTATAAGACTGCGCATCCCATCTTTAATACTTATGAGCTCTAAACATCGTATGCCAGAAACCAGATTCAATAACAACAATCCAAAACTGTAAATGTCTGCCTTTTTTGTGACATAACCATTCCTTATACACTCAGGGGCTATGTAACCACTGCCAGACAACAAAGAAAAGCTAAGTGAGTTTCTACATGGAAGGTTTGTTCAAATAAAGAGTTCATATATGGACTATTTATTATTTTTATGTGAATAAAGTGATTAAAAAGATTCATAAAACTGTTCTGATTTGAATTTCAATTTACCACTTCTAACATTTAAAACTTTTTAAGAAAAAAATGAATGCTAGATGATATGTATCACATTAATCAGTTAAAGTTTTTAAAAATTGGCTCTTACAGTGTTCCAGCGGCCCCCGTTGAATGATATTCATCACCATACACTTCTCCAATTTTCAGAAAAACTACTTCCTCGTGGGCTCTATATTTCCTTCTTGGAAGCATTCTTGCGATCCCAAAATCTGAGACCTTAGCGTTAAATTGCTTATCGAGTAGAATGTTGGTGGGTTTAATGTCTCTGTGCACTATACAGTGTTTTCATTCTCGTGAAGGTACGCCAGTGCATTTATTACTTCTAGTATGATCTTCCTCCTAGTGGGCCAGTCAAGGCTTTGCTTGGATTCTGAGTCTGAAATTTGCCACTGGCATTTCAGAAAAAAGTACAGTCCAATGGCAAAGATAAACAAATATAGGGAAACTCATGATACTTACCGAAGAGTAAACTTGAGAGATTTCCATTGGGCATATAATCATAGACTAGAAGAATCTCGTTTCCTGTATTGCAAGATCCCACCAGATTCAAAATGTTTGGATGACGTAGATTTGCTATGACGAACAGTTCGTCCACGAGTGTGCTGCTTTGATCCCGCGATCTCTTTACTACGACTTGCCTTCCATCCGTCAAAGTTCCCTTCAAAAGAAAGAGATATTGTAATGAGAAACTTGGTTACAAAATCATTTTTCATTTGAATTTTAATAACTGTTTGAGGGCCATATTTTTTGAAAAGAAGAAACATTTACTCTATATGTACAGGCAAACCCCCCTTGGTCCAGAATCTCCCGAAACTCGTTTGTTGCTTTCCGCAAATCCTTGAGAGAAAACTTTATTGGTTGTCCTCCAACCTCTTCCTCACTTGCCATTGAAGAAAGATGGTCATCGTTCAACTCCATACTCATCTCTGAGGAATGTTGTTTGAACGATTGGGTACGCACAGGCTTTCGACATCCTTGAAAACTATGTGCAACCAACATTGTAAGCCCACTGGTAAAACATTTTAAACATGCCCCAAATTTTATAAACGTTCTAGGTAGCCTTTTTGTCGGTTGGGAGCCATTTTCCCCATTAAAAATATGCAAATTCGCAGCTCCCTTTGAAAGGGTCTGTACGGGCTCAATCTTTGGCGGACTCGTGTGGGTTATTCGTTCAGATATACCTGTTTATGCACGGTTAAAATCTCAAATTTAGAACTGATCAAAAAGACGAATTGAAATAACTTGTAATAGCATTAGATTATTACCTCTCGGTTAATTCATCAATAAGAGCTTGTTATATCAGATTTACCGATAAAACTTATTGGTTATAGTTTTTGTTTGAATTTCAGCTTTCATCGAAATATAAAAGTTAAAATTGTAGGGGAAATGAATTGTAAATTATCACCTATATCATTAGTGGGTTGGTGCTGCAACCTTCCATCATCTGTATGCTGCTGTTGCCTTGATATGTGCAAGGTAAAAGAAGACAGAAGCATAAAATTCATCTGAAGAAGCATATCGATTTTCATTCTGTCGACTTTGCCCCGGAGATAACCAAGTTCTTCAGAAGTTTTCTTCGCCAAGACAAACCTTTTCGTTCATCAACATAGTTGCAAATTTCAACTTACAAGTACAGAAAAATGAATGACTTAATCACTGCATATCAAACTATTGATATTCTTTAAGATTTTTTAAAGTTTTCCAAATTAAAAAAGGAAAAAGGATGATGTCAGGTGGTTATATATTATATACATACTTGGATATTTTCTTGCAACTGATAAAGGAATGGCACAAAATCACACCACTGACAATCAAATGAAGAGCTTCGTTCATTTTTCTGAAAATATCTGTGTGGAAATCAGCATTGATATCATTCACCATTTTGATAAACTTGGCCAGGTCAAGCAGGCCTATCAGAAGGTCAATGCATTCCCTATCATTTGTAGAAATCTTGTCCAATCTTTCAATAACATGAGCTATTACTGAAAGCCCCACAGCAGCCCAATGTGCATTCCCCAGTCCCCTCAATAAACCCGCCGCCAGCGTATGAACTTCGCTCGAAAGATTTCTTTTATGAGATTTCTAGATCAAACGAAGAAATATTTATTAATAGGGTTCCACCCTGAAAAACAGGGTAAATACCTTCAATTCTCAGCTTCTCCGAGAAAACGTCAAATGAGAAGATTACCTCATCAGCAAACATCTCCGCACCTTGTGAAATACCTTCACACACATGGGAAAAATCTGATGCAACGGGCGCCATCATATCTCTAAGTCTCGTTCTGCTGTTCAGGATATTAGAGGGCGAGTCCTGCGTACATGGAATCCGGGGTTATACAATATTATTACCAATGGCTAACTCAAAGTATTAAAATCCAAATGAATGCTAGAAACTGGCAAATAATTTCTCCTAACCTCATTAGTAAAAGGAGATAAAACATGCTCTATATAGCCGATAGCTAATTCAAAGCGAAATTCGGAATGACTGTTGGAAGTCATGTCAGTGGAAGAAGAGTTCGAGGCTTCAGTATTACTCATCTTCAGTTCTTGAGATTGATATCATCGCCTCGTTTGATCAAGCTATCATAAAAACAGAATGTCATACAATAGATTATAATGAACAAGAGTATTTCCTAAAGGACATACATTTGAGTTATTACTTTCTGTAACAATCACATTTTTGTCAGAGGAGAGTCTGTAGGACATACATTTTCACTGTCTTATTATTCGTCAGGGTTCGCCTCCCACTTTAAATAAAGTTTGATTCAAACTCGAATCCCATCAGCTGAACTCCCTCTAACAAATCTTTCACGATTACCAACTGTAAAATTCCAAACCTCCTCTGCCGATTGCTTTCATTTGCGCTTGAGAACTCGAAGGTAGAGGAGTTTGAAAATTTATATATAATATCTCAATTTACCGGTTGTAAGGCCTTTTAACTTACCTGAACACGACACGAATCGACCAAAAGCAATTTCCATTCTTTTGCGTTGAGTAATCCAAAATTTCTGTATGGTGAAAATGAGATCTCCCACTACTGTCATGCATTAGCATTAATAATGGAAGATGAAAGGGAAAAAATGCAATGCCGCGTGGGACGGCAATTCTTCGAATGATATAGAGTGTTACAACGAAAGTAATTACAACCGACAGAATTTTGTATGATGAATAAGCGTACACTAATTTTTTTTAAAAAGTCGATGGTAGATATGCTCTCTTTTTAGTTACTGCTCTGTTTTACCACATTAAAATTTGTAAAGAAGATTATTGTTTCAGCGTACAAAACATGTCTATAATTTAGAGATATAAACAAACACAAAAAAAATTTTATGTTATTTTATTAATTCTTTTCTACATTTTTGTGCTCTATATTTTTTTTTTCATTCTATATTTTAAAAAATATTTTATTATTTTTACTTATATATAATTTATGTGATTCTATTATAAATGCAAAATTGAACATGAGATATTTACAAACAATAAATAAAAGGTTGTTATATAAAACAAACTTACTTTTTATCTTGTTTATGTAACCTAATTTAGGACCAAGAACAATAAAAAAAGCGGGACATACCTAGAGTCCATATTGTGCATATAATAATAATTGTAAACAAGACATCAACAGAGACATTCTATATACAATAGACAAGCTAAAAAATAACAGTCTATCCACCACCCCCATCTGCCAAGCCCAAAATAAGAGAAACACAATAAATCCAAACCCTGAGGCTAAGCGAAAAACACAAGCCCGACCCCCCCAACATTAACATAGTCACAATTTTTACAAGCACTAAATTTCTAGGACTCAAAACTGTCTACCACTTAGACCACACTTAGAAGAAAAGGGGAACAGTCGTTGGAAGAACCATTATCAAATTCAAAATAGACCTCAGTTAGAGGTAGATAAATTGCCAATGTAAAAACGCGTAGGTGCACCAAAAAATAAAATATCAAAGTGCGTCTTCACTAGCACCACCTATTTAAATATGAAGGGGAAATGTAGAGGATAAAATAGATACAAAATAGAGTGCAGAAAAACAAAGATAAAATATGAAAAATAGAGCAGAGAGGAAATAATATGATATATATTTCATATGCTTCAAAAACCACAAAATTGATTATATTCATGAAGCTGCTGCTCCTTCTTCATCTTCGGATTTCTTTTACCACATTCTCCTATTCATTATTGCTTGAAATCAATTGATACAACCGAACCTTTTTTTTTTTACATTAAGAATTATTGCTACAACCAACACTATCTACTCTCTATTGTTTTTGTTTTTTTTTTTTGCATACAACTACTTAAAAAAATTGTAGATAAGACCTACAAATATACACACCAAGAGAAACGAACACCAAACACATTTAATTGCATTTAATATTAAGTCTTTTTATGCAAGAGGAAATATGACGATAGAGATAATGTGTACAAAGGACAATGGCGTGACAAAGAAGTAGAAAAGATTTTTTTTATCCTTGTAGAGCAAGGAGTATAGTGAGTTTAATTGAAGGAAGTTGGGATTAATTCCAAGGCTCCCCCTTAATGACAACTACTGCCATCTATGATGCCCAATCAAGATCTCTTTGATAGACAAAACTTTATTTCCCTAACCCTTTGGTGAAGATATTTAAACATTGTTCTTGAGACCTGCAAAATTTCAAAAAGATATCTCCATTGTTAATCAACTCTCTAATGAAATGATATCTAGTATCTATATGTTTTCTTCTCTTGTGGAAAACTATATTTTTTGACAATGCTATAGCTAAGTTGTTATCACAATAGATCTTTGTTGCCTCTTCTTGTTCTTGTTTCAACTCTCTCAACACTCTTCTCATCCATATTGCTTGGCATGGTGCACTTGTTGCTCCTACATACTCTGCTTCACCAGATGAAAGTGTGAAAATAGGTTGTTTCTTTGAAGCCCATCAAACTACACCTGCCCCAAAATGAAATACATAACTAGAAGTGCTCTTCCTATCATCAATGCTTCCTGCACAATCACTATCTGTATATACTAGGGTTTGAACTCATTTGAGCTTGAATATTAGATCCCATAATTCCTTGTTCCACTCACACATCTCAAGATTCTTTTCCCAACTTTCTAATATGAGTCTTTTGGAGACTCCATGAACCTTGACATCAAACTTACACCATACATTATATCCGACCTTGTGGCTATTAGGTGCATGAGACTACCAACAAGTTTCTTATACAAAGTTGGATCAATTCTGGATCCTTTGTCATCTTTTCTTAGCTTCAAACCTGTGACAATTGGTGTTGGAGCTGATTTGCAATTTTTCATATTAAACCTTTTCAAAATATCATTTGTATACTTTGTTTGAGAGATGAATATACCATTTTCATTTTGAT